>CM048747.1:286097153-286602166 GCA_026315105.1 Locusta migratoria | reverse complement strand
GAAAAATCTCCTAATAGCCGGTTCTTTTCTTAAGGAATTTTTTGAGGTACGATGCGTTTGCCACAATTTCTAAGAGTTTAGCCCCTCCCCATATCAAAATCCTGGATTCGCCATTGCAGAGAGGTAAAACAGCGAGCAGGCCGTTGGTTCAAATAAAGATTCTCCGTTGACATCCCTTAAGAAATAGCCCCATGTCAACGCGGGACGGCCAGCTGGTGCACAAGATATTTCGTACCACTGACTGCCATATACCTCGGTGTGAGAACGTGCTCATAAAGTACTGAGCGACTGGGACAGTGACAGCAGAGGGTGCCACGCATTGCCAGTGACAATCTTTCACAAACCCAACAAATTGCTGCTGTCGGAAACACGTAGTGGATCCTTATAGTCAGGTACGTACCACACAAAAGGCAATGGTTCACTGAGGTCCGTAAGGCTGCTCCTCTGTAATGGGGCTAGAATCACACAAACTAGACAGCGGTGAAGGAATTCGTGTAGTGTAGTCTCCCAGTTCGCGATTTTGCCTCTCCTAAAGCATTCTAGGTGTCAAGTTTTCGGTCGACCCAGTGGTTGCGCTTAACCCACAGCGCAGAGCCTATACTTTAGGCTGCAGGTGGTTATGTTGCTTTTCTTTTTTAGATTTTTCACGCATTATGCCTATGACCTCCAGGTTCTCCTTGACAACATGTTGGTCTATGTGGGGGCACTCATAGTGTAACACCGAGCGAGGTGGCGCATTGATATCACGCTGGATTCACATACAGGAGGGCGGTGGTTCGAATCCACCTTAGGCAATCCAGATTTACGTTTTTCATGATTTTCGTGAATCAGGTAAATTCCGGGGAGATTCCGTTGTCACGGCACGACGGATTTCCTTTCCCATATTTGACCAATCAATCAGAGCCTTAGCTCCACCTTCAATCACTACCAAGTCGACGGGGGCGTTAAACCCTAATCTTGCTTTCTCATGATATAGCGACACTGGTATGGTAGCTCAGCGTGTTCGGTCAGAGTTGAGAACTCAGTGGTAAACTTAGACGATAGGGTTTGACATGCGGGGTCACGGATTTTGTACGGACATTCTATATCTTATAATATAATTGGGGCGTTTGTGCCTATATTTCACTCTGCAGCCAAAACTGCACATCGCAAACGAATAGTGTTTGTATGTGGAAGCAGGTATCATTCTCCCATGTGCACTATGGTAGTTCTTAAACTTACACTTATGAACTAGCTTATACTAAAGACGGCACAAACATCCATGCTCGAGAAGGGATTCGAGCCCCCGACCACAGCGGCCGTGCAGACCGTGACTGGTACGCCGCAGAGCGCTCGGCCACTGCGGCCGGCCACTATGATGGTAGAGGGTTGATAATGATAAGGGAGTGGAAGTTACGAAAGTGGAAAGGTACCGAATTATATAAAATTCTACGTGTGGGGTGTCAATATTTTGCTCTTCAGCAAAATCTAGACTATGGAAACGAACAATCTGCTTTCTTGTACAAAGTCTCCCGTTGTACAACATAGGAGTTCCGTGTCGATAGCTGTAACTGGGTGGAAGATATATTGGTTGAAAGTTGTTAACTTATATAAAATTCGGATTGAAACAAGGATGACTTTTGACACTATAATAGCAAAGAGGTTACATACAGCGAAACGTGATGCACATTATCCAGTTGTTTTTCTGAAAAAAGCGTTCCAAAAAGAAAAAAAAAGTGCATATTGCAGTTTCAAAAGTAAAACTACCAAGAAAGATGCCAAAACGTAAGAAAGAAATTTCGCGTCTCGATCTGTTCCTAAAAGAAAGCAAACGGTGCTGAAGAGTGTATCTACAGACGATAGAAACATAAAATTTGCAGACGTTGTTTATCTTACACTATAGGAATCAGCGATTTTTCGGTATTTCCGTCCATAAGGAGGTGAAGTAGGGAATTTTTAAAAATCGTTGCCATTAAGGCAATTTTGAAGCTAGAAATTTAAAAAATTCTGCTTTAGGTTTTTGATGAAAATTAAAAAAAAAGTGTTTTGATATTTTTGGAAGTTCAACCATTAAGCGGGTGAAATAAGGGAAAATCTTTTAAGGGTGCTACTATATTTTGATGCTAGAAATGCGAAAATTTGGATTTGGAACTATGGTTATAATTAAAAAAAAGTTTCGGGATGTTTTGAATCCTGCCATCAATTGTGCAATAGTGGGTGATAAATTGTATCAAAATACTTGATTAGGAAAGCATTTTAAAGCTAAATCTATGAAAATTTATATTTAGAACCAGAAACAACCAATGCAGACCATCCAGTCTACGCTTGCGAAGCAGTGGGAATTAAGCATGTATCGAATTTAAAGAGACCCGAGTTTAACCTTTTTGCTGGACAGTAGTAATTTTTCAAAAATGGTCAAATTTGATTACGGAAAATCGTCGTACTCAGTGTAATACATTGAAAAATGAACATTTTTACTAATATATGTGCATTCAAAAGGTAATGACGTTGGAGTAATTAACACTTCTCTGTGGCTTTGAGTGCTCTTGAACATGAGCGACTTTCCAATCGTCGTCGCCGGTCAAGCGAACTGCCGGGTGTGCGCTCGGTCAGAAGGCTGAATGCTCTCTGTAATAAAAATACTGAGCCAAACACGCAAGGGACAAAACAAACGACTGCGTAGAATCGATCTACCCCTGGAGAACACACACACACACACACACACACACACACACACACACACACACCACACACACACACACACACCTGCGCGCGCACCTGTCCAGCGCACTGTCAAACCGTGCATCCAGGTTCGTCCATCCATCGTGTTTTTGTCAGAATTTTCGATGTATTTGATAATATTCTAATACTTTTCTTGCCTTATTTTGAAGTAGAGCGTTGTTGTTGTTATTACATGTTCACAGCTGTGATACACAGTTCAATAACATTAAAAATAAGACAATAAATAAACTTCTAAAGTATATTATTCCGTAATTCCAATTACTGGCCGTCTATTCGTCAGCGTTCTCACGGCCAATAGGGTGATAACATTGTTTCAATGTGTGTGTGTGTGTGTGTGTGTGTGTGTGTGTGTGTGTGTGTGTGTGTATGTTTTTCACGAACTATATCTCGGATAACATGTGGATGTGGCATTATGTAGTTCGTATGATCTGCATGATGTGAAAAATAGTTGTTTTATGATAAGTTTCACCCTACATCTACATCAATAATTGAAGTGCATGGCAGAGGGTTCATCCAACCGCTTTTATCTTTCTCTTCAGTTCCACTCTCTTATAACTCGCTGAGAGAAAGGAACACCTAAATGTTTCAGTTTTCGAATTGATTTATTTTGATGGTTGTCTTCGTATGTAAGTGGACGCTAACAAAATATGTTCGCATTCGGAGGAGAAAGTTGGTGAAAGAAATTTCGCAAACGTATCTCGTCGGAACGAGTAACGCCTTTCTTTTAATGATTTCCACCCCAACTTGTGCATCATTGCCATGACATGCACTCTCTTATCTCGTGATAATACAAAACGAATTGCACTTCTTTCTCTAAATCGTCTCTGTGCCACTTGGTGGGGATCCCACAATGCGCAGCAATACTCCAAAATAGAACGGACTAGTGTAGTGTAGGCAGTTCCTTTAGTAGAACTGATGCATCTTCCAAGTGTTCTGCCAACGAAACGTAGTCTTTGGTTCGCTTTCCCTGCAACATTTTCTGTGTGTTCTTTCCAATTTAAGTTGTTTGTAATTGTTACTCCTAGGTATTTAGTTGAATTTACGGCCTTTCTTTGACCGACTTATCGTTTAAATGAAGCTTAACGGGTTTCTTTTAGTAGTCATATGGATGATTTGACACTTCTCATTATTAAGGATCAATTACCCGTTTTTGAACCATTCCGATATCGAAATCATTTTGCATTTCTTTTTGATCTTCTGGTGACAGCGACGGCGCTCCGCAAGTCGCTCGTGTTCACAAATACCCAAGCTACAGCATGAAATGACAAATGTTAATTACTCGAACGTTATTAACGTTTGACCTCATGTCTAAATTAGTAAAAAAAAAAAAAAAAAAAAAAAGGCAATAAGAATTTATGCTCATCTTCATACGATCTTTTGATGTATCGCATTAAAAACTTGATTTTCCACCATCAACTTGGACATTTTTGCCGGCCGCGGTGGCCGTGGAGACTGCACGGCCACTACGGTCGGGGGTTCGAATCCCCCCTTGGGCATGGATATTTGTTCCGTCCTAGTTCGTAAGTAGTTCATAAGTAGTTTGTAAGTTTAGGCACTGATAGCCCTGTAGTTAAGTCCCATAGACTATACAAACATTTGAACATTGATTTTTTCAAAAGCTGAAACAAGTGTCTATGTTCAATATAGAGCGTCGATGCAAATTTCAATCGAGATCGGTGATCCACATGTCAGACCCTCTCCTACTTCCGCAACGGGCCGAAGTGCCTGAAAGAAGAGAGAGAGAGAGAGAGAGAGAGAGAGAGAGAGAGAGAGAGAGAGAGAGAGAGAGAGAGAGAGAGAGAGAGCGAGGGGGGGGGGGGACGGGGGGGGCAGGGAGGAAATATAAAACTAATATCCAGTTGGGGTGTGGAGGATCATTTCATCTATCTCTATATCTACATAAATACTCTGCAACTCACATATACTGTAAGTGCACGGCAGAGGGTTCATCAAACCCCTTTTATGATATATCTCTACCGTTCCAATCTCTAATAGCGCGCTATGATCATGTCTCCCTACGTAGGTGAGTGTTAACAAAATATGATCGCATTTGGAAGAGAAAGCTGGTGAAAGAAATTTCTCAAATCTCGCCGCAACGTATAACGCCTTTGGAGCATTATCTGCAGGGCCTTCGAACAGTGCATAAGGGTCTGAAGTAGTCCAGTGCTTTCGTTATTTGACTTTTTGAATCGATGAAGCACTTTTTCTGTAATGAATGATCCAGTTTGTGTGAAATTGTAATAATTTGTTACAGTGAACACGTACTTCACATCTGTCCATTTTCCGTCCCCTTCAATACTTTAACCTTTTCTGCGTCTGATTCCAAATGGCATCGTTAAGTATTCGTGGCTTCTTTGAGCTTCCGAAGTTTCAACGACGCCATTTTACACTGCTTCGCGTAGTTTTGGGTTAAAACTACATAACTACGCGAAGCGGTGCCAAACGACATCATTTAAGCATTCGGAAACGCAAATAAGCCAGGTATACTTAACGATGCGATTTGGAATCACACAAAAAAGGTTAACCATTAAATGCAGGACTTTTTATTTGAAGCTATAAAAACTACCACGATGAATGTATACTGTGTATATACTGAGAGAAATACTGAGAAAAAATCCTTAAAATTATTAAGCGCTACTAGCAACAAAAAGTTCATAGCTGGTCAGCTATATAGTGCTTCCATATGTACCCGATGCAGTAAATGTCACTATTCCTCTAATCTTTCCAGAAACTAACTCATAATTCAACAGTAGTATGTTATTGACTACTTTTACATGGGGAAGGAGGAATACTAAACATACGCCTACGTTAGAATTAACTCAATGCAGCTAACTGTCGAACTGATTCAGTAGCACTGTGCAATTTATAATTTCTACTACGAACTACTAGTATATATACCACTATATACAAGCAGCTAAAATGAATTTGTGGTAAAATGATCAGTTTGAAAGATAATGGAAAAAAAAAAGATATGTAGCTGATCAGCTACACAATGCATTAAAGGGTCATTCTGTGTCTTCCGAAACAACAGCTTTGTTCACAGGGCTGCACAAGTAAGGGGACGTTAACAGTTAGGACGCCTCTCAGAGTTCCTCTATCACATCTCAATTGATTCGCTGAATCAACCAATGGTATTTCCGACGTAGGTTTGAATCGTCCTATGGGCGTGCGGGGGGGGGGGGGGGGAGGGAAACAAGTGAAAGATGGGGATCGAGTAAACAGATCAGATTATCACTGAGTAGTTTCATATGACTGTGACACACACATGAAGAAACCGGTGGTCTTCTTCTGTTGACGAATCGAGACGGTAATCCATGCTGGAGGCGGTAGTGGCGTCACGTCTCTTGGAGGTGACTAAGTTTTTGTGTGCACAATATGGCAGTGAATCACTGCTACAGAGAAGAAACAAAGGCCTAGAGTGAAATCTCCAGCAACAGTTTCCACCGCCTCCGCGTTTCCGTAGGTTTCGCTGTTCGGATGGAGACGGCAGGCGGCTCTTCGCCTCCCCTCCAAGAAACGAGTAAGGCCACTGCGTAGGTGTCATTATCCACGGCAGAATAGCGGCGTAGCGGCCGTGGGAGCGACAGATATAAATAACGCCACAGACGGCCCAAGTCGTAACTGCCTGCTGTCACAGTTGACTCCTGCTGACTCTCCCTTTCTCAGCCCTCTGCCCCCCCCCCCAACCCCTTCTACGCCTCCCACAAAAAGCCGTCAGGAGATGGTTTAAGGTGGACCAAAATCTGCATACTCTGATGCCATAATATACTGCCAGGGCAGAAACATGAAGCGGCCTGTATACTGTAAATAAAATTGAAGGTTGTGCAGTAAATTGACGGATCTACTGAAATTTGATTTTACTGAGCTCACTGCGTTTATTGTACAGTCTCTGGCTGAAACTGTATATCTCTTGTCAGTTGAACTGTTTATTTTGTACAAAGTTCTTGTGAAGATAAGGACGACTCGAAATCAGCAAGAAGAACGTTCATTTGACAATCATTGGAAGTATTTAGCGGCTTCCCTGCATCATGTGTCAAGTGAAGCGATTATAGTAATCTGCAGAAGAAAATAGAGGGAAATTTACCAAAAATCGAATTACATTAAATAAATTGCGAACAAATTATTGGAAAGAATGGAAAATAATTAAGATTGCATAGAAAGCTAGACATAATGGTTGCTTTACTTGAGACTGTTGTAAAGCGAGAAATCTTTTACCCAATGAGAATAAAACTGTGCTTACTGTTTTTAAATTTAGATTTCTATAAATATTACGCAGATATAATCACAATTGTAGGTGTAACCGAGTATGTCTACATCTAATCAGCAAGCACTCATCAGATGTTTCTGTTAATCATTAGGCTTGCTTATCTTCATGATGTTGTTGTTGTCTTCAGTCCGTAGACTGGTTTGATGCAGCTCTCCACGCTACCCTGTCCTGTGCAAGTCTCTTCATCTGAGAATACGTTCGGCAACCTACATCCTTTTGAATCTGCTTACTATATTCGTCCCTCGGTCTCCCTCTACGATTTTTACCCCACACGCTTCCTTCTAATGCTAAGTTAACAATTCCTTGATGTCTCAGAATATCTTGTCTTCACATCACTCAGTTTTCAGCTGCACTCTTCCTCCCTTGTTGTGCCATCCCTTCATCCATCTACGGTTCCGCGTTTCCTTACGTGATCGTAAAGCCAGGCCAAGAGCCAAATAACAGTTGGCATCAGACCCCACCGTCTCAAAGATTTTCACACTAGTATTGCGCAATATCGATTAATTCTCTGGAGTAACCAAAAGTACATATGTTTTAGAATATAATGGCAGACCGCTGGGGCACGCCCACCGCCGCGCAGCGGCCGGCCAGTCGGATGGCGGCCGGGGCCTCTTAAGTGTGACGTAGGCACGGCCTGTTGTAAGGCCTTGTCTTCTAGGTGGTGTTGGCAGATGCAGGAGAAACTGAAAGTGTACCGAGAAGGTACGGTACTGTGATGTCAAAACAAAACTGGCGTTCAATGAGATCTATTATTTGCACTAATTCTGAATGTTGAATAATAAAATACTGATAAAAGTACCTAGAAATGCAGGCTTGTACAGTTCTGAACCTAGCCCCAGTGTTTTCAGAAGATTTATTATGTACGTTATGATCGCCAACTTTCAATTTCCGGTCTCCAATGGTGAGCTGGCGACCGTAATTTTCTTACCCGGGTGTACAAGCCAAGCCCCCAAACCACCTCTTCATGAAGCTTCACCGGCGCTTAAAGGTGCAGTCTTAAAATATATTACCTGTTGAAAAGCACGCATCGATACCAACATTCAGAAAAAGTTGATTGTCGTTACGTAAATTCGCCCTGAAAATAGTCGAAATGCATCCTGGTAATTTAACCTGCATGTTTTAGGGTGGCTCTGTCTCAGTGCCTTTAAGTATGAGCGGCGTCTGTGGTAAGGGGATCAAGCAATAAAAGCATTTCTCGAAGACAGTACTTTAATGACCATCATCATCTTGGACAGTTTCTAGCCTCTGGCCGAGTCTGCATGAACAAAAGCCTCTCCATATCTTCTGACTTGCCACCATCTCTCCGTCTTCACCTTGGTCCAATATTCTCCTTTCTTCCTGACACATTCCTCCACTCCTTTCAGCCATCTGTCACTCAGTCTTCCTTTTGGTCTCTTTGCATCGAGTTTCATCTGGTGCATCCTCCTTCGTGTCCTATTCTCCATTTGCTTCATATACCCATGCCATTTCAGCCTTAATTTCTATTTTCTCTTGTAATGGTTCTACCTACATTAACTCTGATCCTCTCGTTTCTTAACCTGTCTAACTTTGTTACTTCAATACTGTTCTAGAAATGCATCTCAGTAGCTTGTAATTTACTTTTCTCTCTTTCTTTAATACTCTAGTACTTTAATAAGAATATAAACTTAGATGTTCTCCTGAGGGTAGATCTATTTATCCCGAGTGTAGTCTTATAGGGAGAGTAATGTGCGATTAAACTTTCTTAAAAGCAACGTTTGAAATATGCTACAGAAGAATGCCTAAGATTAAATGGGTACGCAGAATAACTTAGAGGGAATGCTGAAACTGGTAATAAAGAATTTGACTAAAAATGGATCAAGGAAATGTGATTAACGAAAGTTTTCGAGGGAGATGTAAGAGTAGCGGTCATGCATAGGTGCTTGCACATGGGGGACGTGTCTTAGGTGTATGGACGACGACGACGACGACATCCTACACACGAAATCATTTACTGGGCTATCAGAGCTGTTCTCTGCGTGAACTGAGTGTCGCCCTGGAATTGCATGAAACATTACACATCTTTCTGACGCAATGCGTGACACACTGTTTGGCGCCAGCAGTCTTCCGAAGCTGCGGTAAACAAGACTTATTTACTCAGGTTTGTTTCTTATTGTTGCGCAATCTATTCCCGAAAACAAATGCTTTTCGAAGGCAGTCTTCCCGCTGTTCGTGTAGGAGAGAAACAAACGATATTTCGCACTATTAACTGAAGTCAAGTAAATAGTAATAGCTTATTTACTGCTGCTGCTGCTAATCGAGAAGTCTGACGAATTTCTCGATAATGGTGTAGCATATTACGAGGGGCGTGTAAGTAGTAAAATGCATTTTTTTCTCTGCCAGTTTCGTTTAAAATACTTTTACTCCGAATTTTACTTTTTAAAATGGCAGCAACTGATTGCTTCTATTAAAAAAAAAAAAGGGAACAAAAGGAGCCTTAGAACGCTCAGCCACTCCACCCCGGCAATTCGGGAACGTTAGTAACTTCGCGCCAAAGGAGTTTTGGAGAGAAATGCTGTTTGCATCCCAGTACATCAGTGTCTTGAATGTTTAACGACCGGAAGTTTCATTATTGTTTCCCTGATAGTATGCATGTTAGTATTGCTCAGTGCTGTATAGTTATATAGAACGTGGCTTAGCACAGTTTGCGAATTTTGAGGTCAGTCAGTTAGAGGAACATCACGTTTGCGTTAAATTTTGCACGAAACTCAAGAAAACCATTAGACTCACTAAATGAAGCAGGAAGCACGCGGTGTAGAGTGCTCAGGCCATACTCTGTATTACACGTCTAAAAATGACCGGTCGGAAGTTAAAGACGATCCTCGTTCATTAACACCCTTAGACGTCTACCGACGACGCTCATGTCAGGCACATCAACGAAATTGTATACGGCAATCGAAGAATGACGGTCCGAGAGACGCGTCGTGTTGCCGCAAAGTTTGTCCCACGGCTCATCACGACTCATGACTCAAGACCAGAAGACCATCGTCTATACCACAAAAAACGAAATCCCTGTGCTGCCTCATTCGGACCTGACCCCACGGACTTATTTTTATGTAACAAATGTTAAAATGTTTGTATAGCTTATGGGACTTAACTACGGATTCATCAGTCCCTAAACTTACAAACTATACTCCTGGCCATTAAAATTACTACACCAAGAAGATGACGTGCTAAAGACGCGAAATTTAATCGACAGGAAGAAGATATTGTGATATGCAAATGATTAGCTTTTCAGAGCATTCACACAAACTTGGCGCCGTTGGTGACACCTACAACGTGCTGACTTGAAAGTTTCCAACCGATTTCTTATACACAAACAGCAGTTGACCAGCGTTGCCTGGTGAAACGTTGTTGTGATGCCTCGTGTAAGGAGGGGAAATGCGTACCATCACGACTTTTATAAAGGTCGCATTTTAGCCTATCGCGATTGCGGTTTAATGTATCGGGACACGTCTGCTCGCGTTGGTCACGATCCAATTACTGTTAGCAGAAAATGGAATCAGTGGGTTCAGGAGCGCAATACAGAACGCCGTGTTGGATCGCAACGGCCTCGTATCACTAGCAGTCGAGATGACAGGCATCTTATCCACATGACTGTAACGGATCGTGCAGCCACGTCTCGATCCCTGAATCAACAGATGAGGACGTTTGCAAGATACTAACCATCTGCACGAATAGTTAGTCCATACTGCTGCAAACGTCGTCTTATCAGCTCTGAGACCATGGCTGCGTTACACTTGACGCTCCATCAAAGACAGGAGCGCCTGCGATGGTGTACGCAACGACGAACCTGGGTGCACGAATGGCAAAACGTCATTTTTTATGAATCCAGGTTCTGTTTACAGCATCATGATGGTCGCATCCGTGTTTGGCGACATCGCGGTGAACGCACATGAGAAGCGTATCACCGGGCGTGATGGTTTGGTGTGCGATTGGTTACACGTCTCGGTCACCTTTTATTCGCATCGACGGGACTTTGAACAGTGGCTGTTACATTTCAGATGTGTTATGACCCATGGCACTACCCATTCGACCCCTGCGAAACCCTACATTTCAGCAGGATACTACACGACCGCATGTTGCAGGTCCTGGATGCCTTTCAGGATGCAGAAAATGTTTGATTGTTGCCGTGGCCAGCACATTCTCCAGATCTCTCACTAACTGAAAACGTATGGTCAATGGTGGCCGAGCAACTGGCTCGTCACAATACGCCAGCCACTATTCTTGATGAACTGTGGTATCGTCTTGAAGCTGCATGGGCATCTGTACCTGTACACGTCATCCAAACTCTGTTTCACTCAATGCCCAGGCGTATGAAGGCCGTTACTACGGCCAGAGGTGGTTGTTCTGGGTACTGATTTCTTAGGATCTATGCACCCAAATTGCGTGAAAATGTAATCACATGTCAGTTCTAGTATAACATATTTGTCCAAATGAATACGCGTTTATCATCTGCATTTCTTCTTGGTGTAACAATTTTAATGGTCAGTAGTGTACTTATGAACTACCTTATACTAAAGACGACACAAACATCCATGCCCGATGGGGGGGGGGGGATTCGAACCTCCGACCGTAGCAGCCGTGGAGACGGTGAGTGGTGCGCCGCAGACCGCTCGATAACTGCGGCCGGCCTGGAAACAGTTCCTGATTTCTTTTAACACACCTTGTTGGTTGGTAGATTGCTAGCTGAACTTGTCACCTTGCATCGATGTTTTGGTAATGTAGTGAAAATACTGGGTGCTGAAGCTGTACGAGCTACACAACACTCTGCCTTACTTAGTCAGCAGGCGTTTTTGAGCATACGCATTAAAAAAAATTAGTTCTTTTCTTAGTGTGATCACTCTAACGACAACGTTTTTCTGATATTTTCTTGTAACTTCAGCAAGCAAAACTTGACATTTGTCACTAAGGATTATTGTCTGTTGCTTTTGTAATGCCCATTCGTGTCTTGCCAGTGGTGTTACTCAGGAAAGTAAATTAGGAACAACGTGTTGTTTTTATACTCTGAAGGTGAAGTGGAAGTTTTTTTGGTCTGGCAGTGACAGAGCATTTCAGGCGATAGACGCATTTCATTTTTTTCCTTTTTATTTTTTTATTTTTATTTCAGCAACATAGTTTGTCGGTTTCCCATTGGGCAGATTCCATTCCTGAAATGCGGTTCTAGACTGCTGCAACTTCATCATTGGAAGCAAGCCGTTTTCCAGAGTCGCGACTTGGGAAATCGAGGAGTGTGGGGTTAGATCTTGTGAAGAGGGCAGATGTGCCAATAGTTAGTACTTAGGACACTGGGTTTCCCTGTTTATAAGCTGTTCTCTTGACAAGATTTTTCGTTTTGCAATATTGGCCGTACATGTTGGGTTTTATCAACAGAAGACACTGGCTGTAACCTCCTGCTTTTTGCAGCACAGAAGCGTCAGTTTCTATACCCTCTAGTGACTTTGTTGCTCGTTGAACAGATGCAAGTCTTCTAGTTTGATACAAGATCGGCTAAACGTGCACTTTACCTGAAGTAAAGGTATGGAATCCCGTTTTTACACAATGGCAAATTGTGAAACCTGTATAAGAGCGCAGTTGATTTTGTCCAGCTTCAAACATTCGGAGCACTCTTTACGGACAAAAAAATTCACCAAACCTCTCCTCTCGTGTACTTAGTAGCGCTAATCTCCTCATAAGCATGGCTGCATCGCATCGTCCACCAGCTCCAACGTGGTGCAATGCGCGTTCTTTAGATAGGAATTTCCTGTTTGCGGTTTTCTCGAAGGAGTAATGTCCCTGAGTCAGGTGTATGTATACGAGGATGAGTTGTTCCATGTTGCCATGCATTTTTCATCAGCACGATTTGCGCGCATAGTTTTACAAGGTATTATAAACGGTTATAAGGGGGAGGGAAAACCTCTTCAAAAAATCTAATATATTCAATATGTACGTACAGAATCTCCCTGCTGTTCGCTGAGAAATACTAACTGCGATTCCTTTTAGCCTTGGTTGTTACTGTTTGTCATAACTATTTTTAAGTGGACAGACATTTTGATTATTTTCAAGTGTTCCGTTCTGCGCTAAATGTATGACCCTTTGTAGCTCTTCCTTCACTGTGATTGTAACGGTAAAATATGAAAAATATCTTGATAGATGTCGAGGATCTCCTAGTTTTGCCAGTATAAAGAAAAAAGATCGCTCTACATGCAGGAGGTGACAAATCATTTCTACAAGGACCTGCTGGACTAATACTGAAAATTGACCACAGAATTCGTATTTTACTAGGTTATTTTGCCGTAAATGTAGTAAATTATGGTGTTTGAGCTCATTGTTGTTGCGACAGAGTTTCTCTCCTTCAGAAATTCAGGTAATCTCTAATTGACCATGGCGATGAGAGTGGCTCGGAGCTTCGGACGTGTAGCCATCAGGCCAATGTCTATCTGAAGATTCATAATCAGAGCAGTAATACAGGATACAATACGGGATAAGTGGCGGTTTCCACATTAACTTCTCAGATTATATTGCCTCAAAGCAGTAAAACCCTTCCTTCCTCTACATAAGCACGCAGTTGGCAATTTAAGTTAGAAATTGATACATTTAAGAATATTTATTTTACATTTCGTAGGCTCCGTTTTTTGCAAGAAAAATTCTAATAAAACAAAGCTTTATTACTAATTTTAAAGTTGTTCACGATGACTGAAAATCGAATTTACTTTAGAAACCGTGGAGAATTCAGTACAGATCGGTTCATCTACATAAATACTCCGCTAAATACATTGAAGCGCCTCCACATTGCCATGCAGGTTCAGCGACAAAAGCATCGTCATTAGAGAGAGAGAGAGAGAGAGAGAGAGAGAGAGAGAGAGAGAGAGAGAGAGAGAGAGAGAGAGAGAGGGGGGGGGGGGGGGGGGGGAGAACAGTAGCGGCATACCGGCGTGCCAGAGGTACTTGTGCCAAGAAACCTGGCCCCGGATCGCAATAAAGGAATGGTAATCAGCCTGCATCTCTCGAAGCAGGTGCTAGGATCCAAGGCCGTCTCAGTGACGTGAAGCGTCCCAACTCTTTAATGAAGAAAAAAATTCTAAGTTTCACCCTCCGCAGGAAAGATTATGACCATAGTTTTATAGGACGCGAAAGTTCGAGGTGGTTGCGAGAGTTCTTTGCATCGCAGGTCATCGAATTTATTCTTTGAACTGATTGCACAGTACGAGAAATGTCTGTCGTTGGTGACCATCAGAATGTGTCGCAAGGTATATACAGACATATATTTTTGACGACATTACAGCGTTCATATTAATGAAATAATTCGCAATTTGCGATCAGTTATGGGTTCACTGTACTAGGTTTAGATGAAATACCAAAGCGCGGCGAATGAAAATTTGTGCCTGGCCGGGATTCGAACCCCAAATCTCCTGCTTACTAGGCAGACGCGTTGACCACTCCGCCACCGAGAACACAGTAACCAACCCGACTGCAGAGGACTTTTCCCTGCACGTCTCCTGCCACACCCAAATCTCCATTCGCCACGCTGTCTCTTTCCTATAACCACAGCCTATTTGTTCTGTAATGCTCGCAGCCACAATACTGTATTCCCGCATCAGGGAGAACAGACCATGAGGCATCGAGACACAATTAACTGCTGTCAGGAGCCCAGTCTCGGTTTGTATACAATTATATATTTTTGACGAAATAGGCTGTGGTTATAGGAAAGAGACAGTGTGGCGAATGGAGATTTGGTTATGGCTGGAGACGTGCAAGGAAGAGTCCTCTGCAGTCGGGTTGGTCTCTGTGTCCTGGGTGGCGGAGTGGTCAACGCGTCTGCCTAGTAAGTAGTAGATTCCGGGTTCGAATCCCGGGTACGAATCCCGGCCGGGCATAAATTTTCATTCGTCGCGCTTTGGTATTTCATCTAAACCTAGTACAGTGAAGTCATAACTGATGGCAAATTGCGAATTATTTCCTATATACAAGCACTGACAGTAAAATTCGGCGAATAGACCTGTAACATTAACGTAGACTATGAACTACAGTTACCTTACTGTCTTAGAGACAGTCATCTGCCATAACTATGTTCCACTAAGCTGTGCGATACATGTCCTGGAAACTTTGCACGAAAGTCCTCCTTTGGGATGGTGTTTAAAAGCCTCGTCAAGTTTCCTTGGATGTCGGGAATATGGTCACACTCTTTCATTTCAAAGCGAGTTTGAGTCGAGGGAGTAGGATGGTGTCTGGAGAATTGAGGTTCTGCGAGTATTGTGCATGTAGTATCACCACCCCCCCTTTTTGCCAGGAACTGTTGGAGGATATTGGCTGCTTGTGGGCGAGCGTTGTCGTGCAACTTCAACATCCACCATAATCGTCGGATCTCAGGTCTTCAGACTTCTTCCTGTTCCCTCGACTCACTCTCTTTGATAGGAAATATTTGACGACATTCCTGACATCCAAAGGAAGACATCGTGCGAAGTTTCCTGGACATATATCGCAAAGGTCAGCGGTGCATAGTTAATAGAGCTGACTATTTCTAAGGATAATAAGTGTAGTTCATAGTTCATCTACCTAAATGTTACAGAACTATTCACCGAAATTTGTCAGAGTGTAGTTCACAATAGTACGCTGTAATTGTGTTCGGCAGTAAAGTTTCGCATAAATTTACTATCGGATCATCCTAGTTGGGTACTCCCAACGTTTTTTTAGACCAAGGATGACTTCGAACTCTTTTGTGAGCAAGGACCACAACGCCCATGGAAAAATAAACTGTAGTAGAACTTAACAAATGTTAAAACTACTATACTTAAACAGTACAATAATAATAACTTTTAACAGAAAATTCAGTCTGAAACAAAGTGATTTTTAGTGCTTCAATTTTTTCAAGTTCAGTGTTATAGGGCGAATACTGATGAAAGCTGCGCATATTGCTATTTACTTTAAATCTAATATGAATTTGCTGTTATGCAGTAAGTGCTTCTTCGCCTAAATTGCGGAGAAAATCGTGAGATAGCAGAAAGCGATTTCAGGAAAGTTATTGAATGATTTTATTTTTTTTTTTTTTTTTTTTTTTTTTTTTTTTTTTTTTTTTTTTACAACAAAACTGCCAAAGAGGATCGATTCAAATTCGTTCTGTTTCTACCATTTTTGGAATTCACTAAACGATTTGCAATACTAGGAGACAAATGGCTATGTTTCTAATAGTACCGGAGTCATCGCCAGTGAAGTTGTCATGTTACTGTGAGCACGCAATACAATTGACCAACAGAGAGAGAGAGAGAGAGAAGGGGGGGGGGGAGGGGGTTGGAGCAGGAAGCGTGTGTATGAAAAGTGAAGTAGGTCTTATGTATCTATGACGTGAAGATACAGTTAATATCTTAGGGTGGACTTCAGGCGTTTAAAAATTCAGGAGAGATTGAAATCAATGATTTTCGTTTTTATAGAACTCGATTTATTTAGACGTTTAGTCAGCATAATTACCAGTGAAAATAGTTGGTGTTTGTGTCCGTTTCTGTGGGGTAAACTATGACAGCGGCGTTGTTTACTTACAGTGACGTTATCTTTCGACAGAGTCCAGAACTGTGAAATGTACTTAGTTCTCCGAAAATAGAGAACTTCGTTGATTCTTTCATCAGCTAGTGTTGCATCTTATCGACAGTAACGGTGCCTCCTCAATAACCACGGGACTGCGAAGAGTTGTATTGAAAGAAGGGCTACGAAGGTGGTGTTGGCACTTTACATGCCGTACAAAATATGGGTAAATAGTTGGTTCTGGCCCCTAATGTCAACGTGACGTTTTGTCTGACTCGAAACATTGATCATTTTTATCTTGTTACGAACGGGTCATTACTGTTGTACAATATAAACTTATCAGTCTGCGTTCACACTTCCACCTACCCGAACCCAATGATTTAAAAAAAATTAATTAAAAAAAAAAACGTGAATGACTTGAAGAGTTGATAGTAATAACTGCTCGGTAGAACGCTGGCGAAGGAAAGTTTGTTTGAGCGTAATGAAACGTTTTAGTTTATTGTATTTGTTAAATCCCGCATGCTAGGTGATCCGGGAACAATTTCTTTACCATTTATAAAATGTTCAAATGTTTGTACAGCTTATGGGACTTAACTACGGGGTCATCAGTCCCTAAACTTACAAACTACTTACGAACTAGCTAATACTAAAGACGGCACAAATATCCATACCCGAGGGGGGATTCGAACCCCCGACCGTAGTGGCCGTGCAGACCGTGACTGAAGCGCCTCAGTCCCCTCGGCCACCGCGGCCGGCTTACCATTTATATTAACAATTTCAAAATAGTCAAAGTCGTTATTAAAAAAAATTGCCTACTTTGACTGTTTTGAAATTGATAATATTGTTTGGTTAGAATTATTGTTTTACGCGTCCCCCCCCCCTTCCTTCTTCCCTCGCTTAGTGAGTATAGGTCAAAACAGATGGGTGGTATCGGATCCTTAAGTATTGCCCAAAACAGCGCCGCCAAGTAGTGGCTCAGTTGACATTTAAACTCAGTGTTGGAGGGAACTCTGCGGACGCCGCCGGTTAATGTGAGACTACTTCGCAGTGAAACTGAAACCCATTACCGCAGACACCCCTCGCTGACGTCACGGATAGCTGGTAATGGAATGCAGACTCCAGTGTTGCGCCGCGCTCTTAAGGACGCTGCCTCGCTACGGGAGAGGAAGGCGGTCCTTATCAAGGAGGAATATAGCGGTGCTACCGTCACGGCGATGCTATCGCGTCGCAGCGTCAGATAACGCATCCTCGCACTAATCCACGGCGCGAGGCTCTACTTCAGTCTTGGTCCAGTTACGGCCCGCGCCACAGCTGTGCAGTGTCAGCAGGGAGCCAACCCATGCCGGTCCACTTCACCGAGGACACCAAAGAGGTCAGTGAGCACAATCGTGTAAACAGAGGGCTGGTAAGTGCGCAGTGCACGATGATGAGTCGTCAGTACCGTGTTTATGTACTGTCAAAGAGACTGCAGCAGTGCTATCCTGTCAGCTAGTGAAAAGGTTTACTAATATGCGGAGATGAATTTGACAGAGCCTTGAAAGACCTAGGTCGGAACAAGGCCGCAGGAGTAGATGACCTACCTTCAGAGCTACTAAAGTCTCTGGGAGAGCCAGCCATGACAAGACTATTTGAACTGGTGTGTAGGATGTATGAGACAGGCGAAATGCCCTCAGACTTTAAGAAAAATGTAATAATCCCCATTCCAAAGAAATCTGGTGCAGAGAGGTGTGAAAATTACAGAACCATCAGTTTGATAAGTCATGGTTGCAAAATTTTAACACCAATTATCTACAGGAGAATGGAAAAGCTGGTAGAAGCTGACCTCGGGGAAGATCAGTTTGGATTCAGGAGGAACGTAGGAACCCGAGAAGCAATACTCACTTTACGTCTTATCTTGGAAGATAAAGGAAAGGCAAACCTACATTTTTAGCTTTTGTAGATTTGGAGAAAGCGTTTGACAATGTTGACCGGAATACACTCTTTCAAATTCTGAAGTCAGCAGGGGTAAAATATAGGGAAAGGAGAGTTATTTACAACTTGTACAAAAGCCAGACGGCAGTTATTAGACTCGAAGGGCATGAAAGGGAAGCATCAGTTGGGAAGGGAGTAAGACAGGGTTGTAGCCTTTCTCCGATATTATTCAATTTGTACATCGGGCAGGCGGTGAAGGAAAGCAAGGAAAAATTTGGAATAGGGATTAAAGTTCAGGGGGAAGAAATAAAAACATTGCGTTTTGCTGATGACATTGTAATTCTGTCAGAGACAGCAAAGGACCTGGAAGAGCAGTTGAATGGAATGGACAGTGTGTTGAAGAGAGCGTATAAAATGAACATTAACAAGAGCAAAACAAAAATAATGGAATGCGGTCTTAGAAAATCAGGCGATGCTGAAGGAATTAGATTAGGTAACGAAACAATGAAGGTGATAGATGAGATTTGTTATTTGGGTAGTAAAATAACATGCGATGGTCGCAGTACAGAGGATATAAAATGCAGAATGGCAATGGGAAGAAAAGCATTTTTGAAAAAGAGAAATTTGCTAACATCGAATATTAAAGTGTAAGGAAGTCTTTTCTGAAGGCATTTGTGTGGAGTGTTGCCTTGTACAGGAGTGAAACATGGACGATAGGCAGTGCGGACAGGAAGAGAATAGAGGCTTTTGAAATGTGGTGCTACAGAAGAATGCTGAAGATCAGGTGGGTAGATCGCATAACTAATGAAGAGGTACTGAACAGAATTGGTGAGAAAAGGAATTTTTGGCATACCCTGACTAAAAGAAGGGATCGTTTGGTAGGGCACATTCTTAGACATCGAGGAATCGTAAATTTAGCATTGGAGGGAAGTGTGTGGGGTAAAAATCGCAGAGGGAGACCAAGAGATTCGTATAGTAAGCAGATTCAAGTGGATGTGAGTTGCCGTTCTTATGAGGAGATGAAAAGGCTTGCTCAGGATAGAGTAGGGTGGAGAGCTGCATCAAACCAGTCTCCGGACTGAAGACCATGACAATATGCGGAGTATCAGCCAACACATGCGAACCGTTAGAAGTTATGTGAAAGAAAGGCAACTGAATGTTCTTACATTCTATGATTTTAATTCCCGCACAGGGACATTTGTCGCAAGCTAAGCTGTGACTTATTTAAATACGATGTACAGAGTCTGTGTGTCTCGAACTTCACTACCCACAATGGAAAACTAATGCCATTATATGGCTAGCAGGACAATACAACAGCCGCGCGGGAGTAGCCGAGCGGTCTGGAGCACCACGTTGCGGATCGCGCGGTCTCCCGCGTCGGAGGTTCGAATCCTCCATCGGGCATGGATGTTTGTGCTGTCTTTATTATTAGTTTGTTGATAAGTAGTTTGTAAGTGTAGGAACTGATGACCCCCGCAGTTAAGTCTCATAAGCTTTACAAACGCTTGAAATGTATTTATTTATTTATTTATTTATTTATTGACAACAGTTTGTAAATAAACTCTGCGTTGACAGTGTTAGAGTTTGACACATATGGAAAAAGGTGTGTCAAGTTGTGTCATTATGAAGATCACAAGAAGATATGTCAAAATGCACTTCATATAACTTTTAACAGGACAGGCTAGTGGTCCGTCAAATACTAGATACGTGGATGTCTAGAAAACCTACAAAACTCCTCGTCAGTTGGAGGGACGACCTCATAACGTCAGAATTTGGACCCGTGATCTCAGTCCAAACAGGGTTAATTTCTGAAGCCTTACTCTTTCTTGGCTTGCTTCGTGTCCAGACTATACGTATTTGCTAATGTGATTTTTCGCTTATCGTCCCTATTCGTCTACTTTGTGGAGCTAGACATGGTATTGCAAATTGTTGTCGAAGGTTCCCCCGCATTCAAAATATAGTGCAGTAGATATTGTGTCGACTAGCGTGTTTAGTACGTTGCAAGTGTCTTCGTTACGTACAGTGTTGTGTATTGTCATGTCGTAGTGCATTACTGTGTTGTCGTGATTCGCTGGCCGCGGTGGCCGAGGGGACTGCGGCGCGCCAGTCACGGTCTGCACGGCCACTACGGTCGGGGGTTCGAATCCCCCCCTCGGGTACGGATATTTGTGCCGTCCTTAGTGTTAGCTAGTTCATAAGTAGTTTGTAAGTTCAGGGACTGATGACCCCGTAGTTAAGTCCCATAAGCTATACAAACATTTGAATTTTGTTGTCGTGATTGCCTTAGGTGGTTGAACAGCCGACAAGTCAGGACGGTGTGTTTTGGGGTTCCAGTTTGTCCATGTGTACAGTTTGAGTCGTTGCTCAATGCCATACGATGTTAATGGATAAGGTTCGTGTCCGGCTCTTGAATATTTTGGACTAGTCGTATACCTGGAGCCCCTTTTCTCTAACCTCACATTCTTGTTTCCATATCTCCACCTGCCAGCGTTGTCGTTAATTGCTGCTCCAGTGATGTATCGTGACACGTAGACAAGTTGAGAGGTCTACTTTTCAGTGCTGCTGCACCATCAGATCAGACACCGAGCGGTATTTAACGATGTTGCAAGCGGTGGGGAAATGGCTAATGAGCCACATTAGTGAGTTAATGTGCAACATACGATTGTGTGGTAGGCCATGCGGGAGGCTACGTCCGAGAGTACAGGCACGGTACTTATTCTTCTCCTGATAGGTTCGGTGCTGTCACTACAATTGTGTTCATGATACAACTGGTAATGGTCATAACATAGACGATACGTGTTTCAGTCGCAACTACGAAGATTCTGAAGATGATACTGATAGATCGGGGAGGAAAAAAAAAAAAAACAAAAAAAAAAAAAACAAAAAAAAAAAAAACACTTGCAACTGTTGACTGATAATTAGTCAATATATCATTTCAGAACCGGTACAGTCGCTAGTTCTGCGACACACTAAAAAACGTCCCAGTTCATAGCAAGTAGGTCGCAACAGTAAGGCATTCTTTCAGACCGAAGGTTGTAGGTGATGTGATATTAATATAGAGAGGGACCTTTTTGATAACGAAATACATACAGTAATTCACTAAAAATATATATTCAAAAATTTTGTACTGATTTGGACCCTCACCCAGTGTAGAAACATGGAACTAAAAAACGTTGCGCACGTTACCACAACCCAGCCACGATTGTGTGATGCAGGTCCGAACTTCCTAACGTGAATCACACAGAAATAAAACGAGCAAAACCAGAAACGCATAATTGAGCGTGCAGGGCCTGAAAGGGTTATTAGGAAAAAGCGGTGCGATTTGAAGTTACCTTCCAGCGTAAGCAAACGCAGTTCATGGACGCAATTGTGCGAAGAGGGCCGATATGGCGTGATTGCATAACTGCCGATCAATCAGCGGGATCTTGTCCGTCAAATACCCATCGGTTTACATCTGGAGCGATCGAAGGTGGGAACGTCATCGCCAGGCTGTAATTGCTAACAATTATAAAATAAATTTTTCACCGCCTAAGGAATTCGCTGACAGAATTTTAAGTCTGAGGCGGTTGCACGGTTTAACCAACAGAACAGACACACAAAATCCTTCAATCGCCCACGCCATTTGGCATCGATTTGTGCGCTCGCCGCGTTGTCACGTGGTCACAAAGTAGTGCACTACTAAAATTCAATAGAAAAAAATGTTCAGTTAGTTGCTTTGAGAAGCTCACGTTAGGCTTAACTGTTGTGCAGTTTAAACTTGACAATGTTTTGACTAAAAAAATGTTCAAATGTTTGTTAAGCTTAAGGGACTTAACTACGGGGTCATCAGTCCCTAAACTTACAAACTACTTATGAACTACCTACAACTAAGGACAGCACAAATATCCATGCCAGAGGGGGATTCGAACCCCCGACCGTAGTGGCCGTGCAGACCGTGACTGAAGCGCCTCAGTCCCCGCGGCCGGCTGTTTTGACTAATATTGAAAATCGGGCAGGTGTTCGGATTCGTGTCCGTCCTAGAACACGCATCACTAGGATCTCCAATTATCCCGACGAGTGTTCAGCTAACAGCAACAAACGCCCAGGAATAAGTGACAGTTTTGCATTAACTTGAGATGGTACATTTGTTATTCTGTTACTGTTAGCTCAATACATACTGGGATGTGAGCTCGTAGAGATTTCTGTACTCGGATGGACGGGTATACGAACGCCCTGCCACGAACCCAAGTGAGGAAAGCTAGTAAGACTTTTACCAAGTCGGGGTATGGAATTGTCTGTAAGGTGTAGCAGTCGCGTAATATATTGATAATGTTTGACCTGAAGTGGTGTACGATTTTAAGTAACATGGAGCTCGGTTTTATTTTTCTATTGTCCCACTTTAGGTTAACGCTGAAAGTGGGCCGTTTGCGATGGCCTATTGACAGCTTGAAATGTATTTGGAAATAGCGCCTTAACTGTTCGCCTAAGAGGAAAATTTAATAAACGGACTGAGGAGAAAATTCTTTGCAGCCTTGTTCCATTATGCTTTTTCCGTGCCTCGCACCGATTCAAGGATTTGTGTTTAAAAATTTAATATTGAGTAACTTTTGTTAGAAAATTTTTCAGTATTTTGACTCTGAAAGTTGGTACAAACGTATTGTGTGGCTCTACCATGATGATCTTTTTTCTAAGTTTTTTAATGAAAGTTAGAAAAATTGGTTTGAGGTTCACTATCTCCTGGTAGATTAAGACTGACTGTCGGATCTGGATTCGAACCTGGAAAGGCAAAGGCTTACGGTTTTAATCTGCCAGGAAGTTTCATATCAGAACACTCTCCGCTGCAGAGTGAAAATGTCATTCTGGAGGAAAATACCTTTCTATAAAGAAATTAAAAATTTATAAAAATATGAATTATGAATATTTGGACTAGTTTGGTTATTTCTGAACGCGGCCTAAAATATTTTGCCGGAACTGAATTTCTTTCAAAAAGTCTCCCAAAAACACCGGAAAGTAAAAGAAAGTATAAAAATTGAAATCACACGTGTCTGGTTTTGGACCCTCCTTTGCAGATATTTTGGCCAAAAAATAACAACTTAAATGAAAAGATACAAAATTAAGCATATAAATATGTATATATTTAACTTCCTTTACTTTATTAAATATTATGTACCATATATTATTACCTACTAGCTGAAAACTCGGCGTTGCTCCGGTATTTATTTATTTATTCAGTCTCTCTCTCTCTCTCTCTCTCTCTCTCTCTCTCTCTCTCTCTCTCTCTCTCTCTCTCTCTCTCTCCTGAACATATCGTTTTCTACCCTCATCTCCCGCTGTCCGTTGCCTCCTCTACTCTTTCCCTATCCCTCTCCTCCTCCTTGTATATGAAAACATACATATATACGCCAAGTTTCGTGGTGACTCGTCAAAGTTGCAAGGTACCCTCCACCATGCTGAATTCAGTATCTTTATGATTATAAAACTCTCCTTGAAAACGTACATTTAGGTACTGACTTTACTGGTGAACGGCAATTTCGATGTTTGTTGTAACGTACCCTCCACCATGCACCTACGGAGGCTTACGAAAGGTAACCCATGTATTTAATTCGGGGTATAAGGTAGCTTCAATCCACATTTCATTCGATTAGCTCCATCCGTTTCAGCGTTAAGAGAAGCAAACCTATTAACCCATTGTAAGGTACTCTCCGCTACACACCATACGGTGAGTTACGAAAGATAACCCATGTCTTAATCAGTATAAAAGATCTCTCTCTCTTCCGAATTCCATTCATTTCTGGCCATTTCAGCTTGAAGGCGTAAGAAACGAATGTACAAATTTTAAAGTACCCTCCTCCATGCACCATACGAAGTTAATTTTAGTATGCGTATAACCTTCATGCGAGTGCAAGCAATCAGTTGACAAAGTCTTATTGCAATTTGATGGACGGTATGGTCGTCCATAAAATACAAACAAGACACACACACATTCATATATGTTTAATTTTATATTATTTATATTTTTCTATTTTTTAAAAATATTTGCAAATTTTTTTTTACTGTTTTTGTACTGTTTTCTTCTGTTGGTTATTTGCAGTTTTTTGTTTTTCTCCCTTTTACCTCCTCTGCTTTTTCTTTCTTTACCTCCTCTGCTTTTTCTTTCTTTACCTCCTCTGCTTTTTCTTTCTTTACCTCGTCTGCCCTTTTTCTTTCTTTACCTCGTCTGCCCTTTTTCTTTCTTTACCTCGTCTGCCCTTTTTCTTTCTTTACCTCGTCTGCCCTTTTTCTTTCTTTACCTCGTCTGCCCTTTTTCTTTCTTTACCTCGTCTGCCCTTTTTCTTTCTTTACCTCGTCTGCCCTTTTTCTTTCTTTACCTCGTCTGCCCTTTTTCTTTCTTTACCTCGTCTGCCCTTTTTCTTTCTTTACCTCGTCTGCCCTTTTTGTCTTTTTCTCACACAAAGAACTTCTGTTTACCTTCCGCCTTGTTCGGGTTTTTTGTGAGTCGGCCTCAGAGACCTTGTTTGTTTTGCAGGCGTCCGGCAGCGACACGGGTCGGTCGTCGCCGTCGCAGGCTGCGCCGCAGCAGCTGGAGCTGGCGTCGGTGTGGGTGTCGTCGTCGACGATGACGGCGTCGGAGGGCTCGTCGTCGGCGGGCACGACGGCGACCACGTCGACGATGGCGCTGGCGCCGCCCAGCCGGCCGTCGTCTCCGGGCAGCTGGGCGTCCAGCAACCAGCAGCTGGTGGCCGCCGCCGCCGCCTCCTCCGCCTCCCCCTCGCCCGTCAGCCCCGCCGCACACCCGCCCACGCCCTGCTGCCAGGTACGCACCTACTGTGTCTAGCGGTACAACAGTCCTGTTATCACTTTGACTGCTCTGATCGACGTAAGACCGCACTGAGCGGAACCTCACTGCAGCACCGCGATCCAGTACGATAGAGGAAATTTTCCTTTTATGAAAATGTAAGAGTTACTCAATATTAAACTCTGAACAACTGTTACTTGACACGTAATAGCCGAGATAGTGCATAGTTAAAGCATCTGGCAGTATCCGGTTATGGATCCAGGGGGAGGTTCTGCTCGCTGGTAGTCAACAAATAGTAAATTTTGGTGCCCATCAGTTGAGTGTCATGAGCTAAAAAGTGGGAACACGTTACAGACACATCAAGAGTCTGAGAAACCCCTTTTCGGGACATCCTGTTGTGCACCGAATCAACCGCTCCCTTCGATTATTAGCTGCCGATGGCCCTCGCGTTCGCCTCCTGTGGGTGCCTGGTAACGAGGCTGCTGACGCCGCGGCCAAGGCTGCCACTCTCCTACCCCGGACAGCTGCGTACTGTGTCCCATCGAATGATATTCGAGGGGCTCTATCCTGTCGCCTTATATCGTCGTGACATAATGTGTGGTCCTCGCTTACAATAATAAGCTTCGAACCATTAAAACGCTCCCGGTGGCTTGGAAGACCATCTCACGCCGCTCGCGATGAGAAGAGGTCATCTTGGCCCGGTTGCGGATCGGACATAGCCGGTTCAGCCACCGCCACTTGCTAACTGGTGACCCCGCACTGTTATGTTCCTGTGGTCACCCGCTGACGGTGCGCCATGTTTTATTGTCTTGTTCAAATTTTACTCCTGTTAGGATTGCACTGAATCTACCGAATACACTGGAAGAAATTTTAGCTGATGACGCGAGAGCTGTTACTAGAGTCGTGAATTTTATCAATTTGTCAAAGGACATTTAGCTCTTCCTTTTGTTGTATTTTACCCTATGTTTATAGCTGTTTTTATTTAGGCTTATTATCCTTCGGTATATCTGTTTTGATTCGGCCGCTAATGACCACAGCAGTTGTGCGCCAAAAAAAAAAAAAAAAAAGAGAGAGAGAGGAAGTTAACACACAAATCGCCGTTACTTTTGCAAATATCTCTGAAAAGTTGCGAGGTATGGAAAAATAGTGCAAAGTTGTAGAGAATTTTCTCCTCCACTAAGCTGTTTTTTCTCTTCAATTTTCGTTTTAAATGAATGGTTAAAGCGTTATTTCCAATTAAATTGCGACCTATGAAAAGGCAATGCGGGCGGTCATTCTGGCATCCTTGCGTCATACGAATGGCGAATAAATACATACATACATACATACATACATACTTAGATACATTATGTGTGTGGGCGAGAATTAGACTATTGGAGCACACGTTGCAAAAATGACAAAACAAAGGGGCTTACATCATTCCGTACGTACTGAGCGCCGGTTAACATTCTCTCCATAAACACAAAAGGGGATTTAGTGTGGCATTTGTGGCAGCTAGACCCCAACTGTGTTTGGCCTGCCTGGTGCATGTCTGACGCCACTTTGGCGGCTTGCATGTAATAATGATGAAATGACGATCAACATAACACCCAGTCCCCGAGCGGAGAAAGTCTCCGACTCAACTGGGAATCGACCCTGGACTCCTCACAAGGCAACCCACCACGCTGTCGACTATATTACATACCCCGCAATCCACCGAAAGTTGCGTGGCGGAGAGTACACTGTACCACTACTAGGCATTTGTTTTCCTATTCCACTCCCAAATAGAACGGGAAAAAATAGAATGCCTATATGCCTCCGTACGAGCCCTAATTTCTCTTCTCTTGTGACTGTAATCACTACTCGAAATGTAAGTACGTGGCAGCAAGATCGTACTACACTGTTTCCGATTCCGCCCCTCTAAATTTCCTCAACAAAAATTCACTAAAAGAACGTCGTCTTTCTTCCAGCGATCCCCAATTGAGTTGCCATAGCATTTCCGTGACAATCGCGCATTGATCGAACCTACTAGTAAAAAACCTAGCTGCTCGCCTCTGAACTGCTTCAATGTCTTCCTGTAAACTGATCTGCTGCGGGCCCAAACACTTGAGCAGTACTCAAGATGTGGTCGTACAAGCGTTTTATACGCGGTCTCCTTTACAGGTGAAGTACATCTTCCCAAAAATTCTCCCAATAAACCGAAGTAGGCTGTCCGCCTTACTCACAACTGCAATGACATGTTCGTTCCATTTCATGTCTCTGCAATGTTACGCATAGACATTTGAACGACACAACTGCGTCAAGAAGCCCTATAGTTGGCGTCATTGTAAGAAGGCTCTTCCGCACATATAGACGGAGCGTTAGGGGAAGTTTGAAGGGGAGGCGTTACAGCCGAGCTCCAACAGTAAATAGAGCCTCAGGGAGAAACATTGCTTAACTCGCGGCCAGCAAAGCGTCTAGGGAACGAATATTACTGGATGTCAGTGCGCTAATGGAGGGGGATGCTCAGAATGGCTGAAAACTCGGCCGCCTTCGTATGTGATGCCGACTGCAGACGGTTATGAGAACTGTAGCTTATCACACACCAGTCAATAAGGCCTGAGCTGGGGCAATGTGCCTTCGAGGAATGCAATCTGAGACAGCACTCGCCCGTGGCCAGCGGGAAAGACAGGCCTGGCCACTCAGCTAGGTGACGTGGCAAGAGTAGTGCTGCGCCGACGCGATCGCGGATTTGACTGGTTAGCTGCCGGGGCACGGCCCACTGCCTCTTAGCGGCTAACCAGTCAAATCCGCGATCGCGTCGGCGCAGCACTACTCTTGCCACGTCACCTAGCTGAGTGGCCAGGCCTGTCTTTCCCGCTGGCCACGGCACTCGCCATGTCGACGTCCTATGCGTGAATGATCACTTAAGAGCCGGTAGAATCTGCTTTCATCACTGGAGACTACGGCTTGCCATTCCGTCGTTCTGCTGAATCTCTGACAGAACCAGTCTAGCCGTCTAAGTCGGTGCCGTGGAGCGACTGCAAGACGGAGTAGTACAGGTGTGAGTGCCTGTAGTCTTACTGCTATTATGTGGTATGTAATAGTGTTTACATTTGAGCTCACAAATCCTCTTTCATGGTTGTTGTCGTTACAATACGACGAACTTATCGGACGCTTGTGCTGCGTGGACGTTTACATCGCCGTCCACGGGTGAATGATGTCACGTGACCATTGCATCATTGCACAACTGACGTAGCATGTCCAACGTGAGTGGCTTGTCTGCGAAGGGACCATGCCGCCACTCGGAATGTCACAGTACGACTCCTTCCAAATTCGCTTAGTTGGATGCAGGAATCCTCGAGTGCATCTCCATGGTATGGCGCCCGTTTGCGTCACTCATTGATATCACACTTAGAGCCATCTGACTGTAATCATTCCCTATTAAAGGGTATACACCGGTGACGCTCTTGTATTTCGTCCAAGTGTACTACTTTTTTTTAACAATATATTTTTCTGAACATGAGTTAAGTTTTCCAAGACCTTTTAATGTAGAAGGGGAAGGGAAAAGGGAAAAACCAAAAAACAAGATTGCGTATGACAGAGAGAGAGAGAGAGCGAGAGAGAGAGAGAGAGAGAGAGAGAGAGAGAGAGAGAGAGAGAGACGGAGAAGTCATAACACAAGCAAACTATTCGTCTTGTGTAGCGTTGTGGGAATACGTACACGTTGCACACTGTGAGAGAGGATGTTCTTAATGGGCACAAAATATCGGCTTGAATTTAAATCCATCTTAAACGCAAGCGATTTTAGTTGCTCACAAGAACTCGTTACACAGCAGTACAGGGAATATCATCCACTACTAACCATGGGCGGCACAGCTATACACTTTTCTTCCTCGGCAAAGAGCTTAGGAATAATTATTGACCTACACCTAGACTAGACTGACCACACAACGGCAGTCTGTAAGAAGATGTCAGCGACACTCCACTATGTACAGAAGTACAGAAAAGTGTTTCCTCTTCAGCTAAAAAAGAAGCTCGTGGAGACATTGACACTCCCTATACTCGACTATGGTGATGTTATTATTCAAGAAATTAGTTTGCTTGTGTTATGACTACTCTTTGCAAGCAGCGCACAGGCCTTGTATCTAGGTGGCGTTGGTTCTGGGAGAGGAATGTCACGTGAAATTTCCGAAGGCCTTGTTTATGTAAAATGAAGTATCGCTGTCAAATCGCCGTCATTTTTGCAAATATCATTGCAACGGTGCGAGTTATGAAACAAACAAGAGACCGAAGTTTTAGAGAATTTTCTCCTCTACAAATTAGTTTAATTCAATTTTCGTGTCAGATGAATAGTTTATTTGCAATTTCCTACTGTCAAAACGCCATCACAAACGGCTTTCTTTATTAACATATTTTTGTGCGAGATATCTTAAAAAAAGAGGGGAGGTTCTTGTCTTTGGTGGCAAACAATTATGTCTGTAAAATTTGGTGGCGTTCGTTTTTAACTGTTCGACCTAAAAAGTGGGAACACGTTAAGAGAAGAGAAGGGTTGGGTTGTTTGATTGGGATAGGGGGACTAAACTACTGAGGTTATCAGTCCCCCGGTGGGGAGGGGAAGGAGTGACGATAGGATAGGATAGGAGGAGGAAAGGAAATGCAGTCCGGGAAGTAAAGAAGGAAGGAAGACTGCATTAGCTCGGGGCCCCCGTGCTCGCCACGCACGTACTCGCGAAATAACCTTGAGCCCCCCTGGGTGGAACAAGTTACGGACAGACATCGTCAAATCGCCGTTATTTTTGCAAATATCTCAGAAACGATGCGAGATATGGAAAAAGAGGGCAAAATTGCAGACGATTTTCTCCTCTATATATTCCTTTATTCAATTTTCGAGTCAAATTTCAAACTGTCAAAAGGCGATCGCAAAGGCCCACTTTAGGTTACGGTAGTAACAGTAAAAGGGGGAAAGGGGGTTGGTCGCTATTGACTCCCCCTTGTCATGCGCCGAGCGGCCCGCAGTAGGCGGTGGGTCGGCTGTGCCATGCCCGCTTGTGCACTGTGCGGGGGCGGAGCTGGCGGTACCGGCGCGTGCCGCCCAGACAGGTGCGTGGGGGGGAGCCGCCGAGCCGCGGCTGACTCACCGCCCCCGCCCCCGCCACGCACGCAAGCAACCTGCGGCGCCCACCGCCGCGGTCGAAGTCTGCCCAATCTGGCCACCACCCTTGCCCCTTGCCGCTCGCCGCTGAGTGCGCCTACGCTATTATTGTCCGGCTCGCCGGCGACGGCAGCAAACTCCTTGACAATAGCGGCTTCTCAGAAAGATGAGGCTGGCTGTCGCTCGGCGGTCTGTGAATGGTGCTCGTAAACGGAGCTTACGGTGCTGCAGCTGCGCTGGCTGACATCAGCAAGCCGTGAACAACGTGGTGACAGAATTCATCTCGCCGATTGAAAAGTCGACCACGGACAGTTCATGGCAACGTTTGGTTCCCCTTGACACTTTCGGCTCCACTTATTTTCACCAAGTTGCGCCTCGGTTGCACAGTGGTAGAGTGCCAGACTACAAATCCAAAGGTCGCGGTATCGATCCCCGCCGGCTCCTAGGATTTTTATCTGTCACTTACCACTTCTTTCATCTCTGGCAGTGTTGCTCATGTGAAAAATACCAAGTAGCACCGTGGTTGGGAACCCACGTTAAACTGTAGGTCCCTCTAAGGTCGGAGGAAGGCAACGGCATACCACCTCCAAGCAGGACCATGCCTAGTAACGCACTGTGGTGTTCAAACCAATCTTCGGATTGTTGACTGCTTTGCCTTTACCTACTACTCACTGGCCGGCCGCGGTGGCCGAGGGGACTGAGGCGCTTCATTCACGGTCTGCACGGCCACTACGGTCGGGGGATCGAATCCCTCCTCGGGCATGGATATTTGTGCCGTCCTTAGTTGTAGTAGTTTGTAAGTTTAGGGACTGATGACCCCGTAGTTAAGTCCCATAAGCTTAACAAACATTTGAACATTTGCTACTCACTCGAAATATTTCCACCGAAAACTATTACATTCACAGGTCAAACAATTAGGGGATCGTTTGAGATCTCTAGTTTCCGCAGTATTGTCATTAGCCCAAAGAAACACAATGATTCGACGTCTTTCCGTTTGGTTTTATGAAGTGGAGGTCATTACGGCAACCGAGATAGTGGTTGTACATTAGACAATAAAGCACAGAATAAGATATACGAGCCGCAGGGCCGTATGGAGAAAGTTCGTATAGCCTGTTCAAATAAAGTAGGTGCATTTAATCGTAATCACGTCTACCGGTGTTGGATGGCTTAAATATACAAGTAGAATTAGATTGAAGTTCGTAACATATAGTAAGCTTACAACTAGTGCAGATGTAGCAGCTGTTGCTAACTGGAAAGATTTGGAGAATGAATCTAAAGTAAAAAATAAACTGTTCCAAGGTACAAATCCTTTTTATATTGGTATACAGGTTACAGGTGATGAACCTGCAAAAACAGATTTGTTACATTTTGAGGAAAAGTATTTGACGTTTATTGTACGTAATGTAGTGTTAAAATGTTAAAGTGTTTGTAGAGCTTACGGGACTTAACTACGTGGTCATCAGTCCCTAAACTTACAAACTACTTATAAACTAGCCAAGACTAAGGACGGCACAAATATCCATGCCCGAGGGGGGATTCGAACCCCCGATCGTAGTGTCCGTGCAGACCGTGACTGGAGCGCCTCAGTCCCCTCGGCCACCGCGGCCGGCGTAATGTAGTGTATGACATTTTGTAAACGAATAGGTAATGTAACTTTCTGAATAAAGATGTTTGTTTGTAACTAATGTCTGCGTTGGAATTCTTCTATGCAAATTGGGACCACCTACGCACCTTTCCTGATGAAATCCGTCGTGCCTTCATTGCACCAATTGATGAAGAGAGAACTGATGTAGTTGCCTTGACGTTTTATGGAAATAGGATTAACCTTGCAGCAGCTTTAGTTGTTTTAAGTGAATTGTGGTAGTACAACCCAAACAAGGACGCTCTGCTGACGGCTGTTCGTGCATCCTACAGAAATTACATATTAATGCCGGACGGTGTTAGGTGTCCCCATCCATATTATGACAGGGTAGATACAGAACTCTACAGAAAGGGGATGGTATTGACTTTGTTTACTCTAACAAACGAATTACACAAGCAGTTCGGTTCGGATAGTGCATTGAGCAGGTAGTGCAATGCAACACCGACGTAACTTAGCCGAAGCTATGGCATGAAGAACCATAGGAAGGTTGGAAGCGGAACAGACACAGAGAGAGGTGGCTGCAGCTATTTAAGTGTCCTAGAGCGTAATTTTCAGGATTTGGAAGCTATTTCAGACAACAGGAACCATAAAGAGTGTAAGGCCAAGGTCGTCCACAGGTAACATCAGCAAGAAATGACCGTTATCTCCGGTTAACAGCCCGTCGAGACAGGAGGCTGAATACAACTCAGCTGCAACGCACCCTTCAGGCAGCAACAGGACGAGCTGTATCAACACACACTCCCAAATCAAATTCGCGAATTTGGCCTCTACGCACGGAGGGCTATGGTGCACGTGTCCCATTAAAACCACCACACTGTTTAGCCCGCAGAAAGTGGCCAGGGGAACATCAGGATAGGTCTCTTAATGAATGCCGCGGCTTCTGTTCCCAGATGAGTCAAGAGCCTTGTATTCAACCGGACAATCTTTGTTTCCTCATCCGGACACTCTTTGTTTCCTCATCCGGAGATAATGCTGAACTCTGAACAATCTTGGTTACGTGCAGGAAACATCACCATGTCATGGTTGTGGACGAATAGTGTGTGCAGAGCCGTGCTGAGGAGGCCGAACGCTCTAAGACGCCTTGCTGCGGAGCGCAAGTCTGCTCGCCGTCGAATATTCGACTCCTCCCTCGGGCATGGTTGTTTGTGTTGTCCTTCGACTAAGTTAAAGATAGTTTGAGTAGTTTGTAAGCCTAGAGAATGACAGCACGTAGTGACGTACAAAAAAAGTCATTTCCTACATTTACGAAACTTTGTCGCTGAGCACCCTCACAAAATGAAGAAAGGTAATATGTTTATCGCTTACTGCTTATTAGCTGTTCATGCAGTAAATAAAAACGATGACATTCGGCATAACATCTACAGTTAATCGCGATACATTTTACAGGAAGTACGCACAGTCATCAAATCTACCTCTAAAATTATTTCGTTGTACGACACATAGTTCAGGAGATATGAAGTGAAAACATAATGAAATGCATAAAAAAATCTGGTCCATCGAGCACGAGGCTGTAATTTATGTCGTCTTCACAACCATTTCTATTTACTACACACTTCGGAGACAGTTCGCTAGTATTCTACTGGACGATCCCGGAAAATATTATTGTAGCACACACAGTACAGGAGATATGACGTTATAAGGATTGATCTGCTTGTAAACGAAACTGAAATGGAGAATAAGGTAGAAGGCTATGATGGATAGAGAGGGAAGAAAATGAACTAACATAATACAGAAAAAATATACACGGGAACTAACGTTAGTTTTAATATAAATTTCATTTTTCTAATGCCTATGATTTTGTATTACGGAGCCCAATTGCATTCAGGCAAGCAAAGGATTGATCGTTTCGTGGGGCATCTGCTACCTTACGCGACGGAGGTAGACCTCAAAGGGGTCCCAATGTTGAAAACACACTGAATTAGAAAAATGGCAGAATACAGCCTGGCAGGTATACTTCCGGGAACGTACTCAACGAGACTACTCAACGGAACAAAGTTGGCGATTCTAGGATCACTCATTCGCGTGGCGTAGAGGCCGGAACTTGATTTCCTAATATGATTTGCACAAGGCTAGGCTAGGTTAGGTTATATGTGGCCAGGGCACACTGTTCGATGTTGTGGCCATTGAATAAGCGCACTCACAAGACTCTTAATAATTAATTAGCAATTAGCGCACCACGTGTATTACCGACCTGTGGTCGTGCCGATTAATCTCACGCCCGCGCTAAGTGCTGTACTGGCTCATGGTGTGGGTAATTCAGTCGTGCGCTGCCGTTACCAGGTAAGGCCTTGGTCTGATGCACTTGCTTGGTTATTAATCCTACTAGCGAAGGTAAGAAAACAAAGTTTCTCGTAATCAAGTAATCTCCGTGCAGTTCTCACGCAATTGGCAGTTCCCAAGGTGGTTCCAAAGTTGCGCGAAGGTTGCCATTACGTAACAGGCACACTGGGATACCCGACTACAGGTCTCGTGGGAGAGACTGCTTGAAAACAGAGGCTACAGCTCATACAGGGCAGTGTGTCAAAGTTCTGTCTTGCGACTGGTAGCTACAATACTAATTGACTATCAGGTAACCTTAAAAAATCTCCTAGCAACGTTTTCAGAGCTATTCCGAGCAATTGTTGACTGTACTCTGCATTTCAATACTTTGTCTCATGCGTATTGCTCAGTTGACAAATTTATGAACATTCCGTCACGTTTTTCTTATTTAATGAAGTTTACGGCAATGCTTTGGAATTCGTCGCATATTCAAAAGTAATTCGGTGATTTGTAGATAGTTAACGATTAAACCTGGTTCCCTTCTATACTGGTGGCTGGTACAATAACAGATTATGAATTTATGTCGAAAGACAGTCTCAGTTGCAAAAAATTCTTTATTTCAATAACGCGTTTCGCCCTTTAATGCATCGTCAGATAATCCGGAACTATGAATAGAGTTTGCGGTAGCAAATTAGATGTTTATTGAATGTAGTACTCATGAACAAGAATGGAGCAAAGCGTTGTCATTTTTCAAAACGTGAGTCTCAAAAATGTCAACGCTTTGATGCGTTGTTGTTCATGAGTACTGACTGCATGCAATAAACATCTAAGTTGCTACCGTAAACCTTATTCACAGTTCAGTATTATCTGATGATTCCTCAAAAGGACGAAACGCGTCATTGAAGTAAATAATTTTTTGCAACTGAGACAGACTTCCCGGATAAGTTATCGACTAGCTTATCGCAACTAAGCACTATAATATTGCATAGCTACAGGAGATGTAGTCAAAATCTTATGTTGGTGACACGTTATTGTACGCCGTTCAACAAAATATTTCACGCTGTGCCGTAATAAGTCAAGGTTATTATTTCATAAAACCTTTTTGCTGGGCCCCTTGCTTATGTGAAGCCCGTCGGAGCATGTTCTTGCTCTGTGCATCAGGAGCGTAGATAACAGGGGAAGGGTTGCGGGGGGGGGGGGTGAAGACAAAGGTTCAAACACCCCCACCCCCAAGAGACATATCCTTCGGGCTCCATCTCATCTATCGCAAACAATGCAACCTATGGTTAACATTAAAACGGCTGTAGAAATTTCTGATACTGAACTCAATGTACTGGAATACTAAACAGCTCCTCAAAATAATATATATAATATATACGCCCCCTACAAAAAAGGACACATCTGTCGGGCAGAACAGGACCCTACGTAGACCACACACAATCATTTATGGCGAGATCCTGCCGTTTGCCGACCGGTTTTATCAAATGATACTCGCTATCACAGCACACATGTTAGATTTCTTCTAGAAATGCCGTTCCAGTACCTGCAACATAGTGACTTCTGTGGCAATAGCGTCCGTCGTCATAAGAAAGAAATGAGGATAAATTATTCATAGACGCTGGTATTTTAGGAGTGATAATCACGTCCTTGCGTTTACACACGTTTCCGTACAGTGTAAGCTTGAAGCATAAATTCCCTTTGTGTTTGTGCTTAATCCCAATACTGTGCTATCGTTCATGACATTCGTTTAGATATAATTTTTTTATTATTATCACAGACGACTTCTATTTTATCACGCAATGAGGGTGGAACAGAAGATTAGGGGTGGATAAACTTGCTTTCGCTTTCACAATGAGTCACCACCAACCGAACAACTCAACGTAAAAGTTTCCTGTAGAGGTATACAAATCATAAAAAGATGTAATCTTGACAGAAATGGCAGTGGTTACTTGTACGGGGAACCCAGAGCAAGCATTAAAGGCCGCAATCACTTGCGTGTTAGGTATCAGTAGCGTATATCACGTGCTATCTTCCATCTCTGATGGCCATTTATTGTATATCTCTTATACAGGCAGTTCATTTAGTACTTCTTCTCGGCCCCCGCGAACAGGAATATTTAGTCCGTTGTTAACATTCTCCTTGACACTGACAGAAGTGGCTTCAAATTGGCGATGAGTTTTCCATTAATAAACAGTTCAGGTGATAAAGTTATTGATTGTTACTTTCTGAAATTAATTAATCTTATCTAAGTTTGTTCATTGGGTTAGGTATACAGATTTATAATGGTTTCAGAGAACTAAAAATTCAAATAAATTTGTCGACGAGTATGGGGCAAGCATGTCGGCAATTTTCATCTGTGTGTAATACTTTCATCTACGAATAAGCTTACCTCTGTTTATATATATATATAATTCATACATTACTTACGTCGGTGATTATGGTTACCTAACTCGTTTCTGTGAGAGAGTGAGTACTGAATGTGTTACTATTTCGAACTGCGCTCGACAGTTGACAACAAATCTCATAACGCTGTAAATGCACTGTGAAGATGTTGTCAGTCTTAGAAACGGTTTCAAGGTTTGTCCTTAAGGAGTTCTTGTGTGAACACCAAATGCCAACTTTTTTATGCGCTTCTCTGCACCACACACATTTCCGCTCAATAGCAATAATTTGTATAATATAGTTGGATAAAAATATCCACCTGATAATGGTTTACGTTGTACGGGACTGGTCTACATAGGAGTCGGCCAGGTAATAAAAAAAAAAGTTAAAATAAAAAAAAATAATGAAAATTGTTTTCAGAAAGTATAATTTTTCAACATACACTCAGCGACATTAAGTTTCCAGCCAGCGATGTTCCAGTGGCAATATCCCCTCACCGTTGTGTGTGTTGCAAAGTACCCGTCTACGACAGCGATCGCTTCTTGATCGGGCGAAAAAGCTGATCAGATAGTTTTGAATTTTGGTAAGAAATCTAATGTGGATGTTTCAGTACGTCCTAGTGGAAATCAACTCAATTTTCCCAATGCCAAGACTCTTGTGAGGAGGTGCATTGTAATGATTTTTTTTTTTCAGCGGTAACTTGGATCTGCTTTCATAGTCATCAACATTGATTTCTTTCGCATCCAAAAACACCGACACCATGAATTTTCCCGCCGATGGCAGTCTTCGACTTTTTCGGAGCTTAATATCCAACCTTTGTTCACTGCATGGCCTGTTGCTTCGGTTCTGGCGTGTGGTGGTGAGTCCATGTTTCATCCGTTGCCACACAGCGACGCAGAAAATTTCACTTGTTCTTCGTAAAACGTGCCAAACAGTAAACGGAAAATTTCTAACGAATACGTGCGACACCAATCATGCGTATCCTGGTGTAAATTTATTTTGGTATCTCAACAGTAATAGAAATTTCATGCGTCTTTGTGCCACTACATTCCAAAACCACGTGGTGTTATACTTTTCAACCTTCCTTTCCGTGGATCACCTTTGTAGCTTTCACGCGCATGTTTAAACTGAGCTGCTCATTCTTCGTAGCAGATTTTGAAGGAAAGGAGTCACCATACACACTAATTTTCGGTCGGCGTTGACCCTTACTGTAAGAAGAATTTTCTCTCTTCACGATACCCGATGTTTTTTTCAAACAACACAGGCACCCCAAATGATTCAGACGATTGATACAGCCTACTGATCAGTGTTACCAGCTCTTTCAAGTAATGCCTGAATTGTTGTTGTGGTCTTCAGTCCACAAACTGGTTTGATGCAGCTCTACACGCTGCCTTGTCCTGTGCAAGACTCTTCGTCTGAGAATACGAACGGCAACCTACATCCTTTTGAATTTGCTTCCTGTATTCGTCCCTCGGTCTCCCTCTATGATTTTTAACCCACACACATCCTTCTAAGTTGACGATTCCTTGATGTCTCAGAATGTGCCCTACCAACCTGATTCTTCTCTTAGTCATGATACGCCAGAAACTCCTTTTCCTCCCAATTCTGTTGAGCATCTTCTCATTAGTTACGTGATCTACCCATCTAATCTTCCTCATTCGTCTGTAGTACCACATTTCTAAAACTTCTATCATCTTTTCGTCTGATCTCCTTATTGTCCACGTTTCCCTCCCATACAATGCTACACTCAAGACAAATGCTTTCAGAAAAGACTTCCTAACATTTAAACTAATATTGGATACAAACAAATTTCGCTTCTTTAGAAACCCTTTTCTTCCCATAGCCATTCTGCATTTTATATCTTATTTACTTCGACCGTCAGAAGTTATCTTGCTACCCAAATAAGAAGTCATGTACTACTTTTATCGTCTCGTAACCTAATCCAAATCCTTCAACATCGCCTGATTTTCTGGCACTACATTCCATTACCCATGTTTTACTCTTGTTGATTTTCATCTTATATCTTCCTTTCAAGAAACTGTCCATTCTATTTAATTGCTCTTCCAGGTCCTTTGCCGTCTCTGACAGAATTACTATGTTGTGAGCATACCGCAAGGTTTTTATTCCCTCTCCCTGGACTTTAACTCCCTCTCCAAATTTCTCCTTGCATTCCTGGATATCATCTTAAAAATAAAATAAAACATTATTGTACCAAAAATTGTCACATATAAATCGACGTCTCTACATGCCCCATGCAGAAAGCAAGTTTCCCTATTTCTTAAAACAGTTACTTGAAAAACTTTGTTGACTACAGTTACAACAATGTTTGACCTATTTTTCGGTGTAGTCACAAAAAGTGAAACTCGTCACATCGTGAAATCTGCCGTTTGTGAATGGGACTAGCGTATGACAGTCGTCTTCAGCACTTCGTCACTGTCAAAACGCTGGCCGGAGGACACGAATTTTTAAGATACCAAAAACAAGAAAGGAAATCGCCGGGAGCGAGATGAGGACTGCATGCTGTCTAACAGCTCCCGGCCAGCTGTTACAGAACAGTTGCTGTGCCCCGTGCCGTATAGGGACCAGCATTGTCACGGGACAGCACAACACCTGCAGTAAGCGTTTCACGGCTCTTGTTCTCATTGGCACGTCAGTTTCCGCATTGTTTTACAGTAAGAGCCGAAGTCTACTGTCACACGCCGGTTCCAGTCGCAGGCGGGAGACCTCTATGATACAGGTATACGAAAGTTGATCCCACGATATGAGAAGCGTCTCTCTTCTTTTCGTAACTGTCGAAAAGTAGCTTAAACTTTCTTGTACCTGTTTTCAATGAGATTCATGTTAATAGTTGCCTTTGTTTAAAAAAAAAATTTGAAAACTTATTTGCTGGATATGCCTCGAAGTAGTAGTTTCACGTTTTGTTTGCACAAGTTCAGCCCATCAGCAAGTTAAACCTATCACGAGATCATAATGGTATAGTAATGAAACAATGTAAAATTATCAGTGGCGGTCTAAGGGGGTGGACGGGGGGAGGGGGGAGGAACCGCCCTGGGCCTCTCGTTTTGGAGGGCCTCCAAATACCTGAACAATTACCTAATAATCACTTTTCTCTTTCTTCTCTCTTTCCTTTCTTCTCTCTCTTCTCTCTTTCCTTTCTTCTCTCTCTCTCTTTCTCTCTCTTTCCTTTCTTCTCTCTCTCTCTCTCTCTCTCTCTCTCTCTTTCCTTTCTTCTCTCTCTCTCTCTCTCTCTCTTTCCTTTCTTCTCTCTCTCTCTTTTCTTTCTTCTCTCTCTCTCTCTCTCTCTCTCTCTCTCTCTTTTCTTCTTTCTTCTTTTAGACTCTCCCGTGACTCTCGTCGTGGGAACTTCCACATCTCAAAAGTTACTTTTTCATACTAATACATATATTAGGACGGGGGACCTCATTTTGTTTTGCCTCCGCCCCGGGCCTCCTACAGCCTGATTCCGCCACTGAAAATTATAACAATTTTTATGTAGCGCTGACAAGGTTCTTTCCTTCTATACTAATGGACCGTTTTCAAGCACACTTTGTATTCGCATTCCTTGCTGTCGAACAACAATTGCTGCGGCAGTAAGAACCACCAACGACGTATTTCAGGAGATAGAGCGTCATAAACATTGAGATAAAACAACTGCATAATGCAACGCCTAAATAACTAGACTTCATTCATTCACTGTTTGAGAGCACGTAGCAATTGTCAGGAAAAGCTTTATATAAAATTTCAAACCTTCACAAAACTTTGTTTTCGCTGATAACTCCACCAAAACGGGGAGAGAGAGAGAGAGAGAGAGAGAGAGAGAGAGAGAGAGAGAGAGAGAGAGAGAGAGAGAGATTCTGCTTTTGCATGGCTGAATTATCCTGTGAAAATGAAAATGCTACAGTCATCCAGAAAACAAAATAATTAGCAACACTGCTACCCTGCTGCCGGTGTGTGAAATGGCTTGTAATTTCCCTTGTCGGCCACTGTTGTTTTAACATCAGGGGGTAGGAGGCTGCTATTTAAGGGCGAGGCCGAGAGTATTTCAGACTACTCTCGTAGGCGTTTTCTAATTTGGTCCTGATTTCCTTCGTCTCTGTGGTCCCTATTTTATCCGTGTCCCACATTGATGATTCAGAGTTTTTTGAACGTTCTACACACCTCAGCCACACATCCGGCGTTCCTTCGGAGATAGCTACAACCAGAATTATAATGAAATAAAAGGTTTCCCCTTGTAGGCGGTGTGAGATGTTTCTTTTATTACACTTCAAAACATATCGATTTCGTCCCTATGATGGGACATCATCAGTGCAGAATTTTATTCTTGTGACTTGTACCGGCAAGACCTTTTAAATGGTTATGGCTTTTTTTTTATGACATGACTGATAAAAATGTTTTAAGCAGAGCACATAGGTCATCATGACTTGCAATTCTGCACTGATGATGTCCCATCATAGGGACGAAATCGATATGTTTTGAAGTTTAATAAAAGAAACATCTCACATCGCCTACCAAGCGGAAACCTTTTATTTCATTATAATTCTGTGGTAGGCTGGCACAAAATGGAATCTAGTTACAACCAGAATACATTCACCTCATTCATTTCTTTAGCTTTATTCGTTGTTGTGACATAATTCTTTTATCTCTACCCAAACAAGAACAGTAGCGTTCAGTTCATAGTGGAGTGGTATCGTTATTAAAAAATTTTATCTGTATTATACGCATTTTTCCGATCTCGCTTCAACACATTATTTACAATTCATTTTTTTTCTTTCGAAATCTGGTCTGTAAAATAAGAATTCATAAAGTTTTTCTCTGTGACAAAGTTGATACAAGTGACCGCCGTAATGGTAACAGAGAACAAACGATCACTTAGTCGGCAACTAGGTGTTGCTGTTGTCGGCAAGTGGTGGTGGTGGTGAGGGGAGTAGGTCATTTTGTATTGCTGCCACGGGCCACCTACCACAGTGCGCCACTGCTCCTTTCCTGCTTTATTCTTTGCTTGTTTGCATCTTTGGTTTTTTCCCTTGAATGCTTCCTCCATTTGCTTCCTTCCTTCCTCCCGTCATTTGCTTGCTTGCTTGCTGCCTTCCTTCCTCCCGTCATTTGCTTGCTTGCTTGCTTGCTGCCTTCCTTCCTCCCGTCATTTGCTTGCTTGCTTGCTGCCTTCCTTCCTCCCGTCATTTGCTTGCTTGCTTGCTGCCTTCCTTCCTCCCGTCATTTGCTTGCTTGCTTGCTGCCTTCCTTCCTCCCGTCATTTGCTTGCTTGCTTGCTGCCTTCCTTCCTCCCGTCATTTGCTTGCTTGCTTGCTGCCTTCCTTCCTCCCGTCATTTGCTTGCTTGCTTGCTGCCTTCCTTCCTCCCGTCATTTGCTTGCTTGCTTGCTTGCTGCCTTCCTTGCTGCCTTCCTCCCGTCATTTGCTTGCTTGCTTGCTTGCTGCCTTCCTTGCTGCCTTCCTCCCGTCATTTGCTTGCTTGCTGCCTTGCTTGCTGCCTTCCTTGCTGCCTCCCTCCCGTCATTTGCTTGCTTGCTTGCTGCCTTCCTTGCTGCCTCCCTCCCGTCATTTGCTTGCTTGCTTGCTGCCTTCCTTCCTCCCGCCATTTGCTTGCTCGCTTCCTTTCTTCATTTCTTTCCTCCTCGCTTGCTTGATTTCGGACGGTGCCGCTACCGCTGGCTGCCGCCAGCAGAGGGCGTGGCTTGGTGAGGTGTCGGGTGTTTGGCCGGCGCAACCAGATCCGCCGTGACGCGGCAAGGCCGCAGCCTGCCGATACCCACACACCACACCACACCACCTCGCCAGCAGCAGCGCCGTAACGCTCCGCCGGCCTGCGTTCTGCCTCTTCTGTTTCCTTCTCACAACCCTTCCACTGCCTGCCGACAACCGATACTCCGCTTCCGTGACTGTAAATAAAAAATTACGCCACCATTACCATCGGTTGACTGTATAGAACGCAACGAGAAATTTGTTTAAAACGCTCAGTGAAGAAAATATCGGCCACACCCTCATTAAGAGAGCACAGTAGTTTCAGAGTAATGCTGTAAACAGTAACAAAATTTTATGCCTTGTGTGGTAGATATTGTCACGACGCTTCATCACTACCTACACTATGGTAGTAAACATTCTCGGACACCCGCCAATATTAAAGGGAGAAGCAATGAATGAAAGATAGTCCAGTCAAATAAGCCGAAAAAAAAAGGCGTCAACCTCGGAATGAGAGGTAACAAGCTGAATATTTGCATAAACCTTTGTTTTGGCATTCTAAATGATTTCAAAAGTCTCATAAAATCTCGTGTCCGCACCTTGAGATATTAAAGGTCAAAGGTCACGAAAATCAGTTTTTCGCAAATATCTCGCTTCCTATGCGTTAAATGGTATTTGCATCTCCGATAAAAGTTGTAGGGCATGAAATTCTCTACAATTTTTGTTTGAAACATTTTCTTTTGTGCAATTCATCGTTTCTTAGATAGAGCGCGGAGAGCGCACAGGTCACAGCGCTCAGGCATATAAGACGTAATAAGAGGTCAGCTGCAAATCACAGTCAATGGTAGGTTGTTTAAAGTTAATAAATCATTGCAACAATTACAATAACAAACCTTAACCTTTTATGAATTATGTTCAATATTTCATAATATTATTCATAAATAAAAAAGATTTGTTTAATAATATTTACTTATTTCATGAAATTATAAAGTTATGAAGTCAAATACTTCAAGTATATTTTAATCATATTCTAATATATCTTATATTTCATGTAGAAAAGAATCAAATTAACTATACTTAAGACTTAATTATATTTGAAGCAAAAATATATTAAATAATAAAAACGAGGAAATACGTTTTATGTAAATCTTTATTTAGTAGTCATGTATGATTCATTTATTACAATTAGAAGTTCAAACGTGAGGAGGATTTTTATTCACTTTAATTATTAATCATACGTAGGCCTCAATTTTCATCTTCTTGATCATCATCGTCGTCTTCATCCGGTCGCTCTAAAACGTCCATTTCATTATCATCCTCGTAATCGACGATTGTCGTCTCTAAACCTTCCAGGATTTCGGGGTCATATGCACTTTCTTCATCGAGATCGTTCTGGTGTGATGACGCATTGAGGCAAGCTTGCCCATTACACTGTCCACAAGCTGAAGAACATTGCATCCCCGATTTCCTGCCCCCGCAGCGCGAACCACAACCATTTTTGCAGTTGCAAAATATTGTATTCAGGAGCTCGTCTGGTGAAGGTGGTAATATTGTTAGTATTGGCTCCAAATGTTCATTCTGCAGCACCCAACCCCATTCCTGGAGTTCTATATAGTTTCCTAACCACGTTTGTACTTGGTAGTAAGCACGATTGATATGTTGATGAGCTGCTGCACTAGTTGTTGGCAGATTTGATAGTTGCACAGGTTTAATAAGTTTTGTCGATTTAACAAATTGTGTGTATCGAAGATTATCTATATTGTCTTCAGATTTTGGAGCGTTATATATTGCCAACAAGATACGTACTCCATTTTCAGATAACGTTTGCGCAAGGCATGTTTCTTGTTGAAATACTTGAGCTAGCTGATCCAAATCTTGAAGTTTCTCCAATATTTTAACAAAAGGGGTAATGTTCAAAACTTTTGGAGGAGTATATTTGTTTTAACAACTTTTTTAAAGAAAATTTCTTGTTGATGCGATTGAGTACGTCCAATTAAAATGACAAGCAAATCAATATCTTCTACGATGACGGTAGTCCTTTGGTGCTCTGATTCTTCAATACCTGGTTCGATTATACAAACATCAACATCATCTCTGGCTTGTTTTGTAGTGTAGTTTTTAATTTCTCAACAAGCAAGTCAATTAGCTTTTTTTTATTAGATCAATTTGATAAAAATTTCTCTTGGGTGATTGGCACAATCGTTGTTTCCTCTATGCAAACTTCATACGATTCTGAAAGAACAGTTCTTCTTAGTTGTTCCATTGCTTTAGTATTTCTACTGTAGACAGAGTATCCGTCAAATATAACAATCATTCTTGAGCCATAATGTGTTTGTAAATATTTTATATATTTATCTAAAACAACGGGGGTGAAAGTATCGTCTTTGCTCCATATGACGCGATGCAGAAGAAATCCACCATCGATAATATATGTTACATTACTTTCATCAAGATAAATATCGATAGGTCTCATTTTGTCATATAATGTCGCTTTCGTGGTTTTCCTCATGCCATTATTATCAAATAAAGATGTTAGATACGGACTTAGTTGGTATTTAAGATATTCTTGAAGATTACTTTCAAACTTTTTGGCTGCAGTTATTCTCTGGAAGAGAAGTAACGGGTCTACAGCAACTTTACAATCGTTAATCGTGACAGATTTGTTAACAACTGAAAGCGGTAAAACCTTATCAGCACGTTTAAATATTGTCTCAAAGTTCAAACCAGTTATCTTAACCATTGATTTTAATCCAATTTCATAGGCTCTGTGACAATTAATTTGGTCATTTCCAACGATTCCATTAGCTAAAGATACCAACTGTTTCGTATTTGGAAAGGGGTTACGAAGCGTCAACCAATCAACTAGTTTACTGACATTATTACCTCATTTTACTCGGGAATCCCTAGCGTCAACGTGTTTTTCTGAAGAATCTAAAGATATGTTACAAAATTTCTCAATCTCCTCACAAATTGTATTCGTGGCATACATAGCATACACCCACTTACACAGAACACTGTTGCGTACTTCTACCTCGAGATATTCCTCCTCCTGCCTTCATAGATTTCATAAGACTTTGCTCGATGACCATGTCTGTCCATGTGCCAGAATTAAAGTAATAAGTAAGTATTATTAAAATTGGGTATTAATTCGTAAATAATGGAATTTTATTTACAATTGTTTTATTCAACGTACCATTGACTGTGATTCGCAGCTGACCTCGTATTACGTCTTATATGTCTGAGCGCTGTGACCTGTGCGCTCTCCGCGCTGTATCTAAAAAACAATGAATTGCCCAAAAAATGTTTAAAACAAAAATTGTAGAGAATTTCATGCTCTACAACTTTTATCCGAGATGCAAATACCATTTAACGCATAGGAAGCGAGATATTTGCGAAAAACTGATTTTCGTGATCTTTGACCTTTAATAACTTAAGACGCGGACACGAGATTATATGAGACTTTTGACACATCATTTAGAATGCCAAAACAAAGGCTCATGCAAATATTCAGGTTGTTACCTCTCATTCCGAGGTGAAACCCTAATTTGACTGGACTAGAGAAGGAAGCTGCAGGTTCAGTCGACAGAGTGGTTTTTAGAGACGGAGCTCACGCTCGGATGTTTGGAAAAGGGTGGGGAAAGAAATCGGCCGTGCCCTTTCGAAGGAACCATCCCGGCATTTGTCTGCAGTCATTCGCGCAAATAAATCTAGATCTGGATGGTCGGAGGTATATTTAACCACCATCCTCCCGAATGAGAATCCGCATGTGTTACCACTGTGCCACGTCGCTCGGCAGTATAAATTGAGACGGAAGTTTGTTTTGTTAGTAGAGAAGCAGTAACAGCAAAATGAGTCGGTTAGAAAGTCCCATAGCTCTTTCAAAACGAGCTAAATATTTCTAAATGAATACTGTTCACTCGGTAACAGAAAAATAACCAACTTTCCATCCAAAATTGCCGAAAAGTCATTTTCGAAATCCCTTCCCTCCTCTATTTTGTTCTACATTCAGTGCTCAAGTTTTTTTGTTCACGTATTAATTAATAATATTATTATTACTATGTACTGATTTTGCATCTGATTCGAATTACTAAGACTGTTATACTAGCGATCACGATATGTTGTTGTTTGAACGGTATTAGTAATAAGAATCCGAAGCAAGATCAATACATGGTGGTAATAATAATTTCATGCTCTCTTTGCCCAGCCTACCTCCAATTCCCCCCCCCCTCTCTCTCTCTCTCTCTCTCTCTCTCTCTCTCTCTCTCTCTCTCTCTCTTTTCTTCCGCCCCCCTCCTCCATCTCCTCGCCCTCTCATTGTTAATTGCGCTTCATAGACTGAGACCATTAAGTACTTCAGTGTGTTGCAATTTAGGTAGTAGGATAACTAAAGATAACAAATAAGATAAAATTTTGAACGCACACGTAAAACAAGAGGGAATGCATTTTGTAAAAGAGTTGTTAGTTGCCCTTATACTTACTTATTCCAATCTTCTCTTAACCCTGCACTGCAAGAATATATATGGCAGAAAATGTTCACCACTGACGGGGAAAAAATATTGAAGAAATTATATAAATATATAATTATGTGAAAGTCTTTTATTTATTACCTGTTGCCATTTGTCAACATCATGCATTTTAACATAACTCACTCTGGTGGAAAAATATTGGTATCTAACATGTTTTCTACTCATATTAGACTGTAGCATGATAATTTTTTTTTCCCACTAGACAGAAGTAGTACCAGTTTGTAATTACATTACGCAATTGCTCAATAGTGAGAAAAATCCACTGGATCGCTATTTGTCGCATTTCTCCCCAATTCATGACTACGCCGCCAGCTATCGAGGAAACGATCAACTAAATGCTTAAAACAATGTATACAATACGCATGGTGTTTTCAACTGGCAACAAAAAATACGCCTGAAAAAAGTAACAAAAATTTGCGTTGCCAAACGGGAACAGTATGCAGTGTAGGATTAAAGCATCTTGTCCTCTTTCCCATTTCGTCGTTTTCTCCCTCGTCCTCTTTCCCATCTTGATGAAATTTTCCACACTTGATATTCAAAGCAATAGGAAGGTCACTGCTACATAAAAATTTCATGTCGTGGATGGTGGAAGGTGCCAACGGCGATGCCGCAGAAGACACGCCGGTTCCCGGTAGACCATACGACGTTAGGCACTGTTGGGCTTGACTAGCACTAGGATGGGAAACCGTCCGGGTGTGCCGAGAGCTGTTGGAAAGCGGGATGAGCTACTTGATTGAGAAGAAGCAGCTCCGGTCACGAAAACTGACATAACGGCCGGAAGTGCGGTGCGATGACCACGTTCCCCAACACACCGCCCTCGGGCGGAGTATAAGACGGCGGTCGGTACCCAGTGGGCATCCTGTCGGAGTTTAATTAGTTTTAGGATGGCGGAAGGTAATTTACTCCAAGAGTTCGACGTAAATCTACTTGCGCGCGCGCGTGCGCTCTCTCTCCTCTCTCTCTCTCTCTCTCTCTCTCTCTCTCTCTCTCTCTCTCTCTCACACACAGGGACAGAGAGAGAGAGAGAGAGAGAGAGAGAGAGAGAGAGAGAGAGAGAGAGAGAGAGAGAGAAGGGGGGGAATCGGAAGTAGGATACGCACAGACAATATAATATATAAAGCAGAGTGTCCGTATGTTTGTACGTGTTGCATACAAATCTAGTTTTGTTCAAATCTTTATGAACTTTTGTACACGTAAGCTTCAATCCATGATGACGGTCGCCGTAAGTGTAAGAATCACATACGATTTATAGTTCTCGAGATATGACGTCATAAACAATGAGATGCGCGAAAAACTGCTGCATTTTGCGACAATGTTGCTCATTTTCTCCTAAACCATTGGAGCGATTACAACCAAATTTGGTACACACATTCCTTACTGTGAGGTAATAATTGATGCATGGTTAAGAATCACATACGGCACATGGTTCAAAAGGTATTACGTCATAACCAATAGAAATCGCAAAAAATGCCATATAATGCGGCGAGACTTACGAAATACACTGCACGAAAATGATAGTACTTAGCGCCTTGCAACAAACTTTAAACATAATTTCAGACTTTTATTAAACTTTTCTCGCTGGCAGCCATAGTAAAATGATGAAAGGAAAAAAGTTTCTCGCTTACTACTTTCCCGCTGTTCATTGAGTAAAACTATTACATTTTTCAGGCAGTATACACAAACATACTGGAATGTACCTTCTGAACTTTATCACAGTCACACGTAGTTAATGAGATATGAGCACATAAATACTGACGTTCATGGAAAACCGCCCCATCACGCACCAAGTTTTAATCTATTAATTCTTTACTACTCCCAATAGATTATACAGACATACAGCTCTTATACAGATGAACATACACCTGACAAATGGCAGGAATAAATAAATATCCGGGCAACGCCGAGTTTTCAGCTAGTATGGAATAAATAAATACCCGGTAACGCCGATGGCAGGTCTTGACTACATTATGCACAATCAAATGAATGTAGGTTGCAGTGTATAGAGAGAGATGAAAAGGCTTGAAAATTTTATAGTACCGGAGAGAGCTTCTTCTACTCAATCTTCGGATTGACGCAAGCAACTTCAATAATAAATCTACAGATTAACAGCAATCAATGGCAAATATATTCTTTATTATGACATATCTAGATTTTGGCCACTGTGTGTCTATTATCAATGTAGATTAAAACATAAAAAATTGCTTTGACCCTGAACTTAATCTTCAATTTGAAGATTTAAAAAATATGCATGCTTTAATCTAAATTTTAAGCCTTGATAAATGTCACCCGAAATGTTATTTACAACTTGTACAATGGTTATTTACAACTTGTACAAAATGCAGACAGCAGTGAAGAGTCGAAGGGCATGAAAAGGAAGCATTGTTCGGGTTGTAGCCTTTCTTCATCGTTATTCAATTTGTACATTGAGCAAGTTACAAAGGAAAGCAACGAGAAATTTGGAGAAGGCAATAAAGTTCAGGGTGAAGAAATAAAAACATTGCGTTTTGCTTATGACTATGCAATTCTGTAATAGACAGCAAAGGACAAGGAAGAGCAGTTGAACAGATGGACAGTGTGTTGAAAGGAGCATACAATATGGATATTAACAGGAGTAAAACAAGGTAAATGGAATGTAGACTAAGAAAATCGTGCGATGCTGAAGGAATTAGATAAGGTAATGAAACAATACAGGTTGTAGCTGAGTTCTGTTACTTGGGCAGTAAAATAACATATGATGGTCGCAAGTACAGAGAATTTAAAATGCAGAATGTTAGTGGGAAGAAATGCGTTTTCGAAAAAGAGAAATTTGCTGACATCGAATATTGAAGTGGAAGGAAGTGTTTCTGAAGGCATTTGTGTGGAGTGTTACCTTCCACGGTAATGAAACATGGACGATAACTAGTTCAGACAGGAAGACGGTAGAAGCTTTTGAAATGTGGGGCTACAGAAAAATGCTGATTAGATGGGTAGATCGAGTAACTAATGAAGAGGTACTTAACAGAACTGGGGAGAATAAGAGTTTTTAGCATACCTTGACTAAAAGAAGTGATCGATTGGTAGGACACATTCTTAGACATCAAGTAATCATGAATTTAGCATTGGAGGGAGGTATGAGAGCAAAAAATCGCAGAGGGAGACCAGATTCAAAAGAATGTCGCTTGACGTTCTTGAGGAGATGAGGCTTGCTCGGATAGAGTAGGGTGGAGAGCTGCACCAAACAAGTCTCCGGACTTCAGACCACAACAAGAATAATCTAGATTTTCCACAATAAAGAAAATATTTCCGACTGGTTGCTGTTCATCTTCTGCATATTTACAACAGTCGCTGAGTACTAAGATTTCAACATGGTATGAAACCAAATGAAATCATAAAAGTACATGGGTTTCAGGGGTATTACCTTCACACAGTAACATAGCATATTAGGTTGTGGATGTGGTGTGCAATACCTGGCAGTTTCAGATGTATGTAAGACATGTTGTGTTGTGAAACACCGGTTGGCTGGTGGAACACTACAGCCTGCCAACTACTTCCCAGTAGTCCTCGCTTAGCGAGCTGTGCCGCCGTACTCGTAAAGATAACACAGGCCACGGAGTTTATGCTCCTCTGCAGGCAGTTTGTGTGTTTCTATACAGTGCTCGTGTACTGGTCTGCAGTTAGGAATTTTTGAATTGCTGTCTTTTGTAGTATTCACACACGTAACGGAAATCTTCCGCTAGTGATTTGTATTTCAAAATTATTAGCAATCGTAAATGGAAAATTTTTAGAAGTTTTCTATTGATTAGCTCTTTCTACCGCGCAGAAGTAAAGGAGAAAGCGCATTTTGTCCTCTTTTGGTTAGTTAAACGCTTTATAATTTATTGCTGTTTTCCGTAAGTTCAAATGTTTGTAAACCTATAGAACCAAACTGTTATGGTCATCAGTCACTGACTTATGCTAAGGTCAATACACACACACACACACACACACACACACACACACACACACACACAGCCGCGCTCGCTCGAGGCAGGCCTCGAACCTCTGACGGGGAGCAGCCGCGCTCTCTGCCACAAGATGCCTTCTCCGTGCGGCGATAGGAATTACCCACGATTATTAACAACAATTAATAACAATTATCTTTTGGAATTCTGTTGCATCCAACATTTGCCAATAGCGTAAAACTATAGCAAGAGATGCTCGTTAATGTGAACTTGGCTGCAGATGAAAGAAGACATTGAAATACACCTCAGTATTTAGACACAAAAAGCTCTCGCGTTTAAAGAAATAAGGCTTATTATTTGTTTACTAATTTTTTTTTGTCAAAGATACTCGTAAAAGCGTTTCATAATTGTAATTGGCCCTCCATTAAAGATTGACGTAAAAGAGTTTCTTCATTGCAATTAACATTCTTCAAAATTTTGAATCAGTGTTTCAGAGAAGTACTGAAACGCACAGTACCATCAGACTTCATTGCGTCCATTTACATTAAGCTTTGATGGCATAAAAGGAAGAGGGGTAGACATTAAATTATCAGTGTGGTTTGAATCGCCTCTAAAAATAATCGCGACGTACTGTAGCTGATTCAGCGCACTGTGCTGCAACATTCGCGCGTTTATAAGTAACAGCAGTTTTATATTGGTACGCCACTCATTCACTTTAACCATTGTAGAACTTTAAATTCGTGCACACACACCGGTGGAAATACGATCACAAATGACAGAAACACTCAGATCGACGATGTTTTCTGCTTAAAAGTGGATTTTTGGTGGAGAATTTTGCATTGTTTAGAAATACTACTTCGTATACAAAGCAATATATATATATATATATATATATATATATATATATATATATATATATATATATTACCTTTAGAGGCGAAGACTTGCAATAGGCGATCAGGTCAAAGAAGTACTTCTAGAACACCATGTTGAGCGTCACGCATCTGACAACTTTTATAGATACACTGCTCAAAACAATTGGAGGATCAGGTGAGATATCATACACAATATACATATCGTCACGTATTTTGAGATACTGTTTATATTTGTAATTTGTGTTACCGTTCGATATATTGCTGTCTAAACTCTTTAATTCAGTCTTACATGGCGTTTACTTCGAGCGAGACACCATGGGCTTACCATAACAGTCAAAAAGTTAGTCTTGTTACCTTCTACTATCGTGTCATCATCTCGGATGGACAGGGCGGTTGCACACATGCTTGGCATGGACACAGAGGTTATCAATCGCCCCTTGAGGTGATATTTGGCCATTTATCCGAGAGTGCAATATCCAGCTCTCCAACAGTTGTTGGAAGTGCTAATGTGGCTGCAATGCGTCTGCCAAATGCACCCAAAAAATGTCCAATCGGGTCTAAGACCGATGAACAAGCTGGCCACGCCATTCGTTCAACTCCCTCAGCTTCAAGCATGTTGTCTACCAATGCAGCTCTGTGGGTACGAGCTTCATCGTCCACCAGAAGGAACCCATCTCCTATAGCACTAGCATAGGGCACAACAAAAGGTTGACGGATCTCATCTGAATGGCATAGAGGTCCGTATATCCATCAATACTGACTCCTGCCCACAGCATTCGTCCACCACTATGATATATATTGATGTTCCATGCACATAAGGAGACTTGTTCAAAGTTCCACGTTCTCTCCAGATGAGGTAACAATTGTCCGGCAGAAAACTAAAATCTTATCTATGAACAGAACCCGGCACCAATCCCGCTGTTCCTCCGCCCAGTTTCTTCGGCCTAAACGGTGTCGTGATTTTAGAAGAACACACACCATATGCCTCTGTGCATAGAGGCCACATTTCCGAAGACGATTTCGGACTGTTTGTGTTGATATCTCTCGTCCTGTTGCTGCCTGTAGGGAGCATTGCAGCTAAGTGGCATTCAGCCTCCCTTCTTGACGGGCTGTTAACCGGAGATAATGGTCATTTCTTGCTGATGTTACCCGTGGACGATCTTGGCCTTGCCCTCTTTTAACATGCCTTTTGTCTGAAATAGCGTCCACGTCCTGGAAATTACACTTTGGGACACTAAATAGCTATAGCCACCTCCTTCTGTGTCTGTCTCGCTTCCAACCTTCCTATGGCTTTCCATTCCATAGCTTCGAGTAACGTTTTTACTGCAAGCACTACCCAAATTCTTGTGTAATTTTTTGGTAGACACAATACCAACCCCCTCTGTAACAACTATCTCAGTTGCCGTAATGTTTTTGTCTCTAATTCGTAGAATTGACGGAAAGACGTCGAACTATTTTAGTTCATTCTGCCGATGATGATACTTCAGAATCGAGATATCTCAACTGTTCGCTTATACGTTTTCACCAGTATATATGAAATAATTCGCAATTTGCGATCTGTTATAGATTCGCTGTACTATGTTTAAATGGAATACCGAAGTGCGGCGAATGAAAATTTGTGCCCGGCCGGGATTCGAACTCGGGCACAAATTTTCATTCGCCGCACTTCGGTATTCCATCTAAACATAGTACAGCGAATCTATAACTGATCGCAAATTGCGAATTATTTCATTCATATAACGCTGTAACGTCGTCATATATATATATATATATATATATATATTCCCTTTAGCAATACTATACTTCAAAACTGATAAACTGAATAAATCGCATTTGTAAGAAACAGTTGGAAATATTTTGGTTTACAATGAGAGAGCTAGAATTATTGCGCCTGAAAATCTTCAGAAGTCTCTTTCGGTAGCTAAACGCGAGGAGACTAGGAACAACGACGAAACGATCTAGTTAGACGATAAGAAAACGAAAATCCTTGTCAAGGACTGTGGGCTTTAAGGAAAGTACAGTAATTCGCTGCCAAATGATTGTAGCAAAAATAGAAACAAGAACAAACAGGTCGTTGTCTGCTTCATGGAACTACCGTCGAATAGCTAGATTATTTCTACATCTACATCTACATACATACTCCGCAATTCACCGTAAGGTGCGTGGCGGAGGGTACACCGTACCACTACTAGGCATTTCCTTTCCTATTCCACTCCCAAATTGAACGAGGAAAAAAAGAATGCCTATATGCCTCCGTACGAGCCCTAATTTCTCTTATCTTGTCTTTGTGATCTTTACGCGAAATGTAAGTAGGCGGCAGCAAGATCGTACTACACTCAGCTTCAAATTCTGGCCCTCTAAATTTACTTAACAGAAATTCACGAAAAGAACGTCGTCTTTCTTCCAGCGATCCCCAATTGAGTTGCCGGAGCATTTCCGAGACATTCGCGCATTGATCGAACCTACCGGTAACAAATCTAGCTGCTCGCCTCTGAACCGCCTCTATGTCTTCCTTCAAACCGATCTGCTGCGGGTCCCAAATACTTGAGCAATACTCAAGACGTGGTCGTACAAGCGTTTTATACGCGGTCTCCTTTACAGGTGAAGTACATCTTCCCAAAATTCTCCCAATAAACCGAAGTCGGCTGTCTGCCTTACTCACAACTGTCCTTACATGCTCGTTCCATTTCATATCGCTCTGCAATGTTACGCCTAGATATTTGAACGACGCGACCGCATCAAGAAGCTCACTACTGATGCTGTATTCGAACATTATAGGATTGTTTTTTATACTCATGCGCATCACCTTACATTTTTCTACATTGAGAGCTAGCTGCCATTCTTCGCACCAACTAGAAATTTTGTCTAAGTCAACCTGTATGCTATTACAGTCAGTTACAGACGACACCCTCCCATACACCACAGCATCATCAGCAAACAGCCGCAAATTACAAGTTAGTCTGTCCATCAGATCATTTATATAGATAGAAAATAATAGCGGTCCTATCACACTCCCCTGGGGCACGCCTGACGATACACTCGTCTCTGATGAACACTCGCCGTCGAGAACAACGTACTGCGTTCTATTACTTAGGAAGTCTTCCAGCCAGTCACAAATCTGTGAACCTATTCCATAAGCTCGTATCTTCGTTAGCAGTCTGCAGTGTGGCACCGTGTCGAACGCCTTTTTGAAGTCGAGAAAAACACAATCCGCCTGTTGCCCTTCGTCCATGGCTCGCAAGATGTCATGTGAGAAAAGGGCAAGCTGAGTTTCACATGAACGATGTTTCCTAAACCCGTGCTGATTCATGGAAAGAAGCTTTTCCGTTTCAAGGAAATTTACTATATTCGAACTGAGAATATGCTCCAAAATTCTACATGAAACCGATGTCAACGATATTGGCCTGTAATGTATGGGTCAGTTCTCTTTCCTTTCTTATACACGGGAGTCACCTGCGCTTTTTTCCAATCACTAGGAACTTTGCGCTGAATTAAAGATTCGCTATAAATGCAAGCTAAGTAGGGGGCCAATGCCGCAGAATAGTCTTTGTAAAACCGAACTGGTATTCCATCCGGACCAGCAGACTTTATTTAGCTCTCTCAGCTGCTTCTCTACACCGGAAATACCTATTGCTATGTCCCCCATTTCGGAATTAGTACGTTGATCAAATGATGGTATATTTGTGCGGTCCTCCTGCGTGAAAGATTTCTTAAAGGTTAAATTTAGAACTTCAGCTTTCCGTTTGCTTTCTTCTATTACTGCCCCGGAATGATCAACTAGTGACTGGACAGTGGGCTTTGACCCGCTTATCGATTTTACATAGGACCAGAATTTTTTCGGGTTCTCGGAAAGATCTTTTGCTAAGGTATGGCTGTGATAATTATTGTATGCTTCACGCATCGATCTTTTTATAGACGCCCGAATCTCTACTAACTTTTGCCTGTCATCATTTGCGTGTTCTTTTTTGAATCGAGTGTGCAACAGCCTTTGCTTTCTCAGCAGCTTTCTAACATTATTATTATACCACGGTGGATCTTTTCCATCCTTAATCGTCTTTACTGGCACATATTTCTCTAACCCTTCATTAACAATGCATTTAAATTTAGTCCACAATTCCTCTACATCCATAGTCCTAGAATTAAACGATGCCCATTCATTTTCTAAGTGTGATCGTAACTTTAGCTTGTCGGCTTTTCCCAACAAAAACACGCTCCTAGCCTTCTTGACTGGTTTATGAACTTTGGTCACCATCGACGCTATGACGATATCATGATCACTAATTCCTGTCTCTACACAGACATCGTTAATGAGGTCAGGCCTGTTTGTGGCTATAAGGTCTAGAATATTTCCATTGCGCGTGGGTTGCCGGTTTAACTGCTCAAGACAGTTTACTTCATAAACAGGGAATAGACCCTAGGACAATTGCCTATCTCGGGCAAGTTTTTCCGACCGAACTGTCAACTCCATGTAAATTCTCTTGCATAAGTCTTAATACTACCACTCCTGGAAGGAAGGAGTGATAGTACCATAAGGTATGCAGGGGAATTTGTCCGCGGCAGCCAAAGGTCCCAGCTTAGGCCTCGTCTGGAACATACTTCAATTTATTTACTTACAGAACAGCACATGGCGTCAAACATTAGGGACGAGCGCACTTCACCTTATTCGTAACAGTACACTTTTAAGTGTCTAAGCGTGCATTGCGAACTCTTATTACTCAAAATTTCGTTTGCTGTGTATTTTATGGTAAAATAATGTTAGAAACTGTGAGACCACACAGAATACACATTAGGCAAACGTTGGTGTTAACAGTAGTGGAAAGGCGAGGTTGATGAACGTGTGTTAATCCCATCCAGAGCCATTTACAGAAGTCATAGAGTGAGAGTAAAGGGAATCCAATGATGGAAATTTGTAAAATAGAAAGTCGGTAGAACAATGTCCAGAATTGATAAAACTGACTCTTTATTTTTATTATTTTTTTATTAGGGAGCACAACTGCTGAGGTCATTAGCGCCCGATTAAACTGACTAGGAAATGGGTGACTGTGAAAAACAGTAGGTAGGCTGCTCATACAATAATCAAAGTGAATGGGTGGCGTTGATTTGTTTCTGACATTCTCCCGTTAATTATGGATATCACGATGGTAATTTCGTGTGTGTGTGTGTTGCGTGCTTTCGCAGATGTGCACTTTCCAGTTTCTAGGTTCGATGCTAAATCTACGCAGAAAAACAGATCTTGATTCTGCATTGGGTATCGCCCGCTGTACGTTAAGAGAACCGTTGGCCCTGTATTGTCACCCTTGGGCCGCTAGCCGTCCGTTAGCAATACGTGACAGCCATACTCCTCACTGTTTCGCCTCCGCTTTTGCGTTCGGAGCACGACCGGCACGTTATGTGGGTTGCCTATCGCCAGGGAACGGCCCTACATATACGGCACACGGCCGGAGCGGCGTTGAGGTGCCAAGACCACCGGATTTTTTTTTCTTCTTTTTTCCCCCTCAAGGTCTGCTGCATACTATTTCTGAAAGGTTACCTGTTCGTTCAAAGAAAGACGTATGCTGGTACTTGTCCAAAATATCAGTTTTTAGTGCATCTCGCTAGGCGTGTTTCTGTTGAGGACGTGCTACTGTAACCTTTCTCCGACCTTCATAATGACTTGTGCAGCCATTGAAACTAGAATTCTGATTCACGGCGCATCTCACCATTTTTCACATTGTCAACAGTGAAAAGGGACAGATAAAAACTTTAGGACTTGGCAGGATCGTACATCAGAACTTTGTCAACAGCCTGACACATTACCAACGAGACACACGTCTCAGATACAAAAGGTTTAATTTGTAAGACAAGACGTTTCCTTAATATTTTTCCCAGTTTTTGGCTTCGGGCAGGTAGCTACTGAGTTTGCACACTTAAGACAAAGAAGCTACGTACATCGAATAGTTTGATAAATGATTCTTTTTGGTGTAATTTTTGTTTTTTTACGTTAATTGTTCTAGTTTCTACCATAATTTTACCAAGACGGTATTAACATTTTGTAACGTAATTCCTTTAAGTACGCAGCAACATGAATCAAATGAAACACACACGGTTATAAAACGATGTAGGTAGTGTGTTAACAACGTCACAGTTCTTCAACTTAGTGGAACATATGTTAAAACTAAAATATAGTGACGGGAAGCAGCAAACAAAAAACGATGTAGTCAAAGCAGCTGATTTGCCTTTCTACCATAGTGATTCTAAACATAACGACGAATTGCATCCTCGGCAAGCTAAATGATATTAGTAATCTACTTATCCATAAGTTTTTCCCGCGAGAGTTTAAAATTTCTGTTTTATTTCTCGAATAATCTCAATGGTTTTTATGTTCATGTACACAGCTGTAGCATTTATATATAGTAGGCAGTGGCCGAAGTAGGCACGAAACGTTGGCTTAACGTTCATGTTGTGCATCGGGACCTCTTCGTAGCGCGCATGCGCACACACAGTGAATGCAACATTAAGGAAAACAGATGAATCCCAACCCATTTGATTCTCATGGGTTCTTCCTCTCTCATTATGGTTCGAATATTTATTTTTCCTACTATATATTGGTCCGTACGTCGCAATGGTAGTTAAATGAAGACCTTGTACACTGTTGGGTTCCAGGGTTCCGGCCCTCAAACTGTAAAACTGGAACCCTTATAGGATCACTTAGTCAAAATGTTTATTTTTCCTTGCCAATCTATATATAAAAATGAATTGCTGTTCGTTACTCTCGGTAAAACTCGAGAACGGCTGAACCGATTTGGCTAATTTTAGTCTTGAAATATTTGTGCAAGCTCAGGAAAGGTTTAAACGGTGATAAAATATGGAAAAGTTTTCCGGAAAAGAGGAAAATCGGGTAAAACTGAAACAGCTATTTCCAGGTAGCTATCAATACCGTTAGTCCAATTGTAATAAAAATTTGTACATTTGATGTTGAAAGCAAGAGGGGGGGGGGGTTCGCATCAAATAAAAATTTGGAAAAATCGTCCGGAAAGTAGGAAAATTCAGGAAAAACCGAAAGCGATTTTTTCTATGAATAAAAATCAATTGCTACATGATTGTAAGAGCATCACTTGAGTACGGCTTGACAGGACAAGGTTTGTATGAAATAAATTTTTTGGAATATATACCGGAAAATTGGAAAATTTGAGAAAAACAGTCTGTTTTTCAATGTGTTTTTGATTGAATTTAGCACTATAACATTATTCGCACCACGGAGAGGGGTAAATCTCATTTTGTTTTGTTCAACGAAAGAGGAACGTTCTCATGAACTAAAAATTTGGGAAAGTTATCCGGAAAATTTGAAAATTCGCGAGAAACTGAAAGAGCTTTTTTCAGTTGAATATTAATATCATTCGTCTGATTGCGATACAATTGTACACATCTGACGTTCAAAACAAGAATACATACTTATTAGCAATTGCAAAGCATTGTCGGGACGACTAGTAACCTACTAAAAACCTCGAAACATTAGTGACCAACTTCCTATACTGAGTGATCTATCAGCTAGATAGGTCTTTGGGGCAGTGGTCACTTTTTTATGTCATTTTATGTTTGTGCCGGCGAACGGTTATTAGGAACTACAGGCATAAACTTTCAAAAAAAAAAAAAAAAAAAAAAAAAAAAAGACTGCTTTCCCCGAAGAAAATGAAACCATGTCCGTATTCCGTCGGTGTTGTGCACACGCGCCACCTTTACCGGCGTCTTGCGTCATGGCGCGAGAAGATAGGTACGGATGATTACTGCTTTACTGGCTGCCCTTGCTGATACCGAACACGACCTGGTTATGCTTCCACGAGGAAAGAAAGTGTGGCGCGGAGGAGGGGCAGAGCGGCCTGCAGTCGCTCATGTAGAGTTTGTTTACAGATTTTTTAATCCACGCTGTCTGTAGATCCACATTTAGTCTATGTATCATCTTAGTTTCGAAAACTAACAAAGTAATATAAAAAGTTATTTTTTTCATATATGACATAAAGTATGCATGGAATAAACTCTACAATTTCGTAAAATGTTACGGGTCTTTAGCTGTCACTGTAGGAGAGTGAGAGTATTAATTGAGGACAAGTTAGATGAAAATCAGTGTGGGGTTAGGCCTCTTAGAGGCTCTCAGGACCAGATCTTTGGCTTACGGCAGGTAATGGAAAAGTGCTATGAGTGGAACAGGGAACCGAATCTGTTTCATAGATCTAGAAAAGGCTTATGACCGTGTTCCTAGGAAGAAGCTACTGTCAGTTCTACAAGATTATGGTATAGGACGCAAACTTCTGCAGGCAATTAAAGGGCTTTACGTAGACTGTCAGACAGCAGTTAGAGTAGATGGCAAATTAAGCTCGTGGTTCAGGGTAGTGTCAGGGGTAAGACAAGGCTGTATCCTGTCACCACTGTTGTTCATACTATTCATGGATCATATGCTGAAAACAGTAGACTGGCAGGGCGGGATTAAAATAGGTAAAAACAAAATAAGCAGTCTCGCATATGCGGATGACTTAGTTGTAATGGCCGATTCGATTGAATGGTTGCAAACCAATATTTCAGAGCTCGAGCAGAGGTGCAAGGATTATGATATGAAGATCAGCATCTCCAAAACGAAAATGACGGTGGGAAAGAGATTTAAACAGATTGAGTGCCAAATAGGAGGAACAAAGTTAGAACAGGTAGACAGTTTCAAGTATTTGGGATGTATTTTCTCACAGGATGGCAACATAGCGAAAGAACTGGAATCGAGGTTCAGAAAAGCTAATGCAGTGACTGCTCAGCTAAGATCTACTCTGTTCTGCAAGAAGGAAGTCAGTACGAAGATTAAGTTAGCGGTGCACTGCTCTATCTTTCGACCAACTTTGTTGTATGGGAGTGAAAATTGGGTGGATACAGGTCACCTTATTCACAAGGTAGAGGTTACAGATATGAAAGTAGCAAGAATGATTGCAGGTACTAAATTAAATGGGAACAATGGCAGGAGTGTGTGCATAATGAGGAAATCAAAGAAAAACTGGTAATGAACACCATAGATGAAGCAGTTAGAGCGAACAGACTGAGATGGTGGGGTCATGTTACATGCGTGGGAGAAGCAAGGTTACCTAAGAACTCATGAGCTCGGCAGCGGAGGTAAGAGGAGTCGAGGTAGACCAAGAAGAAAGTACTTAGATTTGGTGAAGAATGATTTAGAAGTAAAAGGCGTAACATCAGACGAGGCATCAATATTAGCATTGAATAGGGGATCACGGAGAAATTTTATTAGAGGTACTATGCTCCAGACTGAACGCTGAAAGGCATAATCAGTCTCTGATGATGAAGATGATGATGAAGATGATGATGATGATGATGATGATGATGATGTAAACTTACGATTTTATAATTTGTGTGAACAGTTACATGGTAATGAAAGCGTTGGAATAAACTACATAGTGCGGATTACCTACAGCGGTGCTTCTTTTGAGACATCAAATGTTCTTTACAAATAGAGCCCTTTATTGCCGTTTTTGTCGGAGCAAAACGAACGTGTATATCACTAATGTGTTCTCGCAAGTTGACCCGTGCAAATAATTAGCACTCTATCCTGATCAGTCACAAAGATAGTAATGGAGAAAAGGCAGATGCAAGTATATGCCGAAAAGATAATATATTGCACACACTGTAAAGTAGCGGAGAATTAAAAGTTAAATTATTATGAGTTACAAAAATGAGTGGTACTTTGATGATGAACGTTGAGATAATCCAGTTCATTTGCGCAGTACACAAAGATTGCTTGAACAAAGTGAAAAATTCCAACAGCTGTTGTGCACTGACGTGTGAAACAGAAATCTCGTGATGAACGAAGCTTGCGTAAAGAATCTGGGCAACTGCAAGAGTTGTCGTGCTAAAATAAACTATTTGTGTATTTTTCGTCGTTACATCGACGTGTATATCCGAAATCGTGTGATAAACTATGCTTTACATTGGCTTGTGTAACCGAAATCGTGGGATAAACTATGCTAGCATCAAAGGAGGTCTTTGGCTTGCATCATTCTACCACAATCCAACACATTCTACTCTAAGTGTTGCATAAAGAATCTAGACAACTGCAAGAGCTGTCGTTCAAGTTAGTTAACCAGATTGAACTTAGTGACAACTATTTATTCACAACCGATACAAAAGCGTTAAAAGTTTGCACCTGTTACTGTCCAAAGTAGTCACCAGCGTTGTGTAGAACCCGTTTCCAGCGATGTGGAAGGTGTAGTATACCGTTAGAAGACCCTGTTCTGTTGATGGAGCGATCTACTACCTGTCGAATCTCTGTAACAGTTCTGAAGCGAATGCCACGAAGTGGTTCCTTCATCTTCGGAATCAAATAAGTCACGAGGACTTAAGTCTGGGGAGTATGGTGGATGCTACAGTACCCATGATTTTGCACGACAATACGCGAGCGCGTATAGCGCAAGCTGTGACTGTCCGGTCGATGAGACTGTGAAGTACTGTACTATCCACCGTTTTGTGTCCCAACTTCGTCGCCGCTTTTGTGTCCCAGCCTCGTCGTAGGTGTCGGTGGCCGAGTGGAATGAGACCGACACGCTGGTGCAGGTACGGAGGGGAGCAGCCAGAAAATAGTTGTTAGAGGCCTGCCTAGTGCCTGTACAATAGCAAAGTCTTCACTCGTGCCTATCGGATTACGAAGGTCCTAACTCGTTGCTATCTCAGTCCGAAGTGCGAAGTCCGAAGTGGCCGATGTCCTTCAGTGGTGGCCACGAGCGGCGTTGTACCAGAGGGCGCTCATGGCTGTCGTCGGAAGAACGCCGCGCCGTGCATGCATGGCGGCGCGCGGCGAAAGTAGGTGGCGCGCACTTTGTACTTGTGCGACACCACACCCCTCCCCCCCAAACCGCCGCGCCGTCGTGGCGTAGGGCTGAGGGCCACGGCGACGGCACTGGGAGGAGGGCCTGAGCGGGGGCGTTACTGGTGGGACGGGCGTCGTAGCTGAGGCCGGGATCGAGACGCCGTCCGCGCCTCGGCATCCGCCTTGCGATCCTCCAGGGAACCCGCCGAAACCTGGGGAAGGGCGCCCGCCCCCGCCCAGAGGGAGCAGGTCATCTTCTTCTGAGGTGCGTGGCCCAAGCTGGGGGGGCCCGCACGGTCCCGGAGTCCCTCTCGGTGACGCTGTCCTCTGCGGCGGCGTTAGCGGCGGCGACGACTGCGTCGGATGTACGTCGACGTCCATAGGGATCTCGTAGTCCGGGGACGAACGATGTGGTTGTGCTCCCTGGCGGTGAACTGGGTCTGGAATCAAGAAACCGGAGACAGGATCGCGCGGTCTGTGCAGGCGCAATTGGTTTGCGTGGCGCCGCAGCTCCGACCCTGTGGAAGAACGTACAACAAACATATGGCGCCCAAGCACGCGTTGAATGGTGCCCGGCAACCATGTCTTCTTGTTTCCAGCAAACACCCTGTACAGCACCGGCGTGGAAACCTGAAAACGCGTAGCGCCATACGAACCGACTCGGTGCGTGGGAGGCTGCAGCAGGTGAAGGAGAGTGCGGTGACGGCGGCCGTGTAGCAGCTCGGCAGGAGACGGGCCGTCACGTGGCATGCACCGATACGTAGACAGGAAAATTTGAAGAGCTTGCTGCCTGGAGTGCTGACCTTTCATCTTCTCCATGTGAGACTTGAATGTTCGAACGAACCGTTCTGCTTCACCATTGGACTGAGGGTGAAAAGGTGCAGTGGTAATATGCTGAATGCCATTCACACGACAAAACTGTTGAAATTCCGCACTAACAAACTGAGGTCCATTGTCACTGACGATAGTTTCAGGCAAGCCTTCGATGCAAAACACTGATGTCAAGGCACTGATTGTACTAGAAGCTGTCGTTGAGTTCATGGCAATCACAAAAGGAAACTTGCTGAAAGCGTCTACAACAATTAACCAGCGCGTGTTCCAGAATGGTCCGGCAAAGTCAATATGTAAACGTTGCCATGGTCCCTTGGGGCGTGGCCAGTCTGAGAAACGCTGTGGAGGAGCCGCCTGATGCTCCGCACAAACTGTACACTGTGATGTCATGCTCTCTATCTGAGCGTCCATACCAACCCAGGTACAATGACGTCTGGCCAATTGCTTTGTCCTAACAATGCCCCAATGTCCTTGATGCAGGAGGCGTAACACTTCTCGTTGCAGGGAACGAGGAACAATCACCCTTGCTTGGTCGTTGTCGGTATGCAACAACAGTACACCCTGACTTAAAGATAATGCATGACGTTGTGCAAAATAACGTCGAACCAGAGGCCGATCAATGTCTTTGGCTCTGGCAGGCCAACCAAAGCGAACAAAACGTGCTACCACACTTAAGTCTGCATCCGCAGCCGTTTCCTGTGCAACCCGACGAGAGTTCAAAGGGAAATCTGCGACAGCGGAAGCATCTCTGGAGTCTATCTGACAACATGCCATTTCTGAAGAATCAAACGACACATCCTGGCCAACCGGAAGTCGGGAAAGTGTGTCCGCGTTAGCATGTTTAGTGGTAGGTCGGTACAAAATCTCATACTGATAATTAGACAATATCAAGGACCATCTCTGAAGCTTTTGTGCCGTACGTGGCGGAATCGGCTTTGTGGGTGAGAACAACGACGTGAGAGGCTTGTGGTCTGTCAACAAATAGAATTTTCTGCCATAGAGATAATGATGAAACTTTGTGACGCCGTAAATGATTGCTAAGGCCTCCTTTTCTATCTGACTGTAATTCTGTTGCGTTGGCGTCAGTAGCTTGGATGCAAAGGCAATAGGACGATCATGACATCCAATACGATGTGACAGTAAGGGATGAATTCCTTGGGCATTAATCATATGGCCTAGGTACTCTATTTCAGTTTGAAAAAACGAACACTTTGCTTTATTGCAACGTAGACCTGCTGCAGTCAACACTTTGAAAAGGCACTCCAGGTTTGCTAAATGTTCTTCAACTGTACGTCCGGACACCACAATGTCATCTAAATAGTTCGAACAACACGGTACGGAAACTGTCAGCTGTTCCAAAAAACGCTGAAAAATAGCGGGAGCCTAAGAACTGCCAAAGGGTAGGCGTTGAAATTGAAAAAGGCCCATGTGAGTATTAATGACGAAAAACTTTTTTGACTCGTCATCAAGTGGAATCTGTAAGTATGCCTCTGCTAAATCAATCTTAGAAAAGAAACGAGACTGTCCTAATTTGTCCATTAGTTCGTCAGGTCTGGGCAGGGGATAAGTGTCTACAATTGTTTGACTGTTCACTATTGATTTGAAGTCCGCACAGAGACGAAGTTTTCCTGACGGCTTGGGTATAACTACTATAGGCGAGGCCCACTGACTCGCAGAAACAGGAGAAATCACCCCACTATCTTGCCAACGTTTAAGTTCTTCGGCAACTGTATCACGCAATGCGATAGGCACTGGTCTAGCTTTACGAAATTTTGGAACTGCAGATTCTTTTAAAGTCACATGTGCCACGAAGTCTTTTGCACAACCTAGTTCCGGCGAAAACAAGTCACTGTATTTGTCACACAATGCATTGATTTTATCCTGAGGCACTATTGACGAAATTTGAAGCACATCTCTTTGAATTGATAAACCAAACAAGTCAAAAGCATCTAGTCCAAAAATGTTCTGCGTAGATTTGGCCTGAAGAACAACAAAAGCAACTGTTTTCGTAACACCCTGAAAAGAGGCAGGCATGCTACACGTTCCTAGTACGGGAATATTTTCACCTGTATAAGCTGTTAACACTTGCTGTGACGGCGACAATTTTGGCGAACCCAGAAGTTCATAAGTATCTTTATTAATTAATGTAACAGCGGAACCAGTATCAAGCTGAAATTGCACAGTCTTATTTTCTATAGAGAGAGTAACAAACAGCTTGTGCTTCTGGCGCACGACCGGTGCGCGAATGTGGGCAACGTCTAATACATATTGTTTTCTGCGCTTGCGCGGGTTGCGTGCGGTAGGAAGCGGCGCATACTCGGCACACAGGGGAGTAACCACACTGTCACTAGATGACACTACCGCCGGATCGGCGTCCGCGCAATGCGGGGCTACTGCACTAAAATTACTTTGAGTAGCTACACCAATTCTACTGTCACTAGCTACACAGTACTGGGCACTATTACAGTTAGTAGTTGCAGAAGGCACTATTTTCACTACAGGAATGCACTGTTCATAGTCATTTTGCTTGTCCCGAACCCTTTTTCGTTGCACTGTTTTACGCGCTCGTCGGCGCTTGCTACGTGGTGCACTATATAGATTTGCCATAGGCGCAGAACTACTTTCTTGCAATGGAGATCCAAGGAAAGCACTGTTCAAGTTTACAGCGTGTATGACATTTACAGAATTAACTGTTCTCGCACTCCGCGAAGCACTGATTCCAACGTTACTGTTCTTTGAATTTTTAATTTGCATACACACAGACTGCACATGTCCCGATTTGCCACATTGATAACAGGTTGCGTTGCGACTAGGGCAATGAGCACGCTTGTGGCGAGACACACACTGGGGGCAAGATTTACGTACATTTTTCTGAAATGAGCGTTGGCGCCCGTTATTCAAATTACTGTTTCTAACACGACGGGGCGACCTTTGCGTCGCACTTTTACACTGGCTACTGTTCACTGTCTGTTCAGCACGGCCGGTAGAAAAATAAGAATCACTAGTGCTATACTGAGAACTACGGCTAGGAAAGCGTCCGTTGCGGCGCACTGAATTTACACTATGGCTTTGCATTTCTACATCAGCTAAGTCAAAAGTATCATGCGCTTCTATAAGCTGCAGTACACTGTCTAATGAGGGGTCAGACTGTTTCAGAATTGCTGCTCTAATTCTGGGGTCCTGAATGTTCTGCGTAATCGCATCCCTCAACATAACGTCACTATACGAAAGTCCACAAGAGCAAGTAAATTTACATTGGCGGGTTAAGCCCTTCAATTCCGTAATCCACTCTTGGTGTGACTGCTGCGGTAATTTTTTAAGTCTGAAAAATCGGTATCGTGCAGCGGCTACAAGAACTTTTCTCTCATAATGAGCATTCAGTGCATCTACAATTTGTTCAAAGTCTACATCACGAGGAGATGCTTGCGGGAATAGTTTCTGCAGTAATACGAAGGTTTTGGGGCCCACCACGGACAACAAAAGATGCTTAACTTTCTGACCTGTAATTTGATGAGCCGCGACGAGTTCTTGAAACTGTGCGAAGTAGTCGCTCCATTCTTCCTCACGTTCGTTGTACTGGCGGAACGTAGGAAGTGTTGCGGCGGCAGGTGTGGGCTGCTGAAGCGGCGGCTGTTGTTGTTGGTGAGCTGCTTGCGCTGTGAGCTGGGCCACAGCCTGCAGGAGCTGGGTAATTTGCGCCGTCTGTAACTGAATAATTTCCATTAAGTTTGGGTTCGGGGTAGTGGCCATGTTGACCGATTAGGCGCCGCGTATACAAGTAACTTATAACAAAACACAAATGCAATATGAAAGAGGACGCCCTGCAACAGAAAAGTCCACAAACACGTAACTGAAAATGTTCCCCCAAAAATCTTATAATAAGGGTGGGTGGGCGGGAGCAATTTCTGCGTGCTCCGACTGCTGCTGTCTGGCTGCTGCAAGCGGGCTGGTCCAAGGTTCGTCTATCACTCCTCGTCGCCACTTTTGTGTCCCAACTTCGTCGCCGCTTTTGTGTCCCAGCCTCGTCGTAGGTGTCGGTGGCCGAGTGGAATGAGACCGACACGCTGGTGCAGGTACGGAGGGGAGCAGCCAGAAAATAGTTGTTAGAGGCCTGCCTAGTGCCTGTACAATAGCAAAGTCTTCACTCGTGCCTATCGGATTACGAAGGTCCTAACTCGTTGCTATCTCAGTCCGAAGTGCGAAGTCCGAAGTGGCCGATGTCCTTCAGTGGTGGCCACGAGCGGCGTTGTACCAGAGGGCGCTCATGGCTGTCGTCGGAAGAACGCCGCGCCGTGCATGCATGGCGGCGCGCGGCGAAAGTAGGTGGCGCGCACTTTGTACTTGTGCGACACCACACACCGTACTCCCCGGACTCAAGTCCTTGTGATTTTGATTTGATTCCGAAGATGAAGAAACCACTTCGTGGCATTCGCTTCAGAACTGTTCCAGAGATTCGACAGGCAGTAGACAGCTCCATTTGCACCATCAACAGGCTCTGCTAACGGTATACTACTCCTTCCACATCGTTGGCAACGCTACACAACGCTGGTGACTATTTTGAAGAACAGTAACAGGTGCAAAGATGTAACGTTTTTGTATCGGTTGTGAATAAATAGTTGCCACTATTTAAGTTCCAACCCTAGTAAATATCTGAATGTTAGTTTCTCTTATAGATTCGTTGCACAGCATTGTGTAAGCTAAGACGGCACTGCCGATAAACGCTCTCCCCCACCCCCACCCCTTGTGTACTTCCGCTGAATGATGGAGGTATACTCGTCCTGCTATTGTTCCAGATGGTCAACAGCTGACCACCAGAAGCACCTAAAGTGTTGCTGCGGATAACCTGATACACGGGTTCCTTTCTTCGGCGCTGTTCTTCGTAGCCATTGGTTTCGGTTGATTTCCCGGAATAAAGGAAAGCAGCTTCGTCTTTCGAGACTGCATAGCTAAACAGTTGGCACGCGACCCTCGTCACGAGTTCAAAGTTGCGGACACGGCTCGCATATTGACTAACTTTATGGTTTCTTGGTACATCGTCCTATATTGAGCATGGAACACAAAGGCACCTTTGTAATATTTGATCTATTCATAAGCAAAGATTAATTCGCCTGCGCAGTTGCATATTAGGAAGAGCTGCGCTTTAAAAATGTGCAGCATATTTGATATTTGTCTGATCAAAAGGTAGCTCCCGATAACATATCTTTCGTGAATAGACGTGACTAGTAGGGACTGTAGTTTTTGCATAAAAGTCAGGCTGCCTTTTAAAATTTTGACTACTGTGAAATTCCTTTTAACGTACAGTATTAGATTCCAGCTGATCCATCCCGCGGTGGCTTTCAGTCCAGTCTGCAGGAGGCAAGAGGAGGAGTAAGAGAGAACAGTCTTGACGTTGTACTTTCTTTACAGTACAACCCACGAAGTTAAAGTGATCTAGTCTTTTAAACTTTTTAAAAATGAACAACAGAATTATGGTGATAGCTTTATTATGGAAACAACTCGTGCATATGCACTGAGTCATTGAAGGTTCATTGAAGGTTCTTTCATTATAAAAACTTTGAAAATTTTTATGGAAATCACCACACTAAATATCAACACATAGATGACCTTCCTGTGGCCAAAAATAGCGACGTTACTCCATTCTTCGTGACTGCCGTTGCCGTGTGTTTTATTCCCGTTACTTTTCATATTAACAATAATAAAGAATTGTTGTCCTTTGTGGGCATATTAGAACACTGAAATTGTAGGCACTGAAGGTAGTATACAATGAATTAACTCGTCAATCCACGCTACCTTTGTCCCTGATATAAGCTCTCTGAGCCCTGGCAGAGATATGTACCCTACAGCGTATATTGGCGAAGATTGTGTGCGTTTGGTGGTTTCTGCACCCCGTACAAATGGAGGTTAGAGAGAGACGTCGTCGTTTCTTAGCAGTAGTTGTTCAGCTCTAAACTGAAGAGTGAATAGTAAAGCACTGTGGCCAATTTGTTCAGTTGTAGCAGCTGTGGTCTCTCTCTCTCTCTCTCTCTCTCTCTCTCTCTCTCCTTCTTTCCCACCCATTCCTCTTTTTCCACCCTATGCCCTTCTTTTTGTCTTTGTTCTTCTCATGCCTCTCTTCCTGTACTTTTTCTCATTCTTCTGTCTTCTTCCTTCCTCCTCTTCTGTCTTCTTCCTTCCTCCTCTTCTGTCTTCTTCCTTCCTCCTCTTCTGTCTTCTTCCTTCCTCCTCTTCTGTCTTCTTCCTTCCTCCTCTTCTGTCTTCTTCCTTCCTCCTCCTCCTCTTCTCTCTCTCTCTCTCTCTCTCTCTCTCTCTCTCTCTCTCTCTCTCTCTCTCTCTTCGCACCCCTTTGTTTTAAGAGGAACATATGTAGCTCTGAAGGGATGGCTGCAACATCATGCCCTTCTCCCCTATTTCGCCTTATATATATTTCTAAGCATTGTTTTCTGCGGTTCAATTGTTGGAAAAAGAAGGGGCCCCTTATTAAGAACGGCCCACTCCTGCGACGTACAGAAGGTTTATATTTGCAACCTCTACAAGGACGCTCTCTAGCTCCAACATAGCAGCCCTCCAATAGTGCAATTAAACAGTCGAAGAGCACGTAGTTGCGATGTGATGTCTATATTCTGATAAGGGAAGTCGTAGTTAACGGAAAGTGGCCATACGGACGTCTGTGTCATTTGGAGTGTAAGTAGTGAGGTAGCCGGGCAGTGCGAATCGCTGGCAGGCGACCTTGACCAGAATGGCGGTCCCGGGCTTTGCTCGCGCGGCACGTTCTCTGCGCGACACGGAGGACGCGGGCCGTTTGCTGGAGGCCGTCCAAGGTCTCCGCCTGCGTGCAGGTACCAGTGGCCGCGCAGGCGGCAGTCGCACACGTCACGAGCCGAGCAGCAGCAGCAGCAGTGCCGTGCTCGCAGTTTTGTGGCGTCCGAAATGAGGAGCATTCCCAAGCGCGAAAAGCAGGAACTCAAGTCGTCACACTGTCGCTTCGCGGTGGGGATGGCCGAAGACGACCAACATGGCTCTCTACGCCGCACGTCGGACTTGGGAGACTCTCAACAGGTAATTTGCTGTTGAAGCCTGATTTTTGTATTATAATTGACGTTTGAAAGCACCGGCGCGTTGAGAAGCTCTTCAAAAACACGCCGTTGTGGTGCCATTAGTTACAGCAAACTGACAGGAATTAAATTGCTAGAGTGATAATTTCGCTCTGTTGCGGAGTGTGCGGTGATTCGCAACTTATATTAAAACTGCGTGCCGGACCGGGATTCGAATCTGATACCTTTCAACTTTGCTTGAGTGCTAGTCTTGCAAAGTTCGCAGGTGAACTTGTGTGAAGTTTGAAAGCAGAACGGAGCATGAAGCGTGCCAGGATAGCTCAGTCGGTAGAGTGCTTGCCCTTGAAAGATACAGGTCGCAGGTTCGAATCCAGGTCCAGCGCACAGTATTAATCTGCTAGGAAGTTTCAGTATTAGAACTTTTACACGGGAACTTCGAAGCAACTTTCAAGGTAATGGCTCACTGAAGATTTATTAAACACGCATTCGAGTAAAATTTGTTGTACTCGTCAGTTACGGACGTAGTGTTAGTTAAAATGTTAAGGACATACGAAGGTCAAAGTATGATCTAATTAAGAAACCCTTGAGCGCGAGGGCTCAAGTTCATTCTCTAGTAACACTCCTTTGAAAGTCTTGAATTAACAATTATGACAGGAAAAGTATTATCTGCGAATGATTCATCATGTCAGTGGAGGGTGGGCGACAGGAAACATTCCTTTGAAATGTGTGTATTATACTTCACAAAATGAACATCGTCGACATGCAAGCACTGCTTTTGACCAATAGCTGGTCCAACTGATTTCTTTCGTTTTACTTCTAATCTGCTTATAAAACTCATACTCTTTTAAAGCAAACTATCCCTCCTAACAATTGTTAAAACTCCTGGAACCACCGGGCAAATTAAGCTTCTGGGTGTTGGTTTTTCTTTTTCCCCGTACAGAGTCGTAGCCTCTACAACCGCGCCTTAAAAGGATAGCTCGTTTCACGATATTCTCCACGTCAGTGTGTTTCGGATTCGGTAGGATGACATCACATTCTATAATACATCAACCTCTACACCAATATTATTTCATATACATTCTTAAATAGTCGGTACCTAGCCGAACGTCCTGTAACTCCGAAGTAGTAGTGGTGGTGCGAACCTTTGTGATCACCATGGCGCTAAATTTTTCCTTCGGTGTTCATGGTGGAAGTTCATGATTTGGTTTGAACATTTCTTGCACAGCGACTAAGTCCATATTGTGAAGTGTAATATGTACATTCATAGGAAGTGCAGACCATCCGGGCACTGATGCACATGATGAATCATTAGTGGCTAATATTTTTCCTGTCATTGTTAAAAAACCACTTCAAATGCGCGTTACTAGCGACTGAACGTTAGACCTCCACTCAAGGTATTCCTTGTGACATATCCCGGATAGTGATAGGTGAAGTTCCAGTATGTAAAGGGGTGAATGAAACCGGCACCTACCTAACGCCAGTTTGTGGTGTGGTGCGATGAACAACAGAACGACGTTCTTAACATTCTTTAACTTATCTCACCTCTGGCTGTGATAATGTCAAGAATGTCGAGTTGCACCGTGCTTCGGAATCCACGTTAAGCTGTAGGTCTCTATATCTGGCTGGGTGAGTCAGTTCATGGATCGGAGGTGTTCAAGCCACCAAGATTTTAATGCAATCATTTTAAGATTCGAAAGCCATTCAGATCTCGCACTTTTTGATGGCCCCTCTGTGATCGGCGAACGTAGGCTGAGTTCGTGTGTCTACGGAATGTTTATGCTCTCTACCAACCGTGCTTAGTAACAGCATTGTACACCGTAGACATCGTCAATTGATTTGTGCTTGGTATTGATTATTGTCTTCCATTTTATTTGCTAAAATAAGTCCACGTACTCCGACAATTTCTTTTAGAATAAGGAATGCTGTCCTTCAAATTGGTGTGAGGAATGTAAATTCAGATTGTTATTCATGCTACACCCGCCTAATAAGTCCCTTTAAAATATTATTTCGTAGATATCCGTTCCAATTTTCTATTACTCAGACATTAAAGTTATAATTTCATGTGCCATCTGTGACGCTTAAAGCCCGTACATGTTGTTTCTTTTAAAACCTGTAAGCTATACGGTATGCCGTAAGCTGGCGGCCCTGGGAGAAGAGGCGGAGCTTGTTCTAACAGCCAATGCACTAAGAGCTGAATGCAAGCTTCAGCTCCCAACATTTTCCGCTCAAGGGCCACGTTTCAGTGCGTGAACTGTATGTATTGTGTGTGTGTGTGTGTGTGTGTGTGTGTGTGTGTGTGTGTGTGTCTGCACAGTTTATATGCAGTCCAATAGTATTGTTACTCTTTATACGAAAGGTTGATCTTTATCATTGGGAAGTCTTTAGTACATGATCCAGTAATAAGTTACGTTGTTGTTCCCTTCTTCGCTGTTATTCTTTAGTAGTTGACATGTTTCACTGTTTACGTTGAACGAAGAATTTATATTTCGGCAGTTAGGTGAAGAAGTCGTAGAAGAAACATACGAATTGTTCAGTACACTTCCCTTATTCATTTCTTTGGAATAACTCGTTTCTTTTCCAATCTTTTTCTCTGCCCAATACCTCCCTGTCCTTTTCTTCCAGCAGAAGATATAGTACGTGTATTTACCTGTAACGAAACACTACATGACTGAGTAAAGAAATATTTGCATGGACTTTAATGAACATACATATTGTCAAACAGTTTACAGACTGCCAATTCTTCTGTAATTGAAAGCGCGCGCGCGCGCGCGCGCGCGCGCACACACACACACACACACACACACACACACACACACACACACACACGTGTGCGCGCGTGCTTCAAGAGTTATAGTCCTATATAGCATTAGTTCTGTATCATGCCGATATCTCTTACAGAAGAATTGGCATTCTGAAAACTGTTTGACAATATGTATGTTCATTAAAGTCCATGAGAAATGAGTCAAAAAATCTTATCTCCTGTTGTAAGGAGAGGTTGTGTGGCTACTGTCATTTTCTGAGAAATTTTTTGACTCATTTCTCGGACCACGCATACTAGATGATGTTTACGCTACCAGACCCGGATGCCAAACATGTTGCTATTCGAAGGAGCTGGTACCTAGCTTTCTAGCATTCACAAACAGGGGTGACGCAACAGAACGCTGCGAGTAAACAGCATTTTCATGTTATCGGATATTCTAATTACCTGTGCTCGAATCAGACTTTCTGACGACTAGTAAAACGAGTTAAGAGTCAGCATTGTTTTTTATTAATAGCTGGCGCATAAATGTTGGCATTATTTTTCTTTGTCGAGGAGGGGAATGTATAAATATACGTAGAGAGAGAGAGAGAGAGAGAGAGAGAGAGAGAGAGAGAGAGAGAGAGAGAGAGAGAAAGGGAAGGGAGGGAGGAATCCCCCTCCATATAATTAATGATTAAAAAAAAGGCAAATGTTTGTAAAGCTATAGGACCAAACTGCATAGACTTTCAAACCACTTAAACTAACTTTAGCTAAGGACAGCCAGCCGCAGTGGCCGAGCGGTTTGCGGTGGGCCAGTTACAGTCTTCACGGCCGCTACGATCGGGGATTCGAATCCCCCCTCAGGCATGGATGTTTGTGTCGTCTTTAGTATAAGCTAGTTCAGAGTAGTTTGTAAGTTTAGGGACTGATGACCCCGCAGTTAAGTCCCTTAAGCCTAACAAACATTTGAACATTTGAGCTAATGACAACACACGCACATGCGCGCGCGCATGGAGCTCTCGAATCTCAGACGGGGAACAGCCGACCACTTAGCAGCAAGGCGCCTTTGAGTGCACGGCCATTCCCGTGCGGCTCTGCCACAACCATCCGTTAATTCGAACACCGCTGATCGCTGATCCATGTTTCATTTTAAGTTTTGGTTCGCCTTCCCCACGGTGTTTTCTGTGTTCTTTCCAATTTACGTTGTTCGTATATGTAAATCGTAGGTATACAGTTGAATTTACGACAAGGACATATCTAAATTGCAGTTGTTTTTTACCTTGTGAGTTCACCAACCGCGAACAGTCTGAGAGATGCTCAAATTGTCTCCTAAATCGTTCATTCAGACAAGGAACAGTAGGGACCCTGTAACCCTTCCCTGGGGAAGCAGAGACAGTACATCAGATTGTAAGAATTTTTTGTTTTACTCGATGACTGACACGAAATGAGGAATCCAGTTGCACAACTGCATAACTTTTGTGTTTGAATCCATTGCGGATCGTTGTGCAGCAGCTGTTGACAGGAAAAACATCATTTGGTTCTATTCAGAAATTCATCAATGGACTAGGAGTTGGCCACCAATAGGTCTTTCAGACGACTCTTAAAATGATCTTTATTTGTAGCTAATTATTTTATATGGTTGCTGGCAAATTATTAAAAACGCGTGTTCGTGAGTAGTGAACCATTTTTTTTTTTAAAGGCGTTTTTAAGTCCTTATGCTAATTTTCTTTGTTCTTAGTATTGTTATGAATGAATTGAGCTGTTTATTGGAAAAAGGAGTATATTTTTAAACAACTTACGGGTATGCTACCGCGTGACGTCGTCGATAACCGACGATATTTCTGCAGGAGAACACCCTGCCATTCTCAAGACACAACTGCACTCAAGTAAGCAATGCGCAAGCGCATTTAATACCTCGGTCTGCAAAGGGTAAACAAGGAAGATACACACACAGAACAAGTCACTACAGAGTCAACACAACCAGAGATGACCAAACATCAAAAATATCGACAGTGGCTATTAATCAGCAGGTGAGGCAGCATTAATTCTTTTTTTTTTTTTTTTTTTTTTTTAGGAGAGACAGTGCCGGATTCAAAGCAGAATTTAAACAAAAACCACCGTCTCTGTTTATAAGGTCGCTTGCTAATTTAATTTCAACAGCTTCCTTAATAACACTATCCCAGTACGTGGAAGTGCATGCCAGAATTTCCTGTGTTGTTGTATTCCATAGACAGTGTTCTGCAACAGCGGATTTGTTTGCCTGGTGTAAGCGTATGTAACGTTTGTGTTCAATACACCGGTCTTCCGCAGTCCTGATTGACCAATATATGACATGCCTAGCGTGACCAACTTTTCATCACAGGTTTAAGGGAGATAACCAAAATCTGACCCTGATTATAAGGGAGATTTTGTCACAGTAAGTTTAAACTACGCAAATATACGTATTTCCTTGGAATTCAAAAAAAAGTTTGTAGAGCTTATGGGACTTAAATACGGGGTCATCAGTCCCTAAACTTACAAACTACTTATGAACTACCTAGGCACAAATATCCATGCCCGAGGGGGGATTCGAAGCCCCGACTGTAGTGGCCGTGCAGACTGTGACTGGCGCGCCGCAGACGGCTCGGCCACCGTGGCCGGCTCTTGGAATTAATGATAATGAGTGTAACCATAAAAAAATAGACATACTTCGCTTAGTTTTACTCATCTATAGTATTTTGTGGTAGTTCTACAAGCTGAGAGGTTTTTTTTTTTTTTTTTTTTTTTTTTTTTTTTTTTTTTTTTTTTTTTTTTTTTTTTTTTAGTACCTCAGGAAGCGGCTACACGGGTAGCGGGGGCTGTGTGGCGTGGACTGGGCGGTTTTTTAGGTTAGATGGCCTCGGGAATACACAAAATGGGTTTCAGTCTCAAAGGGGGCAGGTCAGACACGGGAAGAAAGTTGACATAAAAACCATTGGTGTAACAGTTGTAAATTGTCGTAGCTGTGTTGGGAAAATTCCAGAGCTCCAAGCGCTGATAGAAAGTACTGAGGCACAAATCGTTGTAGGTTCTGAAAGCTGGCTGACGCCTGAGATAAATTCGGCCGAAATTTTTTCAAAGGGCCAAATGGTCTTCAGAAAGGATAGAATAAATAAAACAGGGGGTGGCGTGTTTATTGCTGTTACAAACGGTTTATCCTGCAACGAAATTGAGGCAGATACTTCCTGTGAATTGGTCTGGGTAGAGGTTATACCTGACCACCGAAATAAATTAATAATTGGATCTTTTTATCGGCCCCCTGACTCAGACGATGCGGTTGCAGAAATGTTCAAAGAAAGCTTGAATCATATTTCAAATAGGTATCCGAAGCATATTGTTATAATCGGTGGCGACTTTAATTTACCCTCGATATGTTGGCATAATTACGTATTCAAAACCGGGGGCAAATATAAAACATCGTCCGAACTAGTTCTGAATGCTTTTTCTGAGAACTACTTCGAACAGTTAGTTCATGAACCCACTAGAATAGTACGTGGTTGCGAAAATACTCTTGATCTCCTAGCAACAAATAATCCCGAGATAGTAAAGAGCATCAAAACAGATACAGGGATTAGCGAACATCGAGTTGTAATAGCGAGACTGAATATCGAAATTCCCAAATGCACCAAAAATAAACGAAAAATATATCTATTCAATAAAGAAGATAAAAATTCGCTTCACGCTTTCCTGAGTGATAGTCTCCAGTCCTTCAAAACTGAAAATGCGAGTGTAGATCAGTTGTGGCTTACTTTCAAAGACATAATATCAGTAGCAATCGAGAGATTTATACCAAATAAATTAATAAGAGGGGGCTGACCCCCCGTGGTACACAAAACAGGTCAGATCACTGTTGCAGAAACAAACAAAAACACATGCAAAATTTAAAAAGACACAGAATCCGCAAGACTGGCAATCTTTTACTGAAACTCGCAACCTGCGCGGACTTCAATGCGAGAATCTTATAGTTGTTTCCACAACGAAATCCTGTCTCGTAATCTTGCAGAAAATCCAAACAAATTCTGGTCATATGTGAAGTACACTAGCGGCAAAACACAAACAATACCTTCACTACGCGATAGCAATGGTAATACTACCGACGACAGTACTGCTAAGACAGAATTACAAAACACAGCTTTCCGAAATTCTTTCACCAAAGAAGACGAAGTGAACACTCCAGTATTCAATCCAAGAACAGCTGCCAGCATGCGAAACTTAGATGTTCCTGGAGTAGTAAAACAACTTAAGTCACTAAACAAAAATAAATCTTCCGGGACAGATTGTATACCAACTAGATTCCTCTCAGAGTATGCTGATGCAATAGCTCCGTACTTAGCTATAATTTACAACCGATCACTCAGCGAAAGATCCGTACCCAAAGACTGGAAAGTTGCCCAAATTACTCCAATATTCAAGAAAGGCAATAGGAGTGATCCCCAAAATTACAGGCCTATCTCGTTGACGTCGATTTGCAGTAGGATTTTGGAACATATACTTTGTTCGAATATTATGTACTACCTCGAAGAGAACGACCTATTAACCAATAGTCAGCACGGATTCAGAAAGTATCGCTCTTGCGAAACACAGCTTGCCCTTTATTCACATGAAGTGTTAAGTGCCATCGACAAGGGATCTCAAATCGATTCCATATTTCTGGATTTCCGGAAGGCTTTTGATACTGTACCCCACAAGCGGCTTCTAATGAAATTGCGTGCTTATGGAATATCTCCCCAATTGTGCGGTTGGATTCACGATTTCCTATCAGAAAGGACACAGTTCGTTGTAATTGACGGTAAGTCATCGAGTAAAACAGAAGTGATATCTGGCGTTCCACAGGGAAGCGTTATTGGTCCCCTACTCTTCCTCGTGTTTATAAACGATTTAGGAGATAATCTGAATAGCTCCCTTAGACTGTTCGCGGATGATGCTGTCGTTTATCGGTTAGTGAAGTCAACAGAGGATCAAAAGCAACTGCAAAGCGATTTAGACAAAATTTCTACTTCGTGCGAAAATTGGCAATTGACACTAAATAAAGAAAAGTGTGAAGTAATACACATGACCACTAAAGGAAATCCGCTGAACTTCAATTACGCGATAAATCAGTCAAACCTTAAGGTGGTAAATTCTACCAAATACCTAAGAGTTACAATTACGAACAACTTTGACTGGAGAGAACACACAGAAAATATTGTGGGGAAGGCGAACCAAAGGTTACGTTTCATTGGCAGAACGCTTAGACGATGCACCAGCTCCACCAAAGAGACTGCCTACATCACACTTGTGCGTCCTCTCTTGGAGTACTGTTGCCCCTTGTGGGACCCTCACCAGGTGGGACTGACGGAAGATATTGAGAAGGTTCAGAGAAGGGCAGCTCGTTTTATCACGTTACGGGGGGGAAAGCGTCACGGAAATGTTGCACGAATTGGGGTGGAAATCATTAAAAGAAAGACGTTATTCATTGCGGCGTGATCTGTTTGCGAAGTTTCAATCACCGACTTTTAGTTCTGAATGTGAAAATATTTTGCTAGCACCCACCTACTTAGGGAGACATGACCATCCCAATAAAATAAGAGAAATCACATCGAAAACGGAACGATTTAGGTGTTCTTTCTTCCCGCGCGCTATTAGAGAATGGAACGGTAGAGAAAAGTTATGAAGGTGGTTAATGAACCCTCTGCCAGGCACTTAAATGTGATTTGCAGAGTATCGATGTAGATGTAGATTATGACTCATTTGTGAAGTACATTCCAGAACAGCGTGCCAAAACCTATTGAAAGAACTGCATATACTAACATATGCTCCATAGTATACTTACTCCTCAACTAACAACCAAGTCTAATTTCCCAGCTACGATCTGATCTGCATTTGATATATCAGTATTTTTGTTGTATAATTATTCAAGAAAAGGTAGCAGTTAGTAAAATCATCTTGGAAGCATTCTTCCATAGATGCACTTAAGCTGTTCATTGTTTTTACTCCTTCGTTGAATCTCTTTACATATATATATTTCATTACTTCATAGCGTTCCATGATGAAGAAATTTGAAATTTTTAAGAGTTTTTCGAAACTTAAAGCACCTATATTAATAATAATAATAATAATAATAATAATAATAATAATAATAATAATAATAATAATTTGCCTCAGTAACACATTTCTTTTCTTGATCTTTCTTACCAAAAATCTTTGTTAATATTATTCGACATTCACATTCTTAAAATAACTTTTAATGGGTAGCCAGTTCTGGATTAATCTGTTCACAACATATGTTAATAAAAGCCAATGAATAGAAACCTGACGAAAAATCTCCAGCCGCTCAGATAATGAAATGCTTCCTTCAGACATTGTCTTTGTAATCCGCCTTCGCTAATCTTTTTTTTTTTTACGTCTGTTGTTGTGTTATAATGAATTGGCCGGGAGATCCCTTGCGGTATTGTTCGGCCGCCTTAGTGTAAGTCTTTATTTGACGCCGTGTGGGCCACTTACGTGCCAATGATAAGATAATGATTAGGACCCCACACAACATCCAGTCCCCTGCTGAGAATCGAACCCGGGCCTCCTGCGTGGTAGTCAGCGACGCTACCGCTGAGCTACGGAGCGCATTCTTGAGTTAGCAGGACTGACTAATAAACGAAGGGGAAAAATGAGAAGTTTTTCAGATATTTTGATGAGGGAATTTTAACTGCCGATACTACCTCCCTGGTTTCGGGCTATAACTGATGTCACTCAAGAAATTACGGGAGAAATTTTTTTAAATGTGCTAAAAATATGGGAGAACCCATATAAGAGGCGCGTCCATAAAGTAAGTTCCTTTTCAATTTATCTCCGATGCAGCGCTGCGATTGCAGTTCCGCACATGTGCTGTAACGAGAAGAACGTGCTCAATTTGGAGATCGCTGTCAGTTACGTACGCTTTGTTGTGCTTGTTTGAAATGTCGGCGTTGATTGAAAATCCCGCCGCCTGTGAAATCAGGTCGGTGATTCGGTTTCTGAATGCGAGGAAAGTGAAACCAAGTGAAATTTACCGGGAAATTTGCGATGTTTACGGACCAAATACGATGAGTGATTCGATGGTGAGAAGATGGGTCCGACAGTTCAATGGCGGGCGTAGTGATGTGCACGATGAAGAACGAAGTGGGCGTCCACCTTTGTTTGACCATCCTCCGTACAGCCCTGACCTCGCTCCTAGCGCCTTTCATCTGTTCTTACATCTCAAGTCTTTCCTTGGCGGTCATCAGTTCACCAATGACGACAAGCTGAAAGAAACTGTTTCAAACTGGTTGAAGACACAGGCCGCAGATTTCTACGAAGAAGGTATACAAAACCTGGTGCCACGCTATGACAAATGCCTGCAAAATTTCGGCAGTTACGTGGAAAAGTAGTATGAGTTGAAACTTCCTGGCAGATTAAAATTGTGCCGGAACCGGGACTCGAACCTGGGACCTTTGCCTTTCGCGGGCAAGCGCTCTACCGACTGAGCTATCCCGACACGACTCACGATGCCGCCTCACAACTCTACTTCCGCCAGTACCTCGCCTCCTACTTTCCAAACTTCACAGAAGCTCTCCTGCGAACCATGCAAGACTAGCACTCCTGGAAGAAAGGATATGGTGGAGACATGGCTCCTTTCTTCCAGGAGTGCTAGTCTTGCAAGTTTCGCAGGAGAGCTTCTGTGAAGTTTGGAAAGTAGGAGGCGAGGTACTGGCGGAAGTAAAGTTGTGAGGCGGCATCGTGAGTCGTGTCGGGATAGCTCAGTCGGTAGAGCGCTTGCCCGCGAAAGGCAAAGGTCCCAGGTTCGAGTCATGGTTCCCGCACACAATTTTAATCTGCCAGGAAGTTTCATATCAGCGCACACTCCGCTGCAGAGTGAAAGTTTCATTCTGGAGTTCGAGAGTTGTAGAATTTTGTGCAATAAAAATTTCTTCTGTATCTGCAAAATTTCATTTTATTACCAAAAGGAACTTACTTTCTGGACACGCCTCGTAATACGGGAGAGTTGGTCACCTTAGACATGCCACAACTGCAAAGAATAATATAAACACCGGTCTTACGCAAACCAAGATCATCCTTAGACTGTGGTATTACGCGGACTTATCACCTCCTTTCACTTTCCACATCAGAAGATAAATTCGCAATAAGCGAACAAGTCTTCAGTCGTCGGAGCTCTAAATATTCGAAGCACAAACTGGCGCTCGTCCGAGGATGCGTGTTCTTTGTGCAGGCGAAGGGTACTTGCGCGCGATTGCGCAAAGCGCGAGATGGTAACGCTTGCAGTTGGGTGTGTGGCCATCTGGATGCCAGTTTACGGGCGGATCGCTGACGCGTGCGCCGCGAAGTGCTTTGTGTGCGCGCCGTTGCGCCGCGTCGGTTCGGCAGGTGTGCGCGCAGCACAGCTGACGGATACGCTCGGCCGCCCAGAGGCGCCGGCAGCGCGTCAGGGGGCGGTACCGCGCGCCCAACGTTGTCACTGCCGTGGTACGCGCGACCGCCACCTCGCCATGGCCGCCGGTCATGAGCCCTCACCTGCACACCTACTTACACCTACACACCACTCTGGCGCCCACTCTCAACTACAAGGTACAATTATTTTACACTCTACATTAACCAACTTTCCTCCTCATGTTGGCCACATATTATTGTTAGAGAAGCTGGAACAGCATGGAGTAAGGGGGTAGCTCACACTTCAGAACGAAACTTTCACTCTGCAATAGAGTGTGCGCTGATATGAAACTTCTACATCTGCATACATACATACATACATACTCCGCAATTCACTGTAAGGTGCGTGGCGGAGGCGTACACTGTACCACTACTGGGCATTTCCTTTCCTATTCCACTCCCAAATAGAACGAGGAAAAAAAGAATGCCTATATGCCTCTGTACGAGCCCTAATTTCTCTTATCTTCTCTTTGTGATCATTACGCGAAATGTAAGTAGGCGGCAGCAAGATCGTACTACACTCAGCTTCAAATTCCGTCCCTCTAAATTTCCGCAACAGAATTTCAAAGAAAAGAACGTAGTCTTTCCTCCAACGATCCCCAACTGAGTTGCCGGTGCATTTCCGTGACACTCGCCCATTGGTCGAACCTACTGGTAACAAATCTAGCTGCTCGCCTCTGAACCGTCTCTATGTCTTCCTTTAAACTGATCTGCTGCGGGTCCCAAACACTTGAGCAATACTCAAGACGTGGCCGTACAAGCGTTTTATACGCGGTCTCCTTTACAGGTGAAGTACATCTTCCCAAAATTCTCCCAGTAAACCGAAGTCGGCTGTCTGCCTTACTCACAACTGTCCTTACATGTTCGTTCCATTTCATATTGCTCTGCAATGTTACGCCTAGATATTTGAACGACGCGACAGCATCAAGAAGCTCACTACTAATGCTGTATTCGAATATTATAGGATTGTTTTTCCTACTCATGCACATCACCTTAAATTTTTCTGTATTGAGAGCTAGCTGCCATTCTTCGCACCAACTAGAAATTTTGTCTAAGTCATCCTGTATGCTATTACTGTCAGTTAAAGACAACACCCTCCCATACGCCACAGCATCATCAGCAAACAGCCGCAAATTACAACTTACTCTGTCCATCAGATAATTTGTATAGATAGAAAATAATAGCAAATTAAAATTGTGCTAGAACTGGGACTTGAACCTGGGTTAAATTGTACGACACTTTTCGCCGGACTGCAATGGTCATGTTAGCACCAATGGTAATGACGGCAAATCAGATGACCAATAAATGTTTTTTTCATGACAACTGCAATAAAAACGAAAATTATTTTTTTCTGGACGGACAAGGGTACATACAAGAACCTGTCGATCATAGAGAAGGTACAGTATTAAATTTGCTGCAAGTGAAACGAGCAGCAATAACATTTCCAGAATGAAACTTTCACTCTACAGCGGAGTGTGCGCTGATATGAAACTTCCTGGCAGATTAAAATTATGTGCCGGAATCGGGACTCGAACCTGGGACCTTGCCCGTCGAAGGCAAAGGTCCCAGGTTCGAGTCCCGGTTCTGGCACACAATTTTAATCTCCCAGGAAGTTTCATATCAGCGCACTCTCCACTGCAGAGTGAAAGTTTCATTCTGGAAACATCCCTTAGGCTGTGGCTAAGCCATGTCTCCACCATATCCTTTCTTCCAGGAGTGCTAGTCTTGCAAGTTTCGCAGGAGAACTTCTATGAAGTTTGGAAAGTAGGAGTCGAGGTACTGGCGGAAGTAGAGTTGCGAGGTGGCATCGCAAGTCGTGTCGGAATAGCAAAGTGGGTAGTGCGCTTGCCTGCGAAAGGCAAAGGTCCCAGGTTCGAGTCCCGGTTCCGGTACACAATTTTACTCTGCCAGGAAGTTTCAGCAGTAACATTTACTCTGCAGCTAGTGAAAAATATTAACGCAATTCTAAACTTCATTGTTCATCTGTTGCCAACATAAGCACTGGACCCTGGTGAGAAGCGTCGTAAAATTTTACCCGAACCTGGGACCTTTGCCTTACGTGGGAAAGTGCCCTACCGACTGAAGTATCCTGGCATGCTTCACAATCCATCCTCTCAACTTTACTTCTGTCAGTACCTCATCTCCTACTTTCCAAACTTTAACAGAGGTTCTCCTGCGAACCTTGCAGAACTAGCACTTCTGGACAGTGGCGGAGTAAGGAAGGCGGAGGAGTCAGACTGCCCCGGGCCTCCGGCCTTGGGGGGGTCCCCAAATACCTCGAAAGCATGTTTTTTATTTTATTATTATTTTATTTATTTATTTATTTTTAGTGCACTTGGAATCTCATTTTGCTGGGGCCCCCAAATCTCAAAAGCTATATTTAGACTGTCCCATGCCTCTCGTCCTGGGGGACCTCGAATTTGTTTTCATAGTAATACATGTATTTGCAAGTGGCCGGGGGGGGGGGCTAATTTTGTTTTGCCACCGCCCCAGGCCTCTGACAGCCTTAGTCCGCCACTGCTGCTGAAAGAAAGGATATGGTGGATACATGGCTTAGTCATAGCCTAAGGGAAAGGCAAAGGTCCCAGGTGTGAATCCTGGTTCTGGCACACAATTTTAATCTGCCAGAAAGTTTCAGGTCACCCTTTGTTCACGCCGTACTTTAATAACAGACAGCAGAAGGTGATCCTCTGCCGTGTTGAAAATTGCAAATCAGACTTAAAGTCCTAGTAGAGGTAGGCAGCCATTGTTAATATGACAACACAAAGGAGTCTAAAAAAAAAGCTGATTGGCTGCGAGTGCCTGGTGACAAATCACAGGATACAGTATATAGTTACAAAACCCTTTTTTAACCAATCTTTGGCATTTACAATTATAAGGTACATACGTCTCCTGAATGGAGAACGGAAAAAAGATGCATGTAAAAACTCATAATACATTAACAGTTAACATCAGCTGTACTTGTAACATAAGTTGCTAGCTCAGTGTATCACATGCAAATACCACTGAATGGAAAGTATACTATCGAACAACATAGGCCCTCTATGTATGGCCGCAGAAGTTACCATAATTTATAAGGATAAAAAGAACTAAATGGCGAATTAGTGTTGAGAATGGTTGTGATAGTGCACAGCATTGTTGGATTTTATTCCTCCCAAAATAACTAATGAAAAAACTAAAGTACAAGAAATATGTGTCACACAATGAAATGTAGGTACATAAAATTTGAACTTGCCTGCTCTAAATAGCCAGTCGTTACTTTCAGAATGAAAGAGCAAGCAAATAATAATGGTGTATAACCAAAAGATACAGAAGAAATACCTGATAATGCTAACAGTTAAAACAACAGATAACTGGTCCTGTTGCAAACATGAATGAAGGGTTGAAGGAAGAAAGACATAATGAGCTTTTTATACAGATATAGTTTCCTATTGTAGGAAAGGAAACTGAATTAGAGACTAATTTTTAAAATCTCTTTTGTAACAAAAATATTTTCATTTGTTTCAGAAATCCTGTCAATGTCTTTCTGCTGTGGTCAACACATTGACAGCACTTTCGTTTGCTGCTAGCTTCGGAAATATTACGAGACTGCCACGTATTGCCATATTAGATGGAGGTGGTAAGTTGGCCTTTAAACATACTTAATATCATTTATCACTTCAGCAGACTAGTAATGTTTCTTACTAATATGCAAGACAGCATAATCAAATGTACACTGTTGGATTTGTTTAAAAGTTTGACATTTAATTCAATATATTGCAGGTTATTTTGGCATATGCTTTACCATAGTTAAAAAATTATAAGTGCTTTAAAGATAATTTCTTCTTCTCGGTACACACTAAAGTCACAAAGAATTCAAAGGAAGGTGTTGCCATGGAGTTGTTTAATTAAAATAAGTAACTCATTTAACAATGCTTGTAATTTCCAAGGATTAGCTTATCTCCTTGCAGATGGCAATACATTATTTAAGAAATTCAATTCATTAGGAAGACCTAATGATACTGTGGGCTAGCGGTAGTGCAGTGTCTTTGACAAGTAATCAGAATGCCTCAGGTTCTGGGCTTGTATGCAGCCAGTGATTTAATTTGTCATAAATTAATTAGCAATGGCATTAAAACACTTCCAAAAGCAGATTTATCCTTATTCTGCAAATAGGGCAGAATAGTAGAGTGTTCCAAAGCAGTCTCCCGGCATTGGATGGGTTTCTGCCACTAAAAGGCAGAACAACCACCATTTATAAATGTCATCAGAATGCAGAAGGCATTATAGATCATGGCATTAAAAGCACACAATATTCTGCATGCAGTTGAGTAACATACATGATCATCTCCCTGTTGACAAGAGCTTCTAGATTAGCTCCCCACTAAAGTTTCGGGGAGAAGACTACCAAAGTGAAGGTGGCATGAGAAACAGATTTAATAATTAATGAAAGAGTCAACTTACTATGAATTGGAGCAGGGAACATCAGAAGTTTGAATGTTATCTTCAGAAAAAAAAACTGGGTTTGACTAACTAACCTCTTCTTGAGAGCTGTGCCCCATATAGCCATGTACATAATTCCACTCATTTTGTATATCTAAACATGTAAAAATGCACCTGTCAGTCTTGATTATAAGCAGTCATTTATTGAATAGAAAAACAGGATGGATTTTATGAATTTTGCTGAATTCTTGTAAAGTATTAATTTCTTCTGTTGGTTGTGGATACAGTAAGTGAATTCCTACTTTGTGTAGCTTGAACCATTTTTCCTCAATTACAGATTTTTGCAATGTTTTCCTTCTTGGTGCAGTTGTACAATTACTCCATAAATAATGTTGTTAATGTCCCCCACATCCCTGCTCATTTAATGTACACTTCTGTTAACTTAGTTTACTTGACAATACAGTAATATGGGTAGTTTACAACTCACCACCACTCACGCTATCACACAGGCACACAACTGTCATCTCTGACTGCCGCACTCCGAAACTTAGTTTACTTGAATTTGTTATAGTGGTAGGCCTACAAGGTTGTTGCCTCCTGTGGTATGCTCACATTGTGGGTGAGTCTTTTACATTTCAGGCTCTCAAGGCAACCAAAGAATAACATTCTGTCACACATTTTTTGCATGCAGCATTTTTGAAGACAGTAGGAGAGTGCACAGTGTGATTAATAGTGTAGAGTTAATGTTTTCTCAATCACTCAAGGAAATGTAGGTAAAACAGTAGGCCTAAATACAGTTAAAACAATACAGTTTTTTGTTTTACTATGTTTAAGAAGTTAAGTTCCTGAAAATTTGCTGACATATTTGTTATAGCAGATCAGTAGTAATTATTAATACAATGTACAGTAGTAGTTTATGTACATCTTTCCATTAAGATACCTTCTGCTCTTTCACCTTCTTGAATATATTTTTGCTTTGGTAATTATATAACTCAAAATTTTATCAGTATAGCAGAAGCTGGAGGGGGGAGGGGGTATGTGAAAGGACAGGGTTAGGGTTTAAGTGAAATTCACAGATTTATTTGTGCATTAAAAAGCCCCAAGCCATTTGCTTCACCTAGAAACTCCAAGAAATTCAAGAACTAAGTTAATTTTTTTCTCTTGTATTTTGATGAAGCTACAATGTATTGATTACAGATGACAGTCTGAAAACATTTTTAGGCAACTTGTAACATGTCTTTTCTATTTTTTTCTAGTGCCTTTTCTAGTGGCATATGCAGTTGTGATGTTGATTCTGGGAATACCATTATCATTCTTGGAGATTGGAATTGGACAGTTCTGTCATGAGGGACCTATCAAACTTTGGAGAGCTGTTCCACTTTTCAGAGGTATGTTTCATGATGGTTACCTGTAAGACACTAACAAGATAGTGTTGCAGTTTGTATCTGTTGACAAGTAGTTTTCTTCACATTTTTTTTTATTCCAACACAAAACAATGGCAAGTAAAATTATTTATAAAACAAGTTAAAGATAAAGAGAAAATAAATTGTCAAAACATTTATCATTCACTATATTGTGCTGTACAGAGAGAGTTGCCATGCTACTATAATGAATAACACTAAGAGCAGACATGTTATTTGAGAGGTTCAGGTGCCATCACCTGTTAAGCTGACCTTTCATAATCGATAATCAAAAATAAATTGTAAATTTAAGACACCTGTTCTCAGTAGATAACTCTTTAATATGCAAAAATAAGAAAATTAATTGATGAAATGAGTCAGCAAATTGTAAATATAATATCAAAACTAATTGTTGCTTAAGATTCTAGAAGAAATAGTTTTTCAGACAGCATTTAATTCGAAAACAGATAAACAAGGAAGCACATACAAAATATGATGCATGATTTTGATTACTCACTTACCCAAAATGCAGTTCACAAAACTAACATAACTAAAAAATTAGTTATAGAATTATATGCCTGACAACTGGTGCCTGATTTGCTCCAGTAGTTGTTTTTTCAAACTATGAAGGTTTTTAGAAACTACTGATTTTACATGCTTCTGCAAGAGGAGATCAGGTACAATAGTAAAAGTGCAGTGTGTGAATCATGAACCTGGTCAGAATAACAATATGGTAGTCTTAAACAATGGTTTTATCCCAAAATTAGGTTGTACATTGCTATAATGCAACAGTATTGTGTAAAATATCTTGTGATATGATGTTTTTCATGATGATGCTAGACAAACTTAATGCAGGGAGTAGTTACTAACAGTATCAGTGAGGCTCTCACCCTATTTTGACACTCTTTCATTACAGCTTGTTTATTAAGTTACTTTTTTGCTTTGTTACAGGAGTTGGCTATGCAAAACTCTTCCTTTGTGTATTGACTGGACTGTATTACTCACTCATTGCAGCAATTGCACTATTTTATACAGTGTGGAGTGCAAAGGGACCATTTCCATTTTCAGAATGTGCGTTAACTGACAGTGTAAGTAATGCTTACTTTTATTAACACATTTGACGATTTGCATATAAAAAGTCAAATTTGATTTTATCACAATTTGACTTTTAAAACAGGAAGCTTAATAATGAACTTAAAATGTATTATGTCATGTGTACTTGCAAAATAACTTAATCCAAATGATGATAATCTGTGACTGATTCATTGACAGAAAAAATGCAATCTTTAAAGTGAAAGATAATATAGGTGAATTATTTATTGTATCTAATTAGCGCCACACCGTTAAAGGTCTAACAATGTCAACTGAATAAATATGTACTGAAAATAAGCTTTCAATTATGTGGACATACATTTGAATATGATAGTGTTTTACTAGTGTTTGTTTTGGAGGAGGGGGGGGGGGGATACGGCATTTTCTAGAGACAAGGCGTCACACTGAGAGGCCATAACTGTTACCTGACTGGCTGGTCAATATGAGGCAGTGGGATGTGTCCCAACAGCCAACCAGTCAGCTAATGGTCATGACTTATTGGTGTGACATAACGCCAACTGTTGCAAGATCTTGTTGCTAGGTCGTGTTGGGGAATATCCCTCACCTTTTGTTGCTCCATATTATTCAGTTACAGTATGGGAATTGCAGTTCCACAAGGCATTTACACCCCAATGTGGATGTCACAGCAAGTGTGGGACTGAACACTTAGCAAACAATGAACATATGGATTTAAGGTTCAGCATTTAGCACATTTCATGTTCCAAAGACAGACCTATCATCAAGAAAATAACTCTTGAATTTACTGACTAAATAATTGAGGTACCACAAAACAAGACTTAATATTTAACATGCAATCAGGAACTACTGCTGTTGTCCTCCTTATCAATTGTTTAGTACCAGATAGTTTCATGATGTGTCAAGCAGAGTAGTGTGCACGTCACTTACTACACACACACACACACACACACACACACACACACACACACACACACACACTCAAGCCGCCAAGTGCTAGTGTTCAGGGGTGTACCCAGAAGGGGGCACGGGAAGGGGGAGGTCCTAGAAATTCAAAGATATTAATAAATTTTTGGCCTTCACATGCAGAAACAGATCTCTTAAATATTATCTAACCAATCATCCACCACCTCCTACATACCTATTGTCGAGCCACAATTGGGAATTATTCCAATGACTTGCCCAGGACTGCAGCAGGGGAATCACTTTTTCTGCAAATGTTTTGAATAACCTCATTCTGCCCACAGGGAGGAATATGCTTCCCATTATCCTCCCCAGCCCTTCCATAGTGGCATTCTGCTGCACCTCAAACCTACACATCATCTTAGTTTGTCCCTATTGCACCCTTGATTCTAACCCTTTGCTATAAGGATCATATATCTGCAATAGACCTAGATGCAAGACATATCTGTGGCACCCACTCCAGTCCATTCATAGGCATATTGTATCCTGTCAAAGGCTGTGATGTAAAAACTAACCTGTAGCCACTTCAATATCTATTTCCTGTTAACTAACTTTCAATTTGCATGAATGGCCTTTTGAGAAATTGTGGGCAAGAGACAACTGGACCACACAGTAGCTGAACATGCTTCCCAACTGTATGGTTCACTTCATCCTACCTTCTAGCATCAGTTTTACTGAATTGCACATATGGGAACTACCTACAATATATCCTTTATTTCTGTAATTCCTCTAGACTCTTCCACCCCTCTCCCCTCCCTGGCTTGCACAGCAGCCCTATGTTTATACCTTCCACACCAACATACTCTTCAATCTCTACCCCTTCTCAACAACTTTCCACTTGGCTTCTCCTCCTCCTCCTCCTCCTCCTCCTCCTCTTCCCAAACCTCCTACCCCCAAACGTTCTCCCCATACACTTAACAACTGTGTCATTCCCCAACTGTAGTCCCAGCTGCATGTCTTCCACACAGCACTAGCAAGGGCACCAATACCCAGCAGGATTTGGGATGGGGGGATCAGGATGAGAAAGAGAATGAGGAAACTAAAAATATTATGGTACAGTGAATAATGCAGGAAAATTGTTTAATGCTGAGAAAAGTTAAAAACAATGTATTTTATGACTTAGTAAAATTTTTTAATAAATTCAACTAAAATATCATCTCCTCAGATTTTTTTGTAAATTCTTCCACCCTCATGAACTACAGACATTGCTGAGGTGGTATGGCTTGCATGTTTTGACCATACACATAACTGTACATTAGGTGAAACCAAAGCAGAGAGGTATATATGGAGAGGCCAGACAAATATGTGGTCCCTGAAGAGTGCCAAACAATCTTTTCAGTAGTCACAGGGGCAACAATTTGAATGATTGACTAAGCTGGCCTTTTCTGGAGTGTAGCCTGGTAAGGAGTGAAACATGGACAATGAGTTAAGACAGAAAAATGACAGAAGATTTTAAATTTGGTGCTACAGAAAAATGCCGAAGATTAGATGGGTATATCAAATAACTAATTGGAAGTTACTACACAGAAGTGGGCAGAAAAGAAATTTCTGGCATATCTTGCTACTAGAAGGGATCAGTTGGTAGCACATATTCTTAGACATCAAGCAATCATCAATTTAGCATTGTTGGAAAGTTTGTGGCAGTAAAAAGCACAGAGGGAGACTGAGAGGCAAATATAATACACAGATTCAAAGGGGTGTAGGTTGCCATTCTGGTTCAGAGAGGAAGAGGCTTGCGCAGAATAGAGTAGTGTGGGAGCTGCATGAAACCAGACTGAAGAGGATGACAACAGCAGAAGTAACAACAACAACAACAACAACAACAGTTTAATGTTATCTTTGAATTTCTAGACACACACCTACCCATGCTGATGGCTTTTCTGTATACTCTGTGGCCACGTTTTCCATTAAGCTATCAGTAGACTTCCACATTGAGGAATGGCAGCACTCCATTCTATTCCACCTCCATTGTGAATTGTAATTAATTATGCTGTCAATTTAGATATTGCTGAAATCTTTGTAGCTCTTCTTCCCCATGTGGCCAGATGACGAAGGTGTCATCAACATATCACAGCCAGAGTTCTGGGTGTAGTGGTGCTGACTGGAGACATGTTCTTATTGCTGGCTGCAATATGTTGACACCTTCCTTATCTAGCCACATGGGGAAGAGGAGCTACCAAGTTTCCACTAACATATACATTAACAACATAGTAAAATAAAATTCACAATGGAGGTAGAAAAGTATGGAGTGCTGCCCTTCCTTGACGTGGAAATCTACCAAAAGCCTAATGGAAAACTTGACCACATAGTATGAAGAAAAGCCACCGTCATGCCTTCTGTCATTAAAACCCCATGCAGAAGAAATCTGCCATTCACACATTAGCTTGGAGACCCACAAGATCAGCGATGCTGAATAGCTTATGACAGAACTAGAAAATCTCGGATCCACCTTAAGCCTTCCTCAAGTGGAACGTGTTGTCCCAATGTGGGGCAGGCCAGACATTGTAGTGTTACTGGGAGAATTGTGAACTATTTGGGAATGATTCTTGGTTGATGACATGAAGATCAATACTATGTCACTATTTTGCATTAAAATTGTCTTCTTCTTTTCTTCTTTCTTCCCTATATAGGATTATGCCATCAGAGGTCCAGCTAGACTGTACCTCAAGCATATACCTCTAGTTTTTCACCTAATGAAGACATCAGAATTTCTTCTCTAAAGATTGTTTCAGCGTGAGAAATAGAGAGAAAATAAATTATTATAAATAATTTGTCTTAAACTCAAATTTTAATCTTTCACAAGTCTTTTATTATCTCCTGTAACTACAAAGAGGCACTTCCATGCTTTTTACAGAAGCAAATTACAATAGTAGTGTTAGTCTACTAATAATGGGACAATCTCCACATAATATCTCAATAACAATTTCAATACACAGAACTTATATACTCCATCACAGAATAACAGTTTCTGTTCCATCTTTCTCAGTCCATGGAACTTCCAATTCACTAAAGCAAGTGGAAATCGTCCACTATTTATCTGAAAAGTAGAAAAAATGACCAGAAAGAAATATTTGATGACTAACATCTCCTAAATAAATATATTTGACATTCTTATGTCGAGTCATAGGTTTGCAGTGCAACTCATTACACTACAATGTTCTGTCTACCTAGCTACAGCGTGCTCTGAAACGACCTGCTACATCCCATGGAATGTGCTGCAATCATGATTTGCAGCACTCTACAGTGCCCGTTGTGGGCTGGTGCATAGATAATTGTGTCTACAAAGTTGGATATGCGTAAAATTACACGGTATCTCTGGTAGCGATCGTCGGAAAAATACAATAATGTAGCTTTCTTATGCTTGCATGTGGCATGCAATACTCACAGAAATTGTATTTTTTTTCTTCTTCAAGAAGTACAAAGATGATACATTTATCTGAAAGTGGTTGAGAATACTAATGAAATTTAAGACAAAATCACTTTTGGAAAAAATTCCTTAAAAATTGTCAATGGCGAAATATATATTCTGCACCAGCTCCAATTGTCTTCCTCTTAAACTACCATTTTCCACGTTGTACATATTCTGCATATTGGAGATAATAGGTTCTGACCAATATATTTGCTCAAACATGCAGGACAACACATCAGCTCGACAATGTTTGTTATGATGATTTTTGCCTTTAGTGTTGTACATAAACACTGTTCCTGCTACACTGCATCTGCTTCCGTAACCACGGCTAGCCATGTTAACTTTGCACTGTCAAACTGAACTATTCCAACAATGTACTGAACTGCAACTTAATTCATAAACCGTGGGGAAAAACAGAGTGATGTAGGGTACTCTCTCGAGTTTTATTTGTTCCCATGTCCTAGAACGAAAAACTCTACAAATTCTCTCGTGAACAAAGTTTGTTCTTGTTTCTAATAATGTCAAATACCAAATATTATTATAGTATTACATTAACAAATAAGTTACATAAACCATAATTAAATAAAATTGTTAAAAATATCTGGGAGAGTGTAGATACAAACCTGTTATTTACATCACTTTTCCTCCACAGCTCGTGACACTAACCACCAAGCTAATATGTCATCATAAAAAGAAATAACAACATATATCAGATATTATACCTGAATTAGCAAGAAAGAACCAGAAAGGTCAAGGAAACAAAAAAGTAAAGAAAGAAAAATAATTCAGAAGTGCACAGACAAGAAAATGTTCTGCTTGCTACCTCTACACCAAACCTGCGACACTAGCAACTACACTATTCCTGTACTTGAAGTGTTTCTATTTTTACATATACTATGCTTATAAAACATGTTGTAATATGTTATTTATGTATGACATAGCATCACAAAGATGTTTCTTTGATAGAATACGTTATACCGTAGCAAAGGAACGATATTCTTTCACATTATACAAATTATAACACTAACACACATTAAATACAAGAACCTTTAAAGCTATGAAAATGTTGTTTCTGGTAATTTATTATAACAAATCATATCTAAAATGACGTGTTTTCAAAAGTACTTCAGTATTCTGGTGCTTTAAAAAAGATTATATTCATACATTGTATGCTACAAACAAAGAAGGAATGTAATACCCAGTTCTGTTTGCAATATGGCGGCTCAAAAGTTCTGCTTGTCACGTGCAAACCAGGCTGCTTCTCATTGGCCATGTTCCACTCCACAAAGCAAAAAATCTAACATGCCAGATCCTTTATTCCATGCTTCGCAGGGCAGTGGAACGTGGTATTCGACGCTGCGGCCTCACAACTTCCTCCTCCACGTCAGTTTCCACATCCCTTGAGAGGACGGCTTTAGTGGCAAATGGCTATAGGATGAAAGATAAATAAAACTGTCAATAAAGGATGAAGGTAACAGGGAAGAACAGGGTGAAGCAAAAAGCATCACTGTATTACCATATGTACAAGGGATCACTGAACGTTTAGCCCAAGTTCTCCATTGGGCAGGCATTAAGCCAATTTACATAAGCAACAAGAAGATAAAGGCTGTACTTGGCTCCATGAAAGATGCAGTTGACGAATTAAGTAAGACTGGTGTATGTGAAATTAGTTGCAAGTCTGATATTGTATATGAAGGTGAGACTGGATGACCAATTAAGACTAGAATTTCAGGACATGAAAGATATATCCAGCTTATACTGCACAAGGTCAGCAGTGTCAGAACATAAAGAGGAGTTTGGAAGACAAGTATTTTTCCATGAAGACCTCATTATGGTGGAACAACCTTTTACAATGAGGAGGGAAGATCAGAGAAGCCATCGAAATAGCCAAGCAACCCACCAATATGAATAGAGAAGACGGATACAGACTGTACGCGTCATGGCTGCCAGCAGTGGCAATGCTACGAGATGACAGTGCACACAAAGTGACTCACAAAGGTACATGGGAGACAACTGTGGTCGTACATACACAGAGCGTTGGCTCACCGCTACCTGCACTAGTCAACTTGTAAACGATGGCACAACTGCTCCCCTCTCTATTCGCCTATTCCAGCCAATGGCAAGGAACTATGCAAACATAAATTGTTGATGTCTATTTCCACCACCAAGATGGAATAATGCAACCACTAGTGACAAGAAAAATATTCCATATAAACACTAATCAGTGAAGCCCATTTCCAGCAATTGTGTGAAATATTGCAAATTCCAATAAAGAATGACCGACATCGTCCATCATCCTATTATGCTATTGGCAATATTATATAAGAACAAAGCCTTCACTCATTCAGCGGTCAGAGAAATACCCAGGAGGAGCTCACTTACAAGAGTGGCCAAAACATCGGGCAGATTCTTAACGATTGACACTGCGGTCTCACACCCAGAAAAATTTTATTGGTGTATTTTTATGATCACTTCCTAGGAACTTTTAGCCAAACCTGCAATATATTTTTGTATTTTTCAGTGTCATTTCATGAGCTGAATTAGGTGACTCATCGAAAAATTAAATACTTACCTTTTGTGTACCCTAGCAAGTTTTGTAAATGGCAGATCTGACAAGTGGTTGTTGGTTGTATTGCGTGCATGCACATTACATCTTGTAAGGCACGTATCCCAATTTTCTCTATTTTGTACGTATTTGTGGTGGTTGGTGCCTAAAATGACTGGGGTTTCACTTGTGTTCCAAGATTTAAGCCAAGAAATTTGTTCCTGAAAGATTATGAATGCTGTTAATTATTCTGTGAAAAGAATGAATATGCACGTCATAAAGGACGGTAAATAACTGAATACACCTTTAAACTATCACAAGAAAATATCTCTGTTAAAATGGTGCACAAATAACTTTGGGTCACGGGAAACTGTAGCAAGCACCAGTACTTCATGTAAGTATGTGCAAAGGCACCTGTCCCCCACCTTTTCTCAAACAACTAAATATTTGTGACAATGAACAATATAAAGATCATTGAGCCTTGAAATCGCAATATATTTGGAGAAGAATGGCCAAACCTTTGTGACAAGTAACAATAAAATAGGCTACTGCATCCAGAATCTGTTACAAATGCAAGGAGGAGGAAAAGATTAATATAACTTTTAGCAGGATATGAACCCTGTTCTCCTAACTCCGTAATGAGACGACTTTAACCACATGGCCAGTCTCACAGTGTGAGTCTAGCAACCCTTTTATTTTTATTATTCGTCTCAGGATCTGAGGGCTTTTACAGCTGATGTGCCATTAGTTGACATTTATTTATCAGCAATTGTACCAAATATGACATTTTTTGATAAATATTCAATGCATCAAAAACAACTGTGAGGCAGGGATGTTGGCTTCAGTGAGGATTTATGAATTTGCAAGATGAGGTGTGGGTACTATAGCTACATTGTCATGTGTTTGTGTCAGTATGTGTGTTTCTGTCAGTCAGAATAGTATAGGAGCTGGTGCTTTCACAAATGTGCATGTTACTAGTAATGTTTCCCCTCACCCCCACCCTGCCGAAGGAGAGCCCATAGGCCAACTCGGGAGGTTCTGAACCACAGCATTGCCTGCGAAATGCTGTGGCACATAGTCGTGCTATTTGCATGACTTAAAAAAAAATTATCATGTGATAAAAATACTTTGAAAATGCAGATATAATCTGGTATTAGAATGAAATGAATCCTAATTTAAAGGTAAAATATTATTTTGCACAATCAGCTTTTTTGTTTGGGGGAGGGGGGGGGGATGGTCAGTCTCTGAACCAGAGAAAACGTAGAACACATTGCCATTGGTAGCACATTTGTACAGGCTAGTCATTCTCGTTATACCAAGAAATTTAAAGTGGATTCTGGTGAAATAACTTAAAGTGAATTGTAATTACATATGATTAATTTTTTCTGCCCTCTGAAAACCTGGAGAATTACCTCAGATCAGTATTGCATATTGCAGATGGAAACTGTAGAAAGCGAAGTATGAGTGGAGTAATAATTGTTTGTTCAAACTTAATTTAGACAATAAGTGTGTACATTCTGCCAGTTTACATTCTTTCATTACAAGGGTGGTTTTGGTTGGCTTCTATGGTAGTCATTTTTACCAGCATATCTTTCACTGTCAGTGTTAAATTGCCTGTGTGAGTATTTTTCAGGTCACTATTTGATTTGTAAGGGAAATTTACCAATCCTGTCAATTTTCATAAAATTGTTTAAAAATCCACTTTATTTGGTGTATTAAAACTGGTATTTTCTTATTTTTACAGAATAGTACGATTGAAGTTCCTGGCGAGGACTGCTTACAGTAAGTTATTTCTTTCAAAGTAAATGTAAAGTTTCATCATTGTGCTCTTTGTTACACAGTCAAAGAAAAAACATTCATTTATACAATTCTAAGACAGATGAACCACAATGAAGTGGATAAACTGTCATTACATTCCACTCTTCACGTATACAATATAACTGCATTGATGAAAGTACCATAAAAATTTTGATTCTTGCACAAGACTTGAGTGACTAAAGTATGCCACACAGAGTTTTGGTGGTGCTTCCATAGTGCTCATAGATTGGCAATGCACTAAATTTTGTGTAACCAATGGCCTACCACTTTCATGTAATGAATGAGAGGCAGGAAGAACAGACTGAATTCAAATCACTGTATCTGAAACTGTTGCATCACTACAGCAGGTGATGCCATTATATAGTTGGATTTGAGTGATGTTATACTGTGTAGTGACATTATTGAATGGTGAATGTCCTGTGGCTTAACAGCAGAGAAGTTTTGTAAAGAACATGTCATTACTTTTTGCAATACAGCCTGATTGATTTACATTCAAGATCTACCTACTGAGCCCCATGATCTAATTTAAAGATCTTAATCATTTGATACATTGATCATTTGCAACAGAGTTTTATCTTTTGTCAAGAACAAGTCATTACTTTTAACAATACAAATTGATCCATTTACTTTCATGCATCCATCTACCGTGCCCTGTGATTTAATTAAAAATAATACCACTTGAAACAATGATCATCTGCTATGGAAACTACATCATGATGATTATTTTTCAATGACACATGGCTAACTGACTTGGTGCCCAAAAGCAATTGACTCGTGCTGCCTCATGCCATTATGCCACACAACCACACCAGCATTGATGCACCATAACACAAAGTACAGTACACTTTTTGACTGTGTGTCTGAGATGTTACATGTACTGATCATCAACCTTGCAACAGTAATTATTACTATAAAGCACTTTTGTGATAACTTAATAGATATATTATTTGTACCATTTGTGCAAAGGGGGTGTGATGCGGAGAATAGCCATGCACACTAATGCGCCTTGCTGTGATACACACCGCTGTTAACTGTTGGAGGTTAGAGTCCTCCTTCAGGCATGGGTGTGTTCATTGTTCGTAGGATGAGTTAGTTTAAATAATTGTAAGTTTATGGACTGATGACCACTGCAGTTAGGTTCCAAAACTTTACAAACATTTGAATTTGCAAAGGGGTGTGTAATTAGTAGCAAATATTATATGGCACTTTGATAATGTTTATTGATACTCTCTACCCAAAAGATTAAGTGTAACTGTATTTGTTTGGTAATTATATTTTGATTAAGTCTACCTTTCTGGAAGTTTTCTTTAAAAGGTAAAATCTATAAATGAATAACCCAATATCTTTGACACTTTGCAACAAAAATCTGAAATGTTGACTCAATCAATGCAATGAAGATCATGGAAAAAAACATAGTAATTTTGTAAAGACAATGAAAAAACTGTATACCCCACAGCATACCTTAACATGCACCTGAACCGTAAGTAGGAATAAAGCATCACTTCACACTATACATTTTTGTAAAATAGAATTAAGATATCATATGTGCTGATGGTGAAATCTGAGTTAAGAAGCTATATCATATTATTTCTCTTTATTGAAAACTCATTGATGGAGAAATAAGAAAACTAGAGGGAAAGCAACCGCTCACCAACAGCTGACAGATCTTTGAACCACAGAAACATGCAACACATACTAGCAGGAGATGACAATGTATGTATGCTTTTGGGTATCTGGTTTTGTACATGAATGTGTGTACTTCTGTCAGAAAAACAACAGTTTAAAAAGCTAGTGAAAAATACTGTTTTATGTTGGTTGTTTCTATGGACCACACAATAGTCAATTACAGGTGAGTGGTTGCCTTTCCTTTATTTTATATTGATTTTTCTTCAAAATTGAACATTTGAAATATCATACACCAGATTTTGAAAAGGAATATGACACAGCATAACAACTTAGAATGTTCACCTTCAATTACAGCACATATGAAAATCTGTAGACTTATGATACATATTGGTGAACTAGGTATCTTCAGTCTGAGCCCATAAAAGACTCATTCAGAAAATAGTAATAACAAATTATTTTTGTTGTTGTTGGTTTTTAGGGGCTAAACAGCTAGGTCATCAGTTCCAATAACAAATGACCCTTATCATTACAGGCATACCGTTCTCACACCAGTGCAGATAGACCCACTGTGGTTTGGGATCTTGGCTGCTTTACTATTCTTGTTCTGGATAATCCGCACATTGTGGTAAGTAATTATGTCTATTCAGTGACTAATCTGTCTTATGATAGTGAGGGAAATTTCCTTTTAATTTAGAGGTTAAGTTATTGGTTTTTAATTTGATCATGTTGGTTACACAATGCCATTTTAATTATATTTTTTCATATTTCTCTTTGTAGCATATGTGGATCAAAGCAGTCATACAGGGTAGCAGCATCCGCACTACTACTGTTTACTATTTCTCTCCTGGTTGCACTCCTGTTTGAATCATTTCTTAGAGACACAGATGTCACTGGTCTTAAAGAATTCATAAAAGTTGACTGGAATGGCCTATTGGATTTTAGAGTAAGTGGAATATCAAACAATACTTAAAGTTTATTTATTAGTGTTTGTTTCAAATTTGAGATAAGGCTTTTGTATAGGATGAATGATTTTGAGACTTGCACATGAATACTACTACTACTATTACTACTACTACTACTACTACTACTAATAATAATAATTTATTATTATCTTTTTATTTTTGAATTTTTTTTTCCAAGTGGGAATTATTTACAGTGTTTGTAAGTTCTACCGCAGACAGCATTCTCTTTATTTAAAAAATAAAAGTTTACAGAAACTGATGACCGAATAGCATGATAGGCATGGTTCAAATGGAAATAATTTGTTGTACTAGAAACAAGCATCTGAATTATGATTTGGTGTGGCAAAAGAATATTAAAATATCACCATTGGCTGCAGTATGACAGAAGACACTTGGACAGTTACATTTTTGTTAAGATTGTAAATCTAATGGTGTGAGAACCAAATGTGTTATTAAATTAATTTATCCCTTCAAGAATAACAAGAATTTTGCTCTTCTTCATTTCAGGTATGGTACATGGCTCTAGTGCAAATGTTCTTCTCTTCACATCTCGGATTTGCAAGCATCAGCACACAGGCTGGTATAATATACCCTAAGCACAGTGCTCTATGGTAATTAATATTCATTCTAATAATTCTGTTACTCTAAGAAATTAGGTAGGTTTTTTAATTAAGTATAAAGGCACAGATGACTATTGAATTTGGGCTGTAGTAGTCAGTATGCTGTTTTTTCTTGAAGTAACTGGTAGGAATATGTTCAACATTTGAGTACTGTCTGATTGATGCTACCAATTAATACATATTGACAACTGGTAGACAATATTGCTTTTTCCAAATGTAAAGCTACATTTTATTAGCTAGTAAATGTCTAAAAAGGAATAAGAATTAACAAAAAATTAATTAGTTAGGATGAAACATCGTCTGTTGCAAGATACATAAAGGTTCTGTTTAGGTTATCAGTGTATTTGAATAACTCCTGCTGTCCACAAGAGGTGCAATGGCCAGGAGTATCCAGGATATTTGGGAATGAGTGACCTCTGTTCTATTTGTAGTTGTTGAATTTGATATGACTAGAGCTAAGTGAAATTTGAGTATGCTATAAGCACTAAATAAATGCTTTAAATGCATTAAGTGCTATAAATGCCAAATAAGTAAATTAGATTGACATTTACTGAAATTTTTTATTTCAATGAAATTTATTGTTCAACTGCTAAAACATTGTAATGAACAGACAACAGACTTTTGCCGATTATAAATTGCCCACATTTGTGTGTAAAATGACCAGATAAAAATGCCAAAAGAGTGAAAATTCAGATTGGTAATAAATACTTGTTGTATAACTACATATGTGCTATATGTGATGATCTGCTGAACTTTGCAAGACATTTTTATGCACTACCAAGCTGCCACATAGGAGATACGTCTCTGTGATATTTAAAATAACTGAAAGACCAAGGATATTTCATTTATACATGGCAGTATAGAGAAGCATCAAGGTTGATAAAAGCTTGCTTCTTGCTTCTTGCTTTGGTGCTTGTGAATATATGTCGAATTTTTGAATTTGATGTTAACAAATGATTCACTTATTATCTGCTTAATTTCTTACACAGATATAAATTCAGCATCCTTACACTATACACAGAAATATCTGTTTGGAAAGTGGTTAATATATACAGGTTGCTTCAATTTTGAACTGGCTGCTGTTTTCCCCCTTTTGTCAGTCCATAAAATTACATTGCATTTCAACCACTACTGGAAGTTGCCTTCCTCCACACCCTGAGGGAAACTATTTGCAGTAGTGGCCCTAATAAATTTAAAATGCATGACATAGCCTGAAATTTTTACTGACAATGACAATGGCCACACAAGCCTATGCTTACATTGATTGAAGTGTGTTAAAATGGGTACTCATGAACTGAATTTGTAGGAGTGATGCAATGCCTATCTGAAGGAAGGTAGCTTCTATGTTCTTGAAGAAAGAAAGAAAGAAAGAAAGAAAGAAAGAAAGAAGAAAAAAAATATCCTGTGTGTCAATTTCTAATAATGGAAATGCCTGGTTGGAATTAACAATATAATGAGGACAGTTTAAAACCACTGCAAAGACGTAACAATGAGTTGCAACAGGCACATAAAGACAACATACACATACGACACTTAAGGTATTGGCCATGGCCTTCTTCAGAATATAGAATATTCACGAAATCACACATGCACACAACATAGTCACATAACCGTCATCTCCGGCTATTGCACTCTGAATTTGGAGTGTGGTGGCTGGAGATGATGATTGTGTAACTGTGTTGTGTGCTTGCGTGACTGTTCTATATTCGAAGGAGGCCATGGCTGATAGCTTAAGTGTTGTATATATGTGTGTGTCTTATATATGTGCCTGTCGCAGCTCGTCATTATGTCTTTGTGGTGAGGTGTAAACTATGCTTATTATGTGTCACTTTCGTAATGTGAAACTCAACTGAGAGAACACCAATGTAGAAAAACATATTTCAAAATATAAATGCTTAGTAAATGCTAAATTTGAATCCTAAATGCTAAATTTGCAAAGTTTATTTGCTAATTTCACATAGCTCTAGATATGACCAGGGGTTTCTATGGAGCCATCTGCCTTGGTGTGTTTCCATGTGTATATGTGTATATGTGTGGATGTGTGTGTGCTTGTTTACCTTTGCTTTTTCCCCCTAAGCTAAGTTGTTCCACTCAGAGGACTGGAATGACTCCTTATCCACTCCCTTAAAACCCGCATCCTTTCCATCTTCCCCTCATTCCTTCTTCTTTTCCTGACGAAGAAGCCAACAATTGTGAGAGCTTGAATCTTTGTGTATGTGTGTGTTTTTATCTGTCAATGAGTCTGTGCTTTGGTTAAGTTAAACAATCTCTGTTTCTTATCCAAGTGAATCATAAATTAAAAGGTAGTTTCAAAGAAGTCTTCTAACAAACCAAACATTTCACAACACTAAGGAGTTTACACTGTTACTTAAAGATAAAATGTTTCCCAATGATGATTAAAAAGTGATAGGTTTGGAGAATCCTCATCTACAGTGTAAAAACCAACTGCCATTCACTACTGTAATTCAAATTCTGCTGTAATCAAATTGCAGTGTAGTCTATCAAAACAGCTTTTCTTATATAAATGCATCACTCAACAAGACCTAATGGATATTTACAAAAGAAAAAATGTAAGATATTATCATTTGTAAACTGGTAGTAAATAGAAAAATTAGGCACTTTAAGAGTGAAAGATAAGGGTGTCTTTTATTTTCCAGGTTGTCTTTCTCACAGATTTTCTTATCACTGGCAGTGGGATTGGCAAGTGTAGTCATAACAGTGTTGTGGCAGGGGCAGTTGAGTACATCTGCTAACATACAAACTAGTGAACCACTTTTTCCTGAAGTCTGGTTCTTGACACTTGCATATACTGCATCAACTAATGTGATGAGCGCTTCAAAGCAGATATGGGCTGTGTTTATTTTCCTTGCCGTTGTTGCTTCTGGACTTCTGTCTGTGGTAGGTCTCATATCTTTCTTCCTTCATTTATTTAGCATTTACTATAGAAATCAGTGTGTTCAAGTGACTGACTAGTGCTTTATCAATTTTGGACACAATTCTATTTCACTTTCCATGGTTTGTGGTTTTTGCTGTATCTGGCCAATTTTCTATGATTTCTCAAGATTAAGATAGTTAATTAGAACTCGTCCCCATTTTCCATTCCTTAAGGCCAGATCCACATAATCTGTGTCCTGTGACTTCAAAAAAAGGGTCACCAATCCATTATTGATAGAACACTCGTCAGGAACATGATCTACCCCCCCCCCCCCAACTTTTTTTTAAAAATTTTAAAGATTCTGAAAATGAAAGTTCATTTCAATAAACTTTGTTTTTATTGGCAAAAAAGATAAGGAAATAAAGAAAGAAGTAGTAGTATTGTGTATCTGATTCCATAATGCACTTGAAATATTACTCTAGAAGTTGAGGATGCTTATCTGTAAAGTTGTAAGACTTTTGAAACAATTATACTTCACCAACAGACAATGACCAAAAAAATGTGTTATAGTTTGGACTTGATGAAAATATTCACCTTGTTGCTTGAAAGATATTAAAACTTACCTTTATTAATTGTGAAGGAGAACCATCAGGGCTGTGCAATGAGTCATGGTACACAGTTACAGGCCATTGCAGACTATATTTGTGCAGTATAAAAGTAACAAATTGCAGTGAGTGCTGATCTAATGACAATGTTAAGTGTGAGAATTGTTTAGTATACTAACATGCATAGCTTTGAAAATTTAAAATTGATATTTAATCTTGGCCTTCTATAGATTGTACTAAACTAGTTACATGGCACTTACCTTACTATAGGTATATAAGTAACTTCTCATCCATTTATATTAATATGGTGAATTTACTATCTAATTTTGACAAATGAAGAATGAAGAAGTTAGGTGTATTGTAATTGTGAATTTTGTTCCAGTGTTCATTTTCTATTGCCGTGACACTGGGTATATGTGGTGAAATGAATAAAAATTGTAGATGGTGGCAGACTGTAATTTTAACATGTTTCATCATGGGAGCCATTGGAATACCTTGCTTCCTTTTGGTATGTATATGCATTGATTAAGATTCCTCATATTTAGTATTAATGTTGTTGAAGAGTAATGCCTTCACAATTTTAAGTGAAAACTTGTATAGCATTTTAAATAAACCAAACTTTATTGTCAATACTGACCATAAGTACTGGTAAATTATTTTTGTAACTTTGTTATATACATTTTCCTGTTCCAGTAAATTATATTACTTTCTTATTTTTTAATGAAGATGATTAATTAGGTATTTTCTCATTCTTGCAGAACAAACTTGAAATTGTGCATATCCTAGACCACTATGTTATTGGAAGAGCTGTCATAGCACTGACTGCACTGGAGCTGATAGGACTAGTATGGATATATGGTGGGTACAAACAAAGTAGCTAGAATAGTATAGAGTGTTTTTTAATTTCTATTATATATGATCAAGTTTTTCTCTTTATTTTTCAGGTAGTACAAATGTCTACAATGATTTTGAGTTTCTCATGGGTAACAAATTAAACCCACTTTGGAAGCTTTTGTGGTACATCATTCCAGTTTTATTAATAGTGAGTATGGGCAGATTATAATTATAGAAAAGAACTAAAGCTAATTAATTATTGCTTTGAGAGAGAGAGAGAGAGAGAGAGAGAGAGAGAGAGAGAGAGAGAGAGAGAGAGAGAGAACCAGATGTGAAATACTCAGAGGAATAATGTTGTAATAAGGATAGTGGCGCTGAGCTGCAACAAGCACATACAAAAAACACACACGTACAACACTTTCAGCTATCAGCCATGGTCTTCTTCAGAAAATAGAACATTCACACAATCACACAGACACACAACAGTCATACAACCATCACCTCTGGCTGCTGCACTTTGTATCACAATGACACTGTTGTGTGCCTGTGTGAGTGCATGAATGTTCTGTTTTCTGAAGAAGGCCATGGATGATAGCTGAAAGAGTGTGTGTGTGTGTGTGTGTGTGTGTGTGTGTGTGTGTGTGTGTGTGTGTGCGCGCGCCTGTCGCAGCTCGTCGCCATGTCTTTGCGGTGAGTTGTAAACTGTCCTTATTTCTATACTTTTAATTCCAACCTGTACTTTCCATTATTATACTCAAATGAATGTATTATTTAATTTAATATGCAAGGTTCATGTTCAGAAATTGCCTTTGTCTGCTGTAATATTCTCATTTCGTGCCTATACAGTTTCAGATCAGTGTCTATGGCTTTTAAAGTGTGGTATACATATGCTTCCTTCCTTCCTTCATTTCATGGGCATTGACATCTTACTGACAAAATTACATATTTTTCTGGGAGTTTATAATACACAGTGGATGGGGTGACATCTGTTGAGGTATACCTTCACTTAAAGAAAAGTTCAGCCCTGCGCTGGAGTGGTGGATTACTCGTGACCTCTGGGGCGTAGTAAAGACAAGTGTCTTGTCAACCACTGTTAAGAAATTTAAAAATATTATCTATTCTCACCCTCTCTGTTTATGAGATGGCTTCTCCACCATACCATCACCACCTACTCCAGTCCTATCTCACAAAAGGCAGTGCAACCTGTAAAAGCAATCATGTTATCTACAAACTGAACTGCAACCACTTGGCTTTATATGTGGACATGACTAGAAACAAGCTTTCTGTCCACATGATTGGCCATCGTAAAACTATGGCTAGAAGACAACTGGACCATCCTGTTGCGGAGCATGCAGCTCTGCATGTGGCTCACTTCAATGCTACACAGCCTGTGTGATATGGAACCTTCCCACAAACAACAGCTTGTCTGAACTGCTAGTTGGGAACTGTTTCTACAGTATATCCTACACTCCCACAATACCTCAGGCCTAAACCTCCATTAATTCCTGCCCCCACTACCCTCCCCTTCTCTCTTACCCCTTTCCTGCCCACACTCTAGCCTAATTTACGTTTCCCCATTTTGTCAAACACTCCAGTCCCTCCCATTTCCTTCCTGTCTAACAGACAGCACTGGTGTATTTCCCTACTTCTGCTGTGCTGTGCATACTCCCCTCCCTTCCTGGCTTCCTCTCCATGCCGCTTCCTCGGCCTCATTACTGGTTGCTTTCACCCCAGCCATGCAGAGTCCCACAGACTGGCCTCAGTGGCTGGAGACACCGGTCTCGTGTGTGTGTGTGTGTGCGCGAGAGAGAGAGAGAGAGAGAGAGAGAGAGAGAGAGAGAGAGAGAGAGAGAGAGAGAGAGAGGGGAGATTGTTAGATTGTTGAATCCTTCCTGGAATTTCTATTGTTTAATTTTTGTCTAACAGCTATTCTTCCTATCCCACAACCTAGTCCTGTTTTCCTTTATTACTATTCTTACTTCTATCCTCCCCATTCTTTTTTGCTTCACTGTGTTTTTAACATCCCTCAAAACACTTATGCTCTGACATCAGAGAGTTTTACCAACAATACCTTCCACTCACAACTAACACCTATATGACCTTTTTCAATACAATGGACTCGCAGCACAGAAAATGTTTCTAAGAGACATCATATAAATATATCAATGTGCTGCTACTTTATAGCTTTTTGTTATAATGTTATGGACCCATTTCGGTTAAATAGCCATAATTAGACAATCTGTGAAATATACACACAAATTTTTACAATATTCACTGTTTTGTTTTTGTGTACATATAAATTGTCAGTATTTTGCAGCTCGTTGTTTTGACAGTTGGCCAAAGATGCTATATCTTTACAGTTGCTAAGGTATTTTTTATTTTTGTCTGTGGTTGATGTGTAAGTAATCTTCTGTAAGTTTAATCAATAGCAATGGTAAGCATTTTTTTAATAGCCATTCAAAGATGCTACATGCTTATAATTACTTTGATATGTATCGTTACTATTGAAAGTGTATTGATGATATTTGTAATCGATATGCCTTAAAAATATATTACCAGTCCCACTCCTTTGGTTTTATCCATTAAATCCTTATTATCATTATCCCTGCATGAATTGTCTCACAATTTTCCCACATTCTTAAATGTAGTTCAAACATTCTAGACTTTTTTCCCCCCACATTCTTAAGAGTTTTCAACGCATTCCTGCTGTTGTCAAGTTTCCAAGTTTGACACATTCCCCTGGACTTCTCACACATTTCTACATGTTTGTCATGCATTAATTACTCAATTTTCACAGTTTTTATGTATCATTTACATGTCTCTACAATCATACTGGGGCTTACTCGTGATATTGCGTTTTTGTGTGTGATTTAGCATGATTTTATTTGTTTTTTAATACCCCAGCATTGATTTTTGCCCCCTTCTATCTGTGCCAATACAGAAAAGTTTCTCTGTTTTCACAAGGTGCAGCACGATCGTGAATTTATATTGGTGATCCTTTCTGTAATTACTTTTAATATCTTTTTTTGTGTCAATGATTACAAAATTTCTCTTCTGTTGCTAGGCTGCTTGTATGCAAATTAATGCCATGATAAGCCTGTTGTTACATTTCTTAATGTAATATAGCCACAATGGCATCAAAACAGCATAAGTATATTTTCATTAATGCATCCCGATATTTGAAATAAACATCAAAATGGGCCACATAGTTGGTGACAACATGTTTGCTATGCTACTGTGCAGAACAGAATTAAGAGTTTGTTTTGCACAATAGAGTAGCAAACATGTTGTCACCAACTCTGTGGCCCATTTCGATGTTTAAAATAAGCATCACAATGCATTAATGAAAATACACTTGTGCTGTTTTGATGCCATTATGGCTATATTACATTATGAAATGTAACAACAGACTTGAAAATGGTCATCGCTGTTAGTGTTACAAAATAAACTACATTTTCCTTCTGCATCATGGCATTAATTTGTATACAAGGAGCCTAGCAATGCAGTAGCTACTGCGAGGATCTTTGTTGCAGATATGACAAGCAGTCGGTCACTGCATATTGGATGCTAGGAGAAAGTGAAGAGAGTTCACAGAATAGACGATACATAAACTCTGTTTTGTGTATAAACTCTGTGCATTTTATCTTTTCTTTCAATTATTGCTATTGGTCTTTTAATATAGGAAGTTCTGTAGAAGCAGATACATGTATTCAATTTGGCCCTGTAATATCGGCCAATAAAGAACCAAAGTGAAGAATTTCAAGACTGACGTGTTGTGTGAAATTATTGAATTACTATTTTCACTCTCGCATTTATTTTAGTTTCTGCTCAAGAGAGAAATGAGTGCCTACAACAAGATTTTACTAGCAGCAAACACAGATCTTAGATGTGTTTTTCCTGTTTAATACTGAGTGAATTGGTATCCAAGGGAAATGAGGTGTAGTTGCAAATGCCAGTAGTGCTTTTTACACCCAGGTCATTGTGCAACAACACAACTGACCGAAACCGGTCATCAAAATGACAAGAAATTTTGTGATCGTTGACATAAATAAAGATATTAAAAGTTTCTCTATCCCTAGCCAGAACCAGTCTCACATAATATTCCTTTGTCGATTAAAATAATTTCGAGCATACAGTCGGAAGTCATTGCTTACTCCGCATGATATTTTGACCAATAACCCCGTAGCCATATTCAGTCACAGCCGAAGACTAGTGATAGCGGCATCTGCCCATCACTTAAATTCTGTAGTACTAGGCTGTAGTGCATGCACATTAACAGTATGTGCCTCCTGAAGCAGCACCATGGTCAGCAGCGCCCTCTGCTTTTTCATATGTACTGTACTGGATGCAATGTGATCTTAGAGTTCTTGAAATGGAAATTACTGGTTCCCAAGCTTTATTCAACTGAAAGCCACTGCCTCTATTAATAAGTCCTTCTACCAATTTAATTTCAACTGATTCAAGCATTACAGACTGCCTAAGAGTTGAAGTCTGAGCTAAAATTTTTGTTCTTGGGTAATCCATCTCATGTCTAGTTGACACACAATGCTTACCAATGGCAAATTTATCTGTGGTTGCAGAAGGTTCAGCACAACAGTCTGCCACTGTTCACGTAGTTTATGTATACCAAGCCACATTTACAATTAATTCTGTAAACACTCGCCTTACACAGTCCAAGATCATCTTTGATTGACAATAATTAACAGGGTAATTGAATTTTCTGCTACCAGTCACAATGTATATAGCTGTTAAAAGATTTATTTAAGCTACATGTTTCGAGGCATGTGCCTCATCTTCAGGCTATTTGGCACACACAAAACTATTACTACAGGTATATTATATTACATTCTTGTGAACTGTTGCAATGGACCTGTGAAAACACAAGTAAGACTTTTTGAGAGGATGTCTGTGTGTCCTGAATTTTCGTTTGATTATGAAAGTTTATATTATTAACTCACAATCTTTATGTGAAGTAGCATTCTTCTTCTGCTGCTGCTTGGAGGCATAATTGTAGGACTTCTTGGCTTGCTGTTCACACAGCATAAGATTTAGCCACACGATTTCACTGTCAACACAGCTGACACTCTAAAGATGGTGGTCAAAACAAAGGATTGTCTCGACTGTTTTAGTATCGATATATTAATGTTTAGCATTGAGAACCGCTTGGAGTGTCTTCTTTGTCTTTTGCTGGTCTTGCCGTTACTTGATAGACTAGATTTGTGGCATTATGGTGTGTTTTGTCACATTTGTATTTAAACAGAATAAATATATCTTACAAACTTACATCCTAGAGGTATAAAGTTCACTGGATAGAGAAAACTTTATAAATTTAAATGCTCTTATTTCACATTGAAATCGAAAAGATCCTAGGGAATTGGAAAATCTTGAACTATTTTGATGGTGTAGGAATGGAGTTGTTGAAGAAACAGGAATTAATTGACTATTTTGACAGTAAAGAGGTAAAGTTGCTGAAGAAATGGGAATTCTTGAACTAGTCATTTCATTCAGGGTTCCATTGCTGTCGTTTATCAAAGATGTCTATTTTCCAGCTTTTTTCTAGAGCATGCAGAATTGAGAGGTCATTGTCTATTGTAAAGCTGTGTCCTGTTTTGTATACGTGTTTTGCTATGGCTAATTTGTGGTGTTTTTCTAGTCTGAAACAGTCAATATTTTCTTTGAACAATGTTTTGAAGTTTCTGCCTGTTTGTCCAATGTAGTATTTGTAAGTGATTTTGTAAACTGCTGATTTATTAATTTTATCTGTATGTTCTGTTATGTCATGAATGAACTTCTGCCTCAAATTGTTGGTGGTTGCAAATGTGATCTGGATATCTGTATTTTTGAAAAGTTTGGCTATTTTGTCTAAAATGAATCCTAAGCATGGTATGGTTATGTTTCTGGGCTTTTGCACTTCATTGGTGATGGGGTTTTGTACTTTGTGGGTAATAGCTTTAGCAGTTTTTTTTTTCATTTGTCGTGAGTGTATCAATGTCCTGTTCATTATAACCATTGTTGTATGCTATCTTTTTTAGTATCCTTATTTCTGTCTTGTAGTCCTGAGGAGTGAGTTGGGAATTTCTCTGCTCTGTTTAAGAATGCTCTAAAAGCAGCATGCTTGTGTGAATTGGGGTGTGTGGAAGATACGTTGTTAACAGTGTCTGTGGTGGTTGGTTTCCTGTGTACATTGATGTTCAGGGTCTGATTCATGTTTGTTATTGTCATGTCCAAAAAGTCTATTTTGTTTTCTTTGGGGGCAGTCAATGGTAAATTGGATGTTTTTGTGCAAGTTATTGAATCTGCTTAGCAAGATGTCTAATTCCTCTTCAGACCCATCGTAAATTATGAGTCTGCCATCCACATACCTGCAATAGTAGATGATTTTCTGTGTGATGTGGTCATTACTTTTCAGAAGTTTGTTTTCTAGGTGGTTGATGAAAATTTCAGCAATAATTCCACTGAGAGGGCTGCCCATTGCTAGGCCTACATTTTGTTTATAAATTTTATCATTAAATGTGAAATAGTTGTGGGAGAAGACTGGATCTAGTAATTCTATCATCTCCTCTACTTCAGCAGTGGGCAAGGTTTTGTGTTTCAGCAAGTTATTTTTTATTGTTTCTATAGATTCTTTGACAGGTATGCTGCTGTACAGATTCACTTTATCAAGGGACACAAGTTTTGCATTGATTTGGATCTGGAGTTCTTTGAGGCCAGGGATTTTTTGGTAACTGTTTCTCACTGAGAATGAGGTTTGAAATTTGTAGTGTTTCTGCAAGATAGAATGTAGCTTTCTCGTGACTCTGTAAGCTGGATGGTTTCTAGTATTCACAAGAGGTCTGACTGGGATATTAGGTTTATGTATCTTGGGTTGAGCCTGTAATTTTGGGGCTGTTGGGTTCATGATTGTCAATCTTGAAGTTTCTTCCCTGGTAAATAGAAAACATGTCTTATTTAACTGTTTCTTAAGTTTAGTATGGAATTTCTGTGTAGGGTCATTTGAGATTTCTTGTATGTGATTGCTTTGGAAAAAGTAAAGTGTTTTGTTTACATAACAATTCTGGTCTCTGATGACTTCTGTGGATCCTTTATCAACTTTTACTGTTAGTGCAGTGCCCTCTTTGAGTTTAGTGTTGATACTTTTGAGTAATTGGTTCTTGTCTATTGCAGCTTTTGTTTGATTATTGTTTAGGTGTTCCTCTATTATTTTATAGGCTTTATGACCTATTACTGTTTGGTCATTTTTGTTGAGTTTGACCATGTGAGCTGCCATTTTTACAGAACTGATGAGGTTTTTGATGGTGCAAACATGCAGACATTCATTCTAGGCTCTTCTACAGAGAAACATTTGTAGCTACAGTTTCAGTGCAGCTTGGCAGTACAGTGGTAGTGTCATACTATTAATCCAAAAGTCACATGCTCGATCCCCGCCAGGTCGTAAGATTTTTATCTGTCACTTTCCACTTCTTTCACCTCTGGCAATGTTGCTGATGTGAAAAATATCAAGTAGCAACCTGGACCAGAATCCACGTTAAACTGTAGGTCCTCCTATAACTGGCTGGGCAAGTCAGTTCAAAGGTCGGATGAAGAAAACGGCATACCACCTCCAGACATGCCTAGTAAAGCACTCTGGTGTTCAAACAAATCTTCGCATTGTTGACTGCTGTATCTTTTTAATATGTTTCAAATGTAAGTTCTCTCTCCTTGTAAATCCATAAGTACTCATGATAATTGACAAGAACAAGAAGAAGATAAAGAAGAGCCAAAAAAAGTTTTGTTTATTTCATTGTCTATTACGGAGTATTGCTGTCCATATATCCCTTTACTCTAAAACTCTTTTGCTACACTGAATGAGTGGATATAGCATTCCCACAGTTAATTATCAAGCAGCATTTTAACTTAATAAACAGATAAAGTTAGATTATTAATTATGATACAGTGACCTCCTTTTGTGTTATTTATTTTAATGATTTTTTCTTTCAGGCTATGGAAGTAGCATCCTTTGTATTAATGCCTCTCACAGGACCAAAAGAAATGGTTGCAGACCAAATTTGGATATACTGCACTGGATGGGCAGTATATGCCATTGTGTGGATTGTTGTTATAGTTATGGCTGTACGACAAGTGGCAGTTCAGGTTGACTACAATCTGATTCAAGTAAGTTCTTTTAGTTCTTTATTTATTTATTTACTTTTGGTCTTCTGAATCGTACATTGTACAGACATGCACATCATGATATAGGACAAGTCAGAATAGGTGATGTGATGGAAGATGATGGAGATGCCATGATGATTACATTTAACATAAGGTAGAAAATTAATGCTATAAAATTATACATAATTACATGTTTGAAAGGGTACATCATTAGATGAGGATTCAGTGTAATTTTTACATAGCTCTCATACTTATTCAATATCAGAATTTAACATTTTACATTCATTTATATTACATTTCCTTCAAATGATGTTAATGACTGATATACATTGCCTGATGTTCTTTGAATGTGAAGCTTCTTATGACAGGTTGGTTTCAATAAATTCCTGTATGCTGTAGAAGCAATGTTTACTTATGAGTGACCGCAGTTTTACTCTAAAATCCTTCACTGGTCCAATATTCTTCACTTCTGGTGGGAGATGATTGTACAGTTTTATCCCCATACATTTTACACCTTTACTGTATAGCTTTGTTGAATGTGGAACTAATCATAGGGAGTTTTTTGACCTTGTATCGTGGTGGTGCCAATCTGAGTTTATGTCTAGGTTGCCAATGTTTTTCTTCGTGTAACACAGTAGGTCTTGTATGTACTGGCATGGGAGGGGTAGTATGTTCAGTTTCTGGAACAATGGTTTGCATGATTCTTTCTGTTGTTTGAACAGTATTAATCTAAATGCTTTTTTTCTGGATTATAAACAGCTTCATTGCCTCTGCACTATGGCCTCAGAAGATAATTCTTTAACTTAGTACAGAATGGAAAAGAGCACAGTACATTGATGTGAGTGTGCTGGTTTCTTATTTGTCTAATCATAAAACATATTTTACTCAATTTGGTACAGGTTATGTTAATGTGGCTATTCCATGTAAGTGTGTCTGAGATAGTAACCCCTAAGAATTTGGTTTCCTTGATGAAATTTACTTGATCATCGCTCAGTGATATAATTGGGACTGATTAGTTTTTATTCTGAACTGTGTGAAAGGTAATACCAACTGTCTTCTTTATATTGAGTAGTAGTCTGTTTGATTCTAGCCATGAGTTTAGTTGGGTTGTGCTTCTGTTTACTGCACCTTGGAGATGGTCTATAGAGTCAGATATCATAACTGTGGTGTCATCAGCAAAGAGAGAGGTTTTGTCAGTGGGTAAACTTAAGGGGAGGTCGTTTACATAAAGCAAGAACAGCAAGGGCCCTAACACTGAGCCTTGGGGAACTCCATGTTTTATGGTTTGGGTAGATGACTGTTCAGCATTAGCTATGCCTGGTTGATTGGATTCATTTATTTGGACGTATTGTTCTCGGTCTTTGAGGTAGCTTTTAAACCAGTCATGGCCGGTGCCCCTTATTCCATAGGAGTAAATTTTTTGCAGCAGTATATTGTGGTTAACCATATCAAAGGCCTTTGTTAAGTCAAGAAAAATGCCTATGGCTGGAAGCTTCTTGTCTACTAGTGTTAGAGTGTGATCTAGGAGTTTCTGTATAGCATCGGTTGTAGTTTTTTCCTTTTGGAAGCCAAACTGAGCAGGTGATATGATATTATTTTTCCTCAGGAATGACTTGAGTCTTTCTGCCATTGTGTATTCAAATATCTTGCTGAATACTGAGAGTACTGAAATTGGTCGGTAATTGCTAGTATCATCTCTCTTTCCTTTTTTATGTATGGGTATGATTTTTGCAGTTTTAAGTTTGCTTGGAAATATGCCATTGAGGAATGAAGAGTTTATTATGTGGGAAAGTGGTTTACTAATAAGCTTGCTACAATTATGAAGAAGGAAGCAAGGGATCTGATCTTGTCCTGCAGAGGACTTTTTTTAAATTTTTGTTTGAATAATTTTTTCTATCTCTGCTTCTGTTGTTGCTGTTAAGAACAATGTGTTGGTGCAATTATTTGGGTAAAGTTTTGGAAGGTGATTATTTTTTAGGTGATCTGTAAGACTTTCAACAGATATAATGAAATATGAGTTAAATTCATCTGCTATTTCTTTTTTATTTGAGGTTAACTTCCCATTTATTTTTAAGTTGACATTTTGTCGGATGCTGATTTCTACCACTGTGTGTATTAATAATTTTCCACATGCATTTACTTTTGTTTGCTGATGTTTTGAGGAGGGTATCATTTTGCAGTTTTTTGGCTGCATTTACTACATTTTTAAAGATTTTTTTATATTTAGTGAAGTAATTCTTAAATTCTTCAGTTTTGCCAAATTCGGTCTTGCTGAGGGAGAAAAGTTCTCTTTTTCTTTTTGCTGAGATAATAATACCTGTGGTTATCCACTTAGAGGGTTTACTGTTAGAGCAAATACTTTTTGTTTTTAAGGGGAAATGGTAGGTGAAGTAATAATTAAAAGTATTGAGAAAAGCCTCAAATTTTCCATCTACGGTTTGGGACTGATATACTTCGTACCAGTTTTTTGTTTGCATGTGGGACAGAAAGGTGTAGACATTGCTTTCACAATAGTTTCTACTTTGTGTTGAAAACTTTTTTAGAGGGGGCTTGCTTTCTGGCACATTTATTTGTAAGAATAGAGCATTGTGGTCAGAAAAACCTAGCTTTACAGAACACGCAGTGCAATCTATGTCAGTAGCTACTTGGTCTAGACAAGTTTTACTGTGGTTTGTTATTCTGGTAGGAGAGTTAACCTTTAGTTCCAGGTTATAAAGATTCAGAAAATTTTTGAAATTTAAATGGTCAGTATCTTCTACTAGGAAATCTATATTAAAATCACCACAAATAACAATTCTGAAGTTTTTCTGTTTTGTTAGTTTCTCTAGTACTAAGGCCAGTTTGTTATAGAAGCAGCTCAAGTTGCCTGAGGGTGATCTATAAACCGATACTAAATAAATATTAAAGTCAGTGAGTTCTATGCCTGATAATTCTATGTCTCTTTCGGTGCTGTGAGAGTTGCATATATCCAGTGGTAGAGCAGTAATATTATCTTTTGCAAAGAGTGTAATGAATCATTGTGAAATTTGAATTTAGCTTTCATGTGTCTATCACACACCAGGAATTTTTTTCATTTTCCTCTCCAGACAGATGTTAATGTAAACATTTTTATTCATTGCATTTTCATTTGTCACCTATTGGTATTTGTTGTCTAGTGGTAAAATGTGTGCCTGGAAAGTAATTCATGGGATCCAGTAGTTGTGACACATAAAATAGTTCAGTCTGTCTTTGACCTAGCTGTGGAAGTTAGCTAAGAACAACAAATGATTGAGATTCCATGTTTCACTGTATTTCCCCTTTTCTTGGTAGTACTACAGGATATATTAGGAACACAACCTGCCACCAGTGGTATAGAATTGAAAGACTTGTAGCAAGCTGTTTTGATATGTGGGGAAGTGTGTAACAATCCACTGCAGTATCCTCTCCTGATCATGAATACTCTTAGACTTAATTTCATTCTACCATCTGTAGCCAGAAAAGGATAACTGGTTTGACAACTGTAATCACTGGTATTCTGTCACACCCTTTTCTACTTTGAGGTGTTTTGTAATGACCTACCAGTGCCTCTTTCTTCCCTGCCCCTTATGTCAAGGTGAACACCTTGCCTAATGTAATTAAACTGAAAGATTAAAATCAATAGGACCGTGTATGTATGACCTGTCCACTTGTATACTCCCAAATCAGTTGTAGTGACAGAAGATATCAGTCATGGTAACCCATAGAAAATATAAACTCAACACTGGCATTGTTTAATGTGAATTCAATCTTAATCATATCACATTCTATAATAAGCTGTCATAGGGCATGGGCACACAGCAGGCACGCGAGCTGTCATGCAGTCAGGTCTTGGCATATGTGATCATACTATCCTGGTCAAGTGACTCTCACATATGCAGCACTGGTGCTATGGGGTTACCTGACAAGTATCCCACAACGGTATCCATGCCCAGAGACTGTATCTGTGCCTCCCATTCACCCCTAGCTATGAGGGAAAGAAAAAATGTAATCAGTTGTTTTCTTTCAAGAAAATTATTTTTAAAAACCTTGTTTCAGTAACAGGACTAAGTTTTTAACAGGGTTGGAATTGGTACATTTTATACAGCTAGTTAGAGTTGCCATTTGGCTTTAAAAGATTAAAAACACTCCATACCTCCAGGTCCTCCCCAACCCCAAAGATATCACCCCCCCCCTCTCTCTCTCTTTCTTTCCAAGCCTTCCAACAATCTTACCATCCCCCATCCCCTCCCAACCTTCTTTTTCCTCAGCATTTCATCACATATAACTCCTCTACGAAGTCAAACTTCAATCGCATTTCAGTGTCGTCAGCTGGGTCTATGTATCCCCCCCCCTCACCCCTCCTCCTGCATCAACGCCTAAAATTATGGCAGTTTCTTTTGTGAAATATTTACACAGTAACACTGTGTCAAATAATAAAGATGTGATCTAGTATTCTAATCCTAGTTAACAACAGGGTGTTCATTGTTTTTTCTAAACAGATTAAAGCAAATGCCAGAATGTTGTCTTTGAAAACATATTTATTTCATCATTTTACATTAACCTGTGATACATATTAAATGATTTCTTTGTCAACAGGACATTAAACCTTCACACTTTATTAAAAAATGCACATATAGTATACTAGAGATTTTGTCATTTTTACAATTATTCTGTTATATTTGTCAATGTCCATATTTTTATGGACAAATATATGAAGAGAGATCAGAAGTATTGAATGTAAATCCAAATTTTAATAATTGTCTGGTAGGACTGAAAATGATTCTGTGTAGGGCCAATTGTATGCCTCAGGTTATCATGATTTTATCTTCTTCCTCCATTAATATAGACTGCCTGTAAATAGTCTGTAATGTGCAATCCTGATCTCTTATGAAAATTGCATAGATGTGTAAGCAAAGACTTGCTCTGTGTGCAGAAATTATGCAGCACTCTGAAGCCATCTCGTAACTGGGGCCCTGCAGACACACTTTACCGTCACCAATGGCTGAGATGGCGTGAATGGAGCAGCAAACCTGGACAGCCAAAGGACTTCTCATTGAAGCGACAGGGTACCAAGGATTATACACATTCAGTTGTCCGAAATGGTTCCTCATTACAAGTTCGTCCTGTACAAAAGCCACCAATGAATGGTGAGAGGACAGTCATGCGTGAACCATATAAATTGGAAACCAATGGACAAGACCACGTGTGCTGGCGAGGTACAGCGAATAGTAATGCGACTTGATTGTTTTATTTGTGATACATCATGTCACTACCAAATAAAGTCTGTGATACTAGTTCCTTATCAGATCAGTGAATCAATCAGTATGTTGGATTTGGGACATTCACAAGGTGTGAATACATACTTCCACCATTTGAATGTACTATCACAAATAGAACTCAATGAAAGCTGATTGTGCTGAGGACAAGAAAGATTAATTACTTAATTAATCTCACAATATACCAATGCTCAATCATTACAAACTATATGCTCAGTATATTCCAATAAAAAGACTATTTATAAATTTTTTGTTGGACTGAGTAGTGATGTGTCAATTCTTATGGACTTTTGTGTATCAGTCAAACAGCGAGGATTAAGACATGCAGTTTTATGCAAGTCTCTATTACATTCCCTGCTTGCCACTGATATGGCAGGTACTTTACTTGTATAAGTTTTGTATTGAATGTTACTCATATTATTTATCAATTTTTATATCTAGTCACAGCTGTTCAGCATTGAAACTAATCACTGCAGGTAAAAATTTGTCTACTTGATGACAAATTCATACAAATGCAACAAAAATAAACTACAAAATGGGAAACAAAGTTTTGATACTTTGTGTTACTATATTTGGCAGCAATAACACTGTGATTTTTTTTCTTAAGAAATTAGGAAAGTAACAACTTGTACTGAGACAAGATGGTTAATATGTCACAAAATATAAAGACTTCTATGCTCTCCTGTCTTTATTTTTAATATTAAATTACTGAAAACCATTTTTAGTTACGAAGATGCAAAGTAATAGTTCTCAGATGTGAAGTAAGAAAAAAATGTGGGTGAGCATTTTTAAACGATATTTTGTACACAAATAAAATGTTGGAAGCTGTATGAAACAGCAGTGTAAAAGACTTAAATGTATTTTCCTGTCTTGTTAAATTACTCTCAAGAAAACTTATTTAGTTATTTTGTATATCAGTGGACATTATGCTGTCTTGGCAGCTTCTGTGCAGCTACTATTCATTAATGTTTGTAATGTATTTAAGTTTTTTTTAAGAGAAAGTGAGAGAATATAGATGTATTACGGTACAGTGATTCCAGAAACTGTTATACATACAACCTTACTGTAAAGGAATAAAAACTGTTAAAAGATGGACAACAGAACCAAGAAATGTGAAGAGTGAGAAGTGAAAATTATGATGAATGCATACAGCTTTTGGTTTTTGTGATACAAAACTGTGATATCAACAGATAGCTGTAGAAAATCATGTAGCAGAGTCAACTTTGTAAGATACGGAGGTGTGTATTTATAAATAATATATACAAAATTGATTGCATTTCTTTCATTTTTCCACATAATGCTGCTAGGTGGTAAGCACTAACCAACAAGACCTCAAACAAGAAATAATAATAATAATAATAATAAAATAATAATAATAATAATAATAATAATAATGCTTTTACCTAAAGCATAAGCATGTACCTGAAAACTATGGTATTGTTGTTATAATGTTTTAAGGGACAGAATTAACTTATAACAAAAAGTTCTTTCCTTATGTCATATATTTGAATTTCACAATGAAGATGCCCCCACCACATGCACACACACACACACACACACACACACACACACACGCACATGCGCACCTGGATTGTGAAGCAGCCATTGAAATCAAGCATAGGATCCGCTGCATGCTGTGCCACAGGGTGCTCCACTTTGTTTTTGGCCACAGTTTGGTAGTGGTCATTCATCCTAATGGACAGCTGGCTAGTGATCATGCCAATATAGAAAGCTGCACAATTATTGCAGCACAGTTGGTAAATTACATGTCTGCTTTCACAGGTGGTCCAACCTCTCCAGGACTGGAATAGAGGTGCTGGGTGGATGGATTAGAAAGATCTTGCAGCGGGTCTTCTATGTGGCAGAAGGCTGGCATTGGGATGGATTAGGATGTTATGGAGGTTGGGAGGGTGACGGAACACTACTTTGGGGGAGGGGGGAGTGAGGAACTTGGCCAGAATCTCTCTTATGTCTGGGCTTGAGGACAGAAAAGCAAAACCCTGAGGAAGGATGCAATTTAGTTCCCAGAGTCCAGTGTAGCACTGGGTGACAAGGAAAGTGCTCCTTTGTGGATGTTTACTGGTGGTAGAGGGAGGATTTGGGGTGTGTGGGGATATGGCATGGGGATCTGTTTGCAGACCTGTTATGTGCAGTTTCTGTCTGTGAAGGCCCTTGTGAGACCCTCAGCACAAAGAGAAAATAAGTTTTTGTCACCGCAGACATGCTGTCCACGGGTGACCAGACAGTAAGGGGAGGGACCTCTTGGTGTGAAAAGGATGGTAACTATCAAAGTGTAGGTACCACTGGTGGTGGAGGCAGATATCGAGGAATGTGGCATGGCAGGTTGATGAAGGAAGATAGGGTGTCCTGGCCCCGAGTCCATATCATGAAAATATAGATGAACCAGGCCAGGTTAATTCCATCCTGGACTTCCCATATTAGATTAACCCCCCCCCCCCCAAATTACCAACACTATTCCCACTTTGACTACTACCACTCATTCCAGATCATCCATGTAGCTTGGCCATCCATGACCATCACACATTTTATGATAAGCAGTCCCTCACCAAATATGCCATGGTTCTCACTGAGACCTTTACAGGTTGAAACTATCCTCCCTACATTTCCGAGAAAAGGATCACTTGTGCCTTGTCTGTCTAGTTATCTACCAATGTATCGACTCTCCCCAGGGGAGTCAGGGGTTAGAACAGACCAAGGGTTGTTTTTCCTTGTCATAAGTGACAACTATAAAAAATTTTATATCTAGTGAAGCTTTTATGTTCACCAGTTGGCTGGTTTAAAAGCACCTATAAAGTTTAGCTCAACATGTATCTAGTTATGGTCCCCTTTGAGGGTTTGAGCTACACTTTTCTAAATGTTAAAGAAGAATGGGCCTTTTTGGAAAGGAGCATCATGTGGTGCATAATCTATACATTGTGCACAGTGATCTCTCATCACTGTCAGGTGGTTTTGCTGCAAATGGGTGGCTTCATGGTGTATGTTTTGCAATGAAACATCTAAAATTAAATAGTAACAATGGCAACTTAGATATAGCTGTCTCATTAGAAGTATGGAAATTTCAGTGTTGACACTTGTAATGTACCTGCTACAAACTGAAAACTTCCATAAGCTGATGCTAAATGAATGTCACTTCCACGTAGCAAGGTTACAATTACAAAATTATTAAGTTCAACACATTACCAGATTGTCGTAGGTTGGGCGTATCTCGTAGAATATGCTTTGCTCGTAAAGTTCTCCACATGCCTGAAATTCAGGTTAATTTGCATGCTGGGTGATATCTTACAGACCTACATCACTTAATGTGAACTCAAAACACAAGTCACACTTTTCATAAAACTATATTTAATAATACATTACATTGTTGATCTGCATACTGACATACATAGTGACTGCTCAAAGACAGCTTTAATAATGATGCCCCAAGTGTCTCTGCTCGGATCCTTATATACTACTTTTACATGTGACAACAATACATATTATTGTTAGAACCAGAAAGTTATACATTTATCATTAACAACGGATTTGTTACAAGATATACTTAATATTGGTAAGTAGAGCATTAAATGTTTATTCTTTTGAATACAATCACTTTGATAAGAATTGCCACAATTAAGCAATATATGATAGTACATGTATTCAAACAATGGAATTCATAAAGACATTAAATGTTAATAACATGAGAATTGTTATGAATATAATTCCTAACATGTACAGATTTACATTTTTGCAAGCTTAATTATTGACAGTTTCTTTTAGTTCTATAAATATCATAGTTACCAAGTAATGCTAAAAAGCTGACCATGTGGTCATGTTGGTTTCAGATTAAGTCTTCGGAATTCACATGTTGCCAGTATTGCATTAATGCATCAGACGGCATTTTAAGTCCATGTAGCGAGTTTGATGAGAATCTAATATCATTTAATATGTTTTCTGTTACTATCTGTTAATTCTACATGTGCTTGCTTTACATTCCGGAATACAGCTTTAATATGCAATAACTCTGCTTCCTACCAATGGATGAACATTAACTGAGTAGTTATAATTTTCTGTGGCGTGTTTACAATCTTGTAACATTCTTAAACCAAAGTTGTATGATATCTGTAGATCAGCATAGGGCTAATACACAGGGACTTTCTTACAAGAGTTACAAATTGTATTGGTGTTGTCTACATGCAAATGTACAGTCTTTAGGTGTTTCCCTAAGTGGTCTGTTACGTCTCACATTTACAACCCTAAGGCTGGATTCACATGGTAGGCAATGTCACAAACACTAATGGATGTCACACGCAATCAAAAATCCATGTGTATTTCCAATGGCTGGAATATCAAGAGATGTCAAAAAACCAAGCCTTATTTGAAATACACAGTAATGGTTTTTGTTCACAAAAGAGAATGGTAAACATTGAATTTAGTGTTGAAGAACTAGCTATAACAGCAGTTGTGTTAATCGAGTAAAGAGAGCAGAAATTAATAAGGGGATGAATAGGAATTTTGGTTAAGAAAATACTTTTGAAGGAAATGTGTAAAGGTGAATTTCAGACAATGTAGAAAGAACTGGAAGACCTTATTTTACAAAAACCTTTGAATGGCAAAACAACATTTTTTTCGTCAGTTAAATGCTTTCACAAGCGAGAGGATCAAGAATGAGGATACAAACATATGGCAAGCAATTTCGCTACAAGAACACCTGGTGGTGTGTTTGAACTGTCTGGTGTTACAGCTTCATCAGTCCCTTTAAGGGCTGTCTCCTCCCCTAACTAGTCAATTTTATAATTATGTACTTATTTGGGGTTTTAACATACCATGTAAGACAACAGTAAATCTTTATGATATTTAGATGTATATCTGCTACAGTTTGTCCTATATGAATTCTTTACTACTATAATAATGAAGTCTGAAATATTTTCGCTACTCATATAATACAGTTACACATGCTGGAAAAACAAGATAAATTAATATTTTGTCATTCATTATATAATAATTGTAAAATTGATTGCTAAGATACGAAAAGAAACTTTTCATGTAAAGAGCACAGCTGTGAATCAAATGCAAGCAATATGAGCAGCTGCACACCAAACAAAATCATAACAGCCAATTGTAAGCAGTTTATCAACCACATGACCCTTACCGTCAACCGTTCTTTCAAAGCATATTGACTGGCAAGCAAATTAATGCAGGTGTTATATTGTCCATAGTGCAGACCTTACAGTTTGTAAGCATGAGAGAATATTTTGACATTACATGAACAGACTTGAAGTTGATGTGACATAAATTGGGCCTAAGACTTCCCCTACCCTGGCTACCCCATGGTAAGAGTGACAAGCCAGATGCCTGGTGTGAAACGCTTTGCCTAACATTTGGTATATGCTTGAACTGATGGGGATACTTTTACTGCAATGAAATCATTGTTTTGTTGAAAACATTGAAGGAAATTTGGAGAAGACAAGTTTCTGGGAGAGATGTGGAATGATTCATTACTAATTAAAAGCTCATAAAGCATGAGATTGTCTAGGTGACATACCTTTTACTGTTGCCCAGTACAATATATTGAACATGGTCCAAGGAATTGTCTTCCACAGTGAACTTTCAATCCAAACAGATAGGAGCATATTAGGTGTGAACAAAAAGGGTCCAAGAATAATCATACAGAAACAAGTGTATTTATATTAGCCTTTGAAGTGACATGTTGCATCACTGAAAGTCACTGGCCACTGGGGTATTCACAACAGGCTCCTAGGATTGAGTCTGTGAGATGCAGAGATTTGACTGTACTGAGAATTTCTTGAGCGGCCAGTGCTTGATCGATTCTCAAGAAGCTCACGATAAGCCGCACTGCGGCGTGTGTTGCTGTGCGGCGGTTCAATGGGGCAGCATGCCACGTGCAGTGTTATTTGCAAAGCTCACAACTCGCTGTGATTATCTATCGTTTAAATATTAGCAATGGATACATGAAAACAGAAAGTCACAAAGCTGGCAGTACTTCACGGAGGATGGAGATGTATGTTGCAAAACTCTGTAGTGTAGAAAAAAATACCACAGACATGAAAGACATTTAAAGTTACACAATATATCTAGCAATCAAAGATACGTTCACAGATACAAAAGTGTATTCTTATATTAATACAAGTCAAAGTACCCAGCTATTGTGTATGTTATTTATTCAAACTATATTAAAAGGAAATTTGGTTAAAAGGTTGGATAGTGCCTGAAACAGTCCGCTAGTATCGGAAAACTGTAATTTTTAAATAACATGCAAAATTAACACTACCCAGACTTTTGAACAGAATGAGGACATAACAACCAACAGTCAGTATTGTAGATGTAAATTGTGGTGGCTATGTTTAACACGTTGACTGCTGTGACATCAGAGGTGCGCCAGAGCCATCTGCTATGGCCGCTGGTGACCACACGGCAGCCCAACGTGTTAAGCTGAAATAAGGATGGAACCTGAGGTATGTAACGCTAGATAATACTGTAAGCTCTACTGAATTTCTTTCTACAATTATTAAGTATATGTAAGGAGCTTTTAGGTGTAACATATTGTAGCATTTCTCTCTCATGTAAGTATAAATACATGCAGAATGCAGATTAGTTTTTCATAACAATGAAATTCTTGTTTCGTGTAAGATACATGTTTTAATAATAGTAACCTACTACTACTACTACTACTACTACTACTACTACTACTACTTTTAATAATAATAATAATAATAATAATAATAACAGTAAAAGTGATATAATTATTATTATTATTATTATTATTAAAAAGAGAAGGCAGGGTCACATGCGAGACAACTGACAAGCGTCCACTGTGCAGCCTTTATGTTGGTATGACAATTTGGCTGAGTAGATGAATGGTCACAGACGGACTATTCACCTGAGGGACACCCAATATCCTGTGGCACTGCATGGTCTTCAGCATGATTCCAGGGACCTCGGTACTTGTTACACAACACTAACACCTAACACCAATGCTAATAATGGAAAGTCCAGGCTGGAATTAATAATTTAGTAATGACAGTTTACAACTCACCGCAAAGACATGACAACGAGCTGCGACAGGCACATACAAACGACACGTACAACACTTTTAGCTATCGGCCATACCTTCTTCAGAAAATGGAACATTCACGCAATCACACAGGCACACAACACAAGTCATACAACTATCACCTCTGGCTGCCGCACTTCGAATTCCGTGAGTTGTAAACTGTCCCTATTACTAGATTATCAATTCCTCAGAGCTACGGCCATGGGAACTTGCCCTCCAACATATCCTCTCCTTCCATCACCATCCTGGCCTCGACCTCGGATAACCTAACATCCTGCATTCCATGCCCCACAGACGCCCTCGCCCTCACTACCTACATTTCCTTCAGATTCATGCCCCTTTCCTTACTGTGTGCTTCCTGTTTTTTAATTTTTTTTTCTCTCCCCCCCCCATATCTCCCCCCTTTTTCATACTGCATCTCATTTTTCACCTGACGTCGTCCCTGCTCATTTTATCCTTCCCCCCCCCCCCCCCTTATCTTCCCTCTCCAATAATCCCCCCACCCCCCTTCCCACCCAGTCAGATATGAGCCTTTATTACTAAAACGGTACATTCCACCATCAGTTTCTCAGTGCACATCATGGGAAAAGAGGAAAGGCAGTGCTATGTTTGACACAAAGCCAATTTGCGACATGGTCCACATGTTTTTATCTGTTTTTACCATTTTTATAGGTGCAAGCTTGTAAAGATGGCAAATCAAACTTGACTCAGATAGCTGTGAAGGTAAAATAGTTACAGATTCTAATTTCTATGTTTATCATAGCATTTATTACCACTTTCGTGACAGCCCAAACATAGATTGCACTACGGAACTGCTTTGAAACAACTGCGCCCAAATATAGGTCGGGTGGCCATTGCATACCGCTCCCAGCCTATTAACCATCTGGAAGTCAGTCAGCTACTGTGGTAGTGCAGTGTGGAACAGCTGCTTTGACTGATGCTACTATCTGTGTTCTGGTTTTACAACTATGTCGAAAGAAATGGCAAGACACTTGTAGCAGCTTCCGTTATACGCTGCACCATCGTGCATTGATGTAGCCATGAAACTAACATTCTCGTTACTGTTTGCCATTTCTTGTTCATTGTTCTCTCAAATATGTCACTTTTCTGAGTGAGAAGGAAATTCTATAATATAATTTCCTGCACACAAAAAAACACACTATTTTGTGAAACCGAAATAAACATTTAAAATATACCTTAAAGACTGTTCTTTCATAATATGTTTCCTGTTTGAAGATATCTTAAACATAAACCTACCACTGAAATTTGGAAAAAAAAGGTAAAAATGGCCGGTCCACTTGAACCTGTGTGTGTGTGTGTGTGTGTGTGTGTGTGTGTGTGTGTGTGTGTGTGTGTTTGTCAGCTGCCAGTCTTCAAAGTGTTAAATGCCGCACAGGAGTACCCAAGCGGTCTGGAGCACCACTTTGCGGATCATACGGCCTTCTGCGTCAGAGGTTTGAATCCTCCCTCAGGCATGGATGTGTGTGTTGTCCTTAGTTTAGTTTAAAGTAGTTTGTAAGCTACGGACTAATAACCCATTAGTTGAGTCCAATAGATTTCCAAACATTTGAAATTGTTTTGAAAGTATTAAGTGGTGTAAATATCAATCATACCTCACTTTCTTGAGTGGGGGACTTTGAGAATGAAGGAGACTCAAATTGCAATCTGATCAAAATGAACCAATATGTTTGCATCCTGTATCAGGTCATCTTAACTGAAATAGGTTCACTGGGAAGGCTTAAATTGTCCATGAAATGAGCAAGGACTTTATACACCTATCAAAAGAAGTTTTACACCACCTGCGTATGCCGTAAACACTTTTCTCCTGGACCCATGTTGACTGACTTTGAAAAACTTGATCATCTGCACTGTCTTAAAATGTATACAAACTTGCCCATAACCCCATAGATCAAAAGCCATTTCACTGAATGTAAGTGCGGTAATAACATTTGTGCCTTCATTCAATGAACAGTGTAGAAATAGTACAGGGCTCTGACTCTCTCATATTGGCTCACTATTTCTTGTAAGTACTCACTACAGCATGACAGTTCATGCCGCAGTGAAATGGGGCTCTTTCCTTTCCAGCTTATGGCACAATAGCTTTCCAACTGCCAGCACCCATTTTGCTAAGGTTTCAGGTAGTTTGGAAAATACAAATGGCCACTATCAAACTGTGGCTGTAACGAAGCATGTAGGGATTTATTCCCATCTGCTTGCATTACGGAACCTCCTGATAGCACAGTTGCATAATAATAGATACAAATATAGTCTAACAAAAGTTTCGAAAAAGAAAATGATAACTCTTTTTTATAACATAACTACCTGAAGTTATTTTCTATTATTTGGTGTTGCAGAAGTTTGTTTAATTATCAAATATTAATTAGTTCATGAAAGATGCGAAATTAGTATTTCTGATAAAACTAAGTAAATTCTTTTTTCATACTATTAAAGAGAAACTATGAACATCAAGGACACTGATGGAAAACCCAGTTCTCAGCAAAGAAGGGAAAGCTGAAAGGTGGAAAGAGTATATAGAGGGGCTATACAAAGGAAATGAACTTCGAGACAATATTGTAGGAAGGGAAGAGGATGTAGATGAAGATGAAATAGGAGATACTGTACTGAGAGAAGAATTTGACAGAGCCCTGAAAGATCTAAGTCGAAAAAAGGCCCCTGGAGTAGATGATATTCCCTCAGAGCTACTGAAGTCTCTGGGAGAACCAGCCATGACAAACCTGTTTCACCTGGTGTGTAAGATGTATGAGACAGGCGAAGTACCCTCAGACTTTAAGAAAAATGTTATAAATCCCCATTCCAAGGAAAGCAGGAGCAGACAGGTGTGAAAACTACACAACCATCAGTTTAATAAGTCATGGTTGCAAAACATTAACACGAATTATATACAGAAGGATGGAAAAGCTGGTAGAAGCTGACCTTGGGGAAGATCAGTTTGGGTTCAGGAGAAATGTAGGAACACGGGAGGCAATACTCACTTTACGGCTTATCCTAGAAGATAGATTAAGAAAAGGCAAACCTACATTTCTAGCTTTTGTAGATTTGGAGAAGGCTTTTGACAATGTTGATTGGAATAAACTCTTTCAAGTTCTGAAGCAAGCAGGAGTAAAATATAGGGAGCGTAAGGTTATTTACAACTTGTACAAAAACCAGATAGCGGTTGTCAGAGTCGAAGGGCATGAAAGGGATGCAGTGGTTGGAAAGGGAGTAAGACAGGGTTGTAGTCTTTCTCCATTGTTATTCAATTTGTACATTGAGCAAGCTATAAAGGAAAGCAAGGAGAAATTTGGAGAAGGAATTAAAGTTCAGGGTGAAGAATTAAAAACATTGTGTTTTGCCGACGACATAGTAATTCTGTCAGATACAGCAAATGACCTGGAAGAGCAATTGAACGGAATGGACAGTGTGCTGAAAGGTGCATATAAGATGAACATTAACAAGAGCAAAACTAGGGTAATGGAGTGCAGTGTAAGAAAATCAGGTGATGCTGAAGGAATTAGATTGGGAAACGAAGCAATAAAGGAGGTAGATGAGTTTTGTTACTTGGGCAGTAAAATAACAAATGATAGCCGCAGTACAGAGGATATAAAATGCAGAATGGCAATGGGTAGAAAAGCGTTCTTGAAAAAGAGAGATTTGATAACATCGAATATTGATTTAAGCCTAAGGAAGTCCTTCTTGAAGGCATTTGTATGGAGTGTTGCCTTGTATGGGAGTGAGACATGAACGATAAACAGTGCGGTTAGGAAGAGGATTGAGGCTTTTAAAATATGATGCTACAGAAGAATGCTGAAGATTAGGTGGGTGGATCGCATAACTAATGAGGAGGTATTGAACAGAATTGGGGAGAAAAGAAATTTCTGGCATACCTTGACTAAAAGAAGGTAGGACACATTCTTAGACATCAAGGAATTGTGAATTGAGGATTGGAGGGAAGTGTGTGGGGTAAAAATCACAGAGGAAGACCAAGAGATGGATACAGTAAGCAGATTCAGACAGATGTAGGTTGCTGTTCTTATGTGGAGTTGAAGAGGCTTGCTCAGGATAGGGTATTGTGGAGAGCTGCATCAAACCAGTCACTGGACTGAAGACCACAACAACAACAACAACAACAACAAAGTAGTATTATTATGGTTCACAAGTAATGAATGTTAGGAAAGTTTTGCCCTCATTAGTTTCTGTATAAGTACCTTGTATTTTGAAATTATTGTCGATAAACCTATTTCACTAAATATGTAAATGAAAAACTATTAATTTAAATGAGATTTATACAATAATTTACTCAGTATTATTTATGTTACCTTTTACTACAGCTAGTTGTAAATGTTAACTTTCAAATTATAATTAATGCAATGAACTCAATTAACAATATGTAATTTTCAGTGACATTGCTTGGACGATATAAATAGGATGCTTTCGCACCATGTAAAGGTTAGGAGGCACAATCCATGCCAGAAGGGAGCCTAATTTAAACAGTATGTTAAAAGTCCTTCACTGTTAGGCATGTAGAAAGTGTTTCTACAGTGATTAATCCATATTTGTGCCACACAGTACACCTCGAACTTTTGTATTTCACACACAAACTGTGTAAATTTGTATTATTGAAGTGTGGAATATAACACTTGGGTTGTAGTGATTGGGCACTAATGAATCATTAAAAGTGTCAAAGCACTGCAGTTCTGTGTGTCACCTACGTTATTTGTCACAGATTAGTTTTGCTACATGAAATTTCAGCCAGCCGCTACTGAGAGCACAGAACAATAAGAACCAACAAACTACAAACTGGTATGTTACATGGTCAAAAATAAGGTACACCACCTTGTGGTACAACATGCAACTGAGCATATGCTTGATTGCAACAGTTGTTTCACATACACACACACAAAGTGGCTTTTGGAGTGTGGATATACATGTAGAGTAGTGTGTTGCTTCATTTAAATATCAAGATATAATATTGCAGAGTGATACAAAACAGTAGGACCATGCAAGGACAGTCATGGGGAAGACAGATGGTCAACTTCGGTTCAGTGGAAGAATTTTGGGACAATATAGTTGATTTGTAAAGGAGACCACATATAGAAGGCTTGTGTCATCTCTTCTTGAGTGTTTGGAATCCCCACCACACCTATTTAGGAAAGACATAGAAGCAATTCAGAAATGGGCTGCCAAGTTGGCTACTGGTAGGTTTGATCAATGAGCCACTAACAGCCTTTACATATGACCAAAATATCTTTGAAATGCAAGAAATGTATTTGCAATTGTGAATACGAATCAGCATCAGCTGTACAATTTAAAGGTGACGTGTAAAAATTCTTCTTGCTTTTTGAGTGCAATCATGTTCCATTGCCCTATTCATGCACGCCTCCTTGACCAACCGAAACCTTGCCACACATTGCATACTACTTATGAGTGCTCATGTGTTCCACTTTATAAGACCAGCAGAAGGAGATATCTGTGTTAAAACTTTAACAAGCCTTGCTGTGACCCATTTAAATATGATGTACAGTTAATGTTAAAATTCTTTGAGATATTTGCAGTGTCATGATGATAAAATCTTTCCAACATTTCAGATCTGTTGCAGGAGCCTTCCTCAGAAGAATTTTAACATTAACAATAATGACTGCGAAAGCCTACATTCACACATGATGTACAGTTATTTGGGTTTTGTGAAAGATAATTTACAGTATTCTGCTATGGTAGTCACCAAAGTCTTCAGGGATTGCTCTCTTGGCAGCAAAATGCATTTGATTCTGCACCTTTCAATCGTTTATTATACAGAATTCTCTGTTTCTTTACTATGTGTACCACAGAGGGTCCATCCCATTATGAACTGTTTTGCTGAGTTCATATGCATCTAATGCATAGTCACCTATTCTTTTAAACTTTAGCCATATTTCTTCTACATCCTCCTGTTTTCTGCTAAAACTTTCAATCAAGTGCACCATATTACACAACTGCCTTTCTTTGTGTATCTTTTTCTACCTTACTGAACATATAAAACACTCAACTTGTTTTAGTTGCCCTTTGTTCGTGGGTATTCATTGTTGCTACAGCTGCCTAATGATCACTGACACCTAACTAAATGTAGACATCTTCAAAGGCATTAGATATACTTGTTGCCATTGGGCTTTCATACGAGAAGGCACTTAGCAATGTTTCGTAGGATGCCATGCCCACCAATAACAAAACTTATAATTCTTCCAAATGATTGTTGGATGATTAAAGTCTCCTCAATCGTTATTTTAGCAGAAATTACATCTACTTGCATTACGAAACCTTCAGATATCACTGTTGCATAATAATATGAATGTAATTAGTCTATTATCATTTTCTTTTCCAAAACTTTTGTTATTCTTTTTTGTAACATAACTATTTTCTATTATTTAGTGTCACAAATGTTTGTTTAATTAACAAATATTAATTATTACCAGAGATGTATTGTTATATTTCAGATAATATGCTAATCAGTATTTCTGATAAAACTAAGTAAATTCTTTTCTCATAATATTAAAGTAGGTATTACTGAGATTCACAAATAATGTTAGGAAAGCTTTGTCCTCATTAGTTGCTGTATGATTACCATTAATTATGAAAGTATTGGTGATAAACTTATTTTGTTAAATATGTAAATGAAATACTATTAATTTAATAGAAATTTATAACAAAATTTACTCAGTATTAGTTATGCTTTCTTTTACTGTAACCAATTGTATGTAATTGTTTACTTTTGCATTATAATTAATGTAATGAACTCGATAACAATACACAATTTCCAGTATCATTGTTTGAAAGATATAAATAGGATGCATTCACGGCATGTAATAGAATATTGTTTCATCTGTGATCTGAGGCACAATCCACACCAGTTTGGAGTCTTGTTTGAATAGAATGTTAAAAGTTCTTTCATGTTAGGCATGCAGAAAGTGTATCTGCCACGATTAATCCATATTTGTGCCACACTGTACAACTCAGACGTGTGTATTCCACACACAAAAAACTGTGTAAATTTGTATTATTGATGTGTGGAATGTGCATACCTAGTCATATTAAGTGTAATTAATTAGACTTGTAAGCAGGCCATAAAGGGGGACACTGGGCACTTGTGAAAAATAAAAAGTGTCAAAGAACTGCAATTTTTTTATGTTGCTTATGTTATTGTAGTGGATTAGTTTTTGCCCCATGAAATTTCAGACAGCCGCTACTGAGAGCAACGTTCTTCAAGAACATTAAGAAACAACGAACTACAACCGGGTATGTCACAAGTCTAGTGGTTGATAAAAGGATCCAATTACAATTTTATGCTCACCCTGATACTGAGTCTTGAACAAATAATAGCAAAAGTAGCTTCAGTTTCTATCTTGGTGGATTTAAGTTTCTTATCTATTTCGAAAAATACAATACCTGCGTATACCGAGAGACTTTTTGATATAAACTTTTTTTGCAAAAATGTCACTACTGTCAGCTTCAGGTTTCAACCAGCTTTCTGTAACTACCATTATGTGGGCTCTACTGCTTATTAGTAGCACTTCGACACTTAACTGCTACAATTTTAACACACACACACACACCTGAAAAAAAGGGGGGGGGGGTGTAGAATGCTTCAGTTGTCTTTACTTGGACTGGTTTGAAAGTGGCTTAATCTAAAATTAAAAAAAATCCTTGTGTGCATCCTACATACAATCAGCTACCTGGATAACAGCCTTTGGTGGGTAGTGCACACCTGACTCTTAGAATGAACATACAGGTTTCAATCCTTCCAGTTTACTTAGAACCAGAGGGACACAATATGCTCTGGGCTTCTCAACCTTCACTGCCAGTCACTGGAATGCTCCCAGTGTGACCTGTGTCACAATCTGATGCTGCTTGCATACTGTTCCCTTCAATGACTGCTCAAATAGCCTCTTGAACATAGTAAGGCCCCCGTTCATACACACTGAATTAATCTGGTGTTCTTTCTGTTTCTTGTTGCCACTTCCCTATGGTGTGCCATTATTTTTATTTATATGTCTGAACTGCTGACAATTAATAAAACAAAATCCTTTCATATTTGCCTCCTATTGATGCAGGACAAACCAGGCAGGTTCACCAACAAAGGAAGTGCATCCCACTGGCTCAGTTTAAATTTATAAAAGTACCTCAAACTTGTCTGCTCAGCACAGTACACTTAGTTGTACCATTGACATGCCACTTACAGTCAAGTGGATGAGTACTGATGGATCTTGTACATCCTGCAGAGAAGACAATCTACACCAGATGATAGTCCTTAGTTCTTTGGTACCTGTAGTAATTTTGGAAAGGGTAGGTTGCTACTCACCACAGAGATGCCCAATGAGCCGCAGAAAGGCACACATAACAGAAAGCTTTTTTTAGCTGTTAAGCCTTCATCTGCCACAGAGAACACACACACACACACACACACACACACACACACACACACACACACACACAAACTGCCATCTCCAGCCATTGCAGCTGGACAGCAACACAGCTGAGGTGAGAGCAACCAGTGGTGGGGGGAGGAAGCGGCATGGAGAGAGAAGCATGAAGGGAGGGAAGCGATAATGGTGGGGATGGAGCAATATGCTGTCTGACAAATAGGAAGGGATTGGAGAATGTGGCAGAAAGGGAGATGTACGTAAGCTGGACTGTGGGTAGGGAAAGGAAGGGGAGAGGAGAGTGGTGGGAGCAGGAACTAGGAATGGTTTAGGCCTGTGGGATTGCGGGAGTGTAGGATATATTGTAGGGAGAGTTCCCATCTGTGCAATAGAGAAAAGCTGGTGTCTGTGGGGAGGATCCATATGGCACATGCTGTGAAACAATAATTGAAATGAGCCACATCATGCAATGCTGCATGCTCTGCAACAGGATGGTCCAGCTGTCTCCTTGCCACAGTATGACCATGGCCATTCGTCCACACAATCAGTTTGTTGCTGGTCATGCCAATATTTGCAGCTCAGTTTCTACACAACATGACTGCTATTACAGGTTGCCCTGCCTTTTATGGGATAGGAAATGCTCATGACGGGACTGGAGTAGGGCAGTGATATCTGTTTCAAGACAAGATTTGGTGGGTAACTGCGGTCAGTGAAGGCCTTGCATTGGAAATGGAGTGCTCGTCACTGTAGAAGTGATGACCATGGGTGGCTAGGCTGTATGGAAGGGACTTTTTGGTGTGGAATGTAGCTCTAGTAAACGCCTCTCTAGGCAACTCTTTCAACACACCAATTGTTTGGCAATAGTCATTATGAGTTCCAGCTGTTTACAAATGTTGACCAACTCATCTGTGATTCAGAAGAGCATTCACAATGAGGCTTCATTATCACTTGTGCCCCCCCCCTTTTTTTTTTGGCAAGACAATATGTTGTTGTGGTCTTCAGTCCGGAGACTGGTTTGATGCAGCTCTCCACCCTACTCTATCCGTGATGTCTAAGAATGTGTCCTACCAGTTATCCCTTCTTTTAGTCAAGGTATGCCAGCAATTCCTTTTCTCACCAATTCTGTCAGTACCTGTTCATTAGTTACGCAATCCACCCACAAAATCTTCAGCATTCTTCTGTGGCACCACATTTCAAAAGCCTCTATCCTCTTCCTGTCTGCACTGTTTATTATCCATGTTTCACTCCCATACAACATGACACTCCACAAATGCCTTCAGAAAAGACTTCCTTATGCCTAAATTAATATTTGATGTCAAAAAATTTCTCTTTTTTCAGAAACTCTTTTCTTCCCATTGCCATTATACATTTTATAACCTCTGTACTGTGACCATCATGTGTTATTTTACTGCTCAAGAAACAAAACTCTTCTACCACCTTTATTGGTTCGTTTCCTAAACTAAGTCCTTCAGCATCGCCTGATTTTCTTCTACTGCATTCCATTACCCTTGTTTTGCTCTTGTTAATGTTTATTTTATATGCACCTTTCAACACACTGTCCATTCCGTTTATCTGTTCTTCCAGGTCCTTTGCTGTCTGACAGAATTACTATGTCATCGGCAAAACACAATGTTTTTCTCTCTTCACCCTGATCTTTAATTTCTTCTCCAAATTATTCCTTGCTTTTTTTTAGAGTTTGCTCAGTGTACAAATTTAATAACACTGGAGAAAGGCTACAACCCTGTCTTACTACCTTCTCAACCACTGCATCTCTTTCATGCCCTTCAACTCTGACAACTGCCATCTGGTCTTTGTAGAAGTTGTAAATAACCTTCTGAGCCTATATTTTACTCCTGCTTGCTTCAGAATTTGAAAGAGTGTATTCCAATCAACATTGTCAAAAGCCTTCTCCAAATCTACAAAAAGCTAGAAAATGTAGGTTTGCCTTTCCTTAATCTATCTTCTAGGATAAGCCGTAAAGTGAGTATTGCCTCCCGTGTTCCTACATTTCTCCTGAACCCAAACTGATATTCCCCGAGGTTAGCTTCTACCAGCTTTTCCATCCTTCTGAAAATAATTTGTGTTAGTATTTTGCAACCACGACATATTAAACTGATGGTTTTGTCTGCACCTGATTTCTATGGAATGGGGATTATTACTTTTTTTTTTTTTAAGTCTGAGGGTATTTCCCCTGGCTCGTGCATCTTACATACCAGGTGAAATAGTTTTGTCATGGCTGGCTCTCCCAGACTTCAGTAGTTCTGAGGGAATGCCGTCCACTCCTGGGGCCTTGTTTTGACTTGGGTCTTTCAGTGCTTTGTCAAATCCATCTCTCAGTATAGTATCTCCTATTTCATCTTCATCTGCTTCCTCTTCCCTTCGTACAATATTGTCTCCAAGTTCATTTCCTTTGTAGAACCCGTCTACGTATCATATATTTCTGCAGATAAGATGAACTTCAGATAAGATGGGATACAAATTTTCAGCAAAATATTACAATTTAATTATATATCTAGCCTCTAAGACGACCCCCAGGTTACCGTATTCACCCGAATGGTAGCTACATTTTTTTTTTCTTCAGCATCTAAAAAAATACACCTTTGGCTTAGATTTGGAGGAAAAGCTTCAGGAAGTTCCGATAAATGCCACCATAAGTAAGTTTCGTGTGGATTTCATCCTTTGTTGCAGTTGTAGAGACTGCAGCAGGCTACCAACTGTTTGTGCGTGTTGTATGCGAGTGCTTCAGTGAATGTGAGTGTTAAATTTTAGATGCTTGCCTGTGTAGTTTGTAGTGATCCACCAGAGCTGCTGTGTTTTGTGTGTCGCGTGGTGCATTTACTCCTTGTTATCGTATATCAGTTATTCTATGTTTTCATATATTTTGTTATCGCTGTTTTATAGATGTTTCTTTACCTAATTAATGTGTCAATATGTTTTAGTAACGACTGGTTTTCTGTTTCTACTGCATGTTTAGTGTTGTGCTACTTGATAATGTCACCTACAAGGCAAAAATAAATTTCTTATCGTGACACCAAGATTCGGGCATACGTTTCTTTACAACGCGGGGCCTGAAAAAGTATCTCAGTGACCACACAGTGTTTGCGGTCTGCTTTTGAACTTTCAAATGTGTAGTGCTACATTGTATCTGATCATGAAGAAGCATGGTCTTTATTTTTTAAATTTTTATTTATTTATTTTTTTACATCGTGAAGTTTAAGAGAAAAATAATTTCTTTCACCGCGACGACATTTAATCGCGCCAATGCATATATTATGCGGGTGAAACCACATGAAATTGCCCGGGAACAGAAATAAAGGATTTCAAAGGAAATTGCAATTTTTGCTTGTTGCTCCAAAATATTTTAACCCTTTCACTGCTCCATAAGTAAATATATGCTAATACTTTCAATGCGACTTTGGCTCTACTGAGAAATTATTTTTGACAAGTGACATTGTAAAATCAAGCTGTGTTGAAATAATTAAATCTATTCCTGCTTTATGGTGTATGGGTTATCATATGTACCCTTGTCCGCTCAGTAAATTATTAATGCTTGTAAAGTGAATATTTTTTAAACACATTCACTGTCGCGATGACACCAGAGGCATGGCCACACGACAGCCACTGTGTTAAAAAATTGTGTAAACCTTTGTTTTCGTAAATCTTTCCTCCACAACGCAAATTTCAGACTAAATTTCAGTCTAATTTTTTTGTACTATTGTGTAAGACGACCTCGGATTTTGGGGCCTTTTTTTATGATTCAGCCATTGCCTTATCTGCAGAAATATATGGTACTCTTTCCACCTTTCAGCTTTCCTTAGAACTGGTTTTCCACCTGAGTTCTTTATATTCATTCTGCAACTTTTCTTGTCTCCAAATTTCTCTTTTTATTTAGGCGCTAACTATTTTCCCCGTAGTTTTACATTCTTCTACAGATTTGTATTTGGCTTCTAGCCACTTCTGCTTAGCCATTTTCACTTCATGTCAATCTCATTTCTTAGTACTCTGTACTCCATTTCATTCACTGCATTTTTATATCTTCTCCTACCATCAATTAAGTTTAGTATTTCCTGTTATATCCAAGGATTTTTTGTAGGTCTTGCCTTTTTACCTATTTTGTCGTCTGCTGCCTCCACTATTTCGTCTCTCAATGCTCCCCATTCCTCTTCTACTGTTTTATTTCTCCCTGTTTCTGTCAATTGTTGCCTAAAGCTCTCTCTGAAATTCTCAAGAACTTCAGGTCCCTTCAATTTATCTAGATCCCATCTCCTTTTATTCCTACCTTTCTGCAGTTTTTTCAGTTTCAGACTACAATTAATGACCAATAAGATACGGTCAGAGTCTATATCTGCCCCTAGGTAAGTCTTACAGTTTAAATCCTGGTTCCGAAATCTATGTCTTACCATTATAAAATCTCTCTGATACTTTCCTGTGTCCCCTGGTCTCTTCCATGTGTACATGTTTGTTACGATTAAATTATGTCCCGTGCAAAATTCTACTAAGCGTTTTCCTTTTTCATTCCTGGACTTCCCAGTCCATCTTCACCTACTATTTTTCATTCCCTTCCTTTTCCTACTATCGAATTCTAGTTTCCTATCACAATTAATTTTTACTCTCCCTTAAGTGTCTGAATAATTTCCTTTACCTCATCATACATTTCTTCGATCTCCTCATCATCAGCAAAGCTAGTTGGTATATAAACATGTACTACTGTGGTCGGTGTTGGCTTCGTATCTATCTTGACTACAATAATGTGATCACTGTGCTGGTCATAGTATTTTACCCACATTCCTATTTTCTTATTCATTACTAGCTGAAAATCTAGCTTTGTCCAGGTATTTATTTATTTATTCTTGCCTTGAGTTAGTACTTCTCCTATCCCTTCTCTCTCTCTCTCTCTCTCTCTCTCTTTCTCTCTCTCTCTCTGTCCATCTCCTTTTTTCTAAAAACATGCTATATTTATCAAAGAATAGATAAGAAATAAGTCTGTCTTGCATAATGTACAAAAGTGCAGTATCCAAACAAAGAAAGATAGTAATCAAAATAACAAATAAAATGCATACGATCTCATAATTATTGAGTTCTATGTTGTATAATTTTTCAGGTATGTATTCATTTGTATAAGTGCTGCTGTATGTCTGTAAAATTTGTTGTGAATACAATTGGTAATAAAGAAGTAATAGATTAAAACTTGCTGATTTGGCATAAACATTACTATTTATGTGCTCATATCTCATGAACTACGTGTTGTACTGTTATACAATTTTGAAGGTACATTCAGCTATATCTGTGTATACTGTCTGTAGTGTAGAAATTATAAATTGTATCATAATACTGAATGCCGTAGTTTTAATCTATGAACAGTGGAAAAGTAGTAAGTGAGAAACGTTTTTCCTTTTATTATTTTGATGTGGATGTCAGCGAGGAAAAGTTTAATAAAGGTTTGAAATTATGTTTAAATTTTGTTGCAAGTTGCTAAGTACTGTCAGTCTTAAATAGCATACTTATAAAATTTCATTGCATTATGTTGCAGTTTTTTGTGATCCCTATTGTTCATGACGTTACATCTCCTGAGTCATTTTGGTTCGTACTCCTACAGCAATTGTTATCTCATGCAAGGAATATTTGTAGCAAATTTGCTTGAAATCGGTCCAGTGGTTTAGGAGGAAATGAGCAGCATTGTCACTTCATGCAGCCGTTTGCTGTGGATCTCATTGTTTATGCTGTCATATCTCATGAACTATGTTGTACACAACTGTTACACTGACCGTCCTTATTGATTGAAGCTTAAGTGTACAAAATTCGAAAAAGATTAGAACAAAACTGTAGATTTGTATGCAATACATACACACAAACGTATGGACACTCTGTTTTATATATAAAGACCAGACCTACTGCTGTAATACCCCAACTGATTTTGTATTTATAATCCTGTACCCACCTAATCAGAAATCCCTGTTCCTCTTTCCACCAAACTTCACTAATCCCCTCTGTCTAATTTCAACCTATCCATTTCCCTTTTTAAATTTACTAATCTCCCTACCCGATTAAGGGATCTAACAGTCCGCACTCCAATCCGTAGAATGCCAGTGTTGTCATTCCTGATGACAGCATCCTCCTGAGTAGTCCCCACCCAGAGATTCGAATGGGAGACTATTTTACCTCTGGAATATTTTAACTGAGAGGATGCCATTATCATATGTTCATACAGTAGAGCTGCATGTCCCCAGGAAATGTAACGGCTGTAGTTTCTCCCTTGCTTTCAGCTGTTCACAGTAGCTGTGTGGCAAAGCCACATTAGCCGATGTTACAAGGCCAGCTCAGTCAATCATCCAAACTGTTGCCCCTGTAACTACTGGAAAGGCTGCTGCCCTTCTTCAGGAACTGCACATTTGTCTGGCCTCTCCACAGATACCCGTCAGCTGTGGTTGCACCACCTTGCACGGCTATCTCTATCGTTAAGACACACAAGCCACCCGGCTATGTCTGTGGTTCTTCGGGGTGGGCAAGACAGACAGTAATTTTCTTTTAACCTGTTGAGCTAAAAAATTTGAATTCTCTTTAAGAACTGGAGCAATTAGAACAAACAATGTGGTTTCTATTAAGGCAATAAAAAAACCTGTGACAAAAATTACTAGCTTTATAAAACTTTTTGGCATTATGGTTTCTAACAAATTCTAAAGTAGTTTTAATTTATGACAATTTGAATATTCAATATTTGTGTAAACTGCAGCACTCTACATCTATGAAGTAGTCGTGTTCTGTTTGTACACTGCCATCCATACAAAACATGCTTTTAGTGTTAATTCCTGTACTTACTGATGTCCCTGATTTCGAATTTTGGTTCAATTGTGGTTACAACACAACAATGTGAATAAAAAGTTCACAATAAATAAATAAATACAAAAATTGTATGTTTATTGACTTTTAAATTGGAACATTAATAAGTACAAAATGAACATCAGATGCAAACCATATGGTTAAATACTAACTAATACAGTCTTCCAAGTCATTATAACTTACAATGAACTATAGGATCAGTTTGCATACACACTGGCTTCTTCATAAATGTCTTTCTTTATACATACTTCTGCTGACAATAAGAATTTACTGGTGATGAAATACTAAATAGTCACTGTCCAGCTTGTGTTCCAGGCCTTGCCATTCACCTTTTTTAACACCTGCAACAAATTTTGAGTTTAATGTTATTATTACTTAAAAAATCGAAGTTAGACTATTAAAATGGCTGAAACCTGTATAGAGATTGTACTTTCATTTAGGTAAATTTGTATCACCGTAGCATCAAATACAAATATTGTACTGCTACTGTAAGATTACCACCCAACAGAAATACTGGTAATTAACAGCATTTGATAATTAAACAGTATGAAGTTCACTGCAAACATTGACCATGCCAATGCACTACATATTACACAATTTTAATCTTATTAATTATGGTAGCAATGTATGTACACAGTTGGGTGACAACATTTATAGTTAGGCCATAGGTAGAAATTCTCCACGTTGAGATTTGTTGTATGCTTGTAGCTGACGGGAGGCCAGCGAGCAGGCCGACATTGGTGGCTTGTTCCAGCTTAGGATTTTTCAGTTTGTTTCCGGTGAGGGGAGAGAGGGACAATGGCGAGTGCCAGGCACAGAGCAGTGCACAGTGTGAAATAAAATAATCTAATACTACTGGCATTTGAAGTAATACGATGCAGTTAGGAACCTTTAAGGCCCTCATTACAAAATAGCCTGTTGATAAATAAACAATACATTAGCTGATATAGTCACATCTGGCGTAATATGTTTAATTGACAATGAAAAGTAATAAATTACCAATGAAGACAAGACAGTTACACAACTAGCATGGCAATGTTTGTTTATAAAAATAATATATTAACTATTTCTCATTTTATTTTCAATTAATTTCGTGTATTTTACCTTGAAATATTCAGTTAAATCACTTATCTGTGATATAAGAAATTGAACGATTATAATAAATAGTACAAAGGATGTTTATACTAATATAAAAAAAGTAAGAAGATATTTGTTTCATGTGTAGTGTAATTATTTTAATTTTAAATAAAGTTTTAGAAATGTATTGGCTGAGCGCTGTACGTTGGCAAATCGGTTAGAACAGCTCACATGGGGAAGTTGATGACGTAGGGAAAAAACCCCGGCAGTTGAGCTTTTGGCGCGCGCAGGAAGTGACGAGGCGGGAGCACATGGGGTAGGTGGCCAGGCGGTGTCGCGCTGCAATCAGTCGGCATGTGTATCTCCAGGTGGAGACTTTAGATTTTTGGTGTGGCAATTGCCAAGTGTGGTTGCTCGTGGTAGACTGCACCAAGTTGAATCGAGTGCTACTGTGTGTTTGTGAATATTTAGCCGGCGAAACAAGGTGTGCATCGCATTGAATTAAAGTGACTGTGATTTGTTAATGTAACACGTGTTGTCGCATAGGCATGAACATAAACGGTGTTTGAGACAGGCACATGGTGTGAAAACAATTTGCGACAAATATTCATTTTGTCTGGGGGCTCAAGAGCTATAACGTTATTTGATAAATGTATCAATGTACAGACGTATCAGCCACAGGGTTTTAATATGGTATAATAAATAACATAAAGTGAACTTTCACATGTTTTCAAAATTAGTAGTTAGTACATCCTTTTCTCTCATGAACTTACTTTATTATGAATTTGTTTTGTTAATTATATGCAGGGAAGGAAAGCTGCGAACGTGTGATATCATCCCCTAGAAAACGAGTCAAACACCAGTAATCACAGTTCCAGTGTTTTTGCGTGTTTAGGAATTTGGTTTGCAGTTGGTGGTTGTGAGTTTTAAAAATTAAACTTTTCCTATTTTAAACTCTCACCCCCGATCTTCACTCTCGCACTACTAAATATGAAGAGTAAGCTAATATATGGTAGGATGTGCAGATGATGATCATTTCAAGGCAACCACACAAAACAAGTAGCAATAAACATTCAATGTGGCTATACAAGAAAAGATTGTGCAGCAACCATTTACAGGCATTTATTGGTGAGACTGTGGCCCATACAAATAAAAACAAGAGAACCTTTTTTGACAAAGTTCTCAATACCTCCCATTCTTCTAAAGAAAATTCTCAGTGTGTGTTGTTAACACATCCAACACAAAATAGATGTGTAATCTTAGATTTCATTCAACTATTCAGTGTACAAATATAGAAGAGACATCTATATGTTCAGGAAGAGTTATTTTTACATTTAGATTTTAGTTTCATATGTGGTAACAAATTATCAAACCTGAATATGGGCAGTTTATGACACTGAATTTCCTGACAGTGTTACCAAATTTTTGACAACACAGGTAACATTTTTATTATTGAAGTTAAGTGAAAACAATTTTCAAACAAAATCTTAATAATACATTCCATTGTCATCTATCCCAAACCAGTACTCTGTCCAAGTTTTAACATGAAATACTTTTGCTTAAATATGATATACAATAGTCTAGTAGTGGGTCAACTATTAAGCAGTAGCCCATACAGTTGTTTTTTACGATGAACACATCAGCAAGTTTGTAATTAATAATTTATTAATTTTTCTGATGCATCTACTTACTTCAAATATATCATAAATTAAGATTTCAACAATCTGTGACAAGTACATACAAAAAAAGACACTCACACATACAGCATTTCAGCTATTGGCCATGAACATTCATCAGAAAAAAGAGCATTCACAAAGGCAAACACACACACACACACACACACACACACACACACACACACGCACTGTTGCACTGCGTTTCGGGAAGGAAAGTATGGATGGATGGATGGATGGATAGGTAGGTATATATATATATATATAGAGAGAGAGAGAGAGAGAGAGAGAGAGAGAGAGAGATTTTTTTCTCTTTCTGGTGATAGCCGGAATGGCCAGAAACTTGTAATCTTTTATGTGTGACTTTCTGGGTCTCAATGAGATGACTATGTGGTGAATTTGAATCCTTCTTGGAATTTACACTGTTTAATGAACTATATTCTCCATTTTATTCATACAACCACATGTCCTAATTCAAGGGTAACAAGATCATGGGGGGGGGGTCCTATGGAGACTGTGGTTTAGCATTCAGGAATATTGCTGTTCACATTGGTTGGCTTCCTTGTCAGTCTGTGAATACAGAATATAGAGGTTAACATATAAGCATAATTTTATCAAAAATTGTATCACAAAAATAATCTCCTCTCCTTCCTTACTTCCTCTTTTTCCTGAAGAAGCTGCCAGCAGTGGCGAAAGCTTGAATGTTTGTGTGTTTTTCTATTTGTGTGGTTTTTTTTTTTTTTTTTTTTTGGTTTCTATTGGCGAGCCTGTGCTTTGGGTGAGTCAAACAATCTTTATTTTTTATACATATTTTTCCCACCATGAAAGTCTCCTTATAATATAATAATAATAATAAATAATACTTTTTTTTGGTGCCATACCTGGGTTAAATTTTAATTGCAGTGGCAGCAATTTACTATGTTAACGTTGCAAGCATTCTAGGAAATTACCAGATAAACTGCATTTGAATAATTTAGTGAATAGAAGACGTGAGGAACAATAACAAACCAGCAATGAGGCTATGTCCGAAGTAAGAATATCTGCTGAAAATGTGAACTTGTCTCCAAGCAGCTCCAAGCGAAAAATTAGTGAGGTGAACAGTGTACAGTGATGAATCTCAGTACACTGCATTTTGATTAATTGACCTTGAATTATTGGTTGCAGCAGTGAAATTTTCTTGTGTTTGTAAGATGTGTGGTAGTCACAACATCCAGATTGTTGATCATATGGAAACGGTGCCCTAAAATCACATTTGCCTCAGCTACAGTTGTCAGAATTGCAACTTATGATGCAGTTCTTGTATTTAATGAAGGGAATGTTGGGAGGATGAAGATAGGAAATTTTACTCAAGACATCCTGAGAAAAATAGATTTACAGTGTGTCTCTGCAGCTTAAGTCAGTTGAAGATCTGGTAAAGGAAAGGAGACAGACAACAAGAAACCAGAAGAGAAGCCTTGAAGGGAAAGACCATCCAGAGTACAAATGTGATGCTTCTGAAGAAATGACATAAGGAAAAAGTTATGTTGAATTTTAAATTGCACTTCCTGAAGTGTTTTTTTAAGTTTATTTACTTTTCCTCAGATTCTATGAATGCTAGAATTGTGAAATTTTGTGCATATATTTCTGTAAACCTAATAAATGTTGTCTCATGAGAAAATTTTGAAATTTTGTTTGCAAGCTGAGATATGGGGCAACGTGCTTGGAATTTTACATGAATTTAAAATTGTACTTGTGGAATTACAATTAAGAAGTTATGAAAATTCTCCTATTTGACCTACTCCAAAAACTCACAACAGAAGCTTACAATATATAAAGAGATGAAATATAGAATTTTTTGTAGAAATCTCTTGAATAATTTCTGGAAAATGGAACATACATTAAAAAAAAAAAAAAAAAAAAAAAGCTGATTGTATATAATCAAAAGATTTCTATATATAAAAAATAGACGTGGCTTACTTACCAGGAGAAAGAGCACCGGTACGTGAACAGAAACATAAATAGACACAGACCTGAGCTTTCGCAACCTTAGGTTGCTTCTTCAGAAAGAGCAGGTAAGGAGAGGGAAAAGGAAAGGATGAGGGCTTTGGGCAACAGGAGGAGAGAATATGTTGAAGGGCAAGTTCCCATCTCCGGAGTTCTGAAAGGCTGGTGTCAGTGGGAAGTATCAATATACCCCGGACAGTGTAACACTGTGCCAAGATGTGCTGGCCGTGCACCATGGCATGTTTAGCCACACAGTGATCCTCCTTACCAACAAACACTGCCTGTCTGTGTCCGTTCATGCGAATGGACAGTTTGTTGCTAGTCATTCCCACATTTACAGCTTCACAGTGCAGGCATGTCAGCTGGTAAATCATGTAGGTGCTGTCACAAGTGGCTCTGGCCTTAATTGTGTACACCTTCTGGGTTACAGGACTGGAATAAGTGGTGGTGGTGGGAGGATACATAGGGCAGGTTTTACACCAGGGGTGGTTACATGGGTAGGAGCCGGAGAGTAGGGACGGTGATTTAGGGGTTTCATAGGGATGGGACTAGGAGGTTGTGAAGGTTAGGTGGGTGAGGGAAAGACACTCTTGCTGGAGTGGGAAGGATGTCATGAAGGATGGCTCTCATTTTGGGACAGGATTTAAGGAAGTCGTATCATTACTGGAGAGCCATATTTAGAGTCCGCTCCAGTCCCGGAAAGTATCCAGTGACAAGAGGGGCACTTTTAGGGTCCCTCTGTGGGAGGTGGGAAGAGGAAGTGGCCCTGGCTATTTGTGGGATGAGAAAGCTGTCATAAGGTTATTGATGTACTGGTTCAGGGATTCAGGACTGAAGCAGACTCGTTTGCCATGAAGACCTAAGCTGTAGGAAAGGAACTGTTTGATATGGAGTGGATGGCAGCTGTCATAATGGAGGTACTGTTGTTTGTTGGTGGGTTTGATAAGTTGTTTCACCTAGTAATTAAACCACATATATTTTTTATATTTAGTTTTCCTGCTAGGAATTTTTCTTCTATAGTAATAATAATCAAATGATTTTATATATAAAAGTTACTGTCATGTAAAGTGTGGTACAAAATTTTGTTGCCATAACTCCAAAACTATGGATGTGTTGCATTTTTTGAAATAGTGTGTGTTTTTCATCAACGTCCCCCCTTCAGGAAATCGAACCAGTTAGCTCAGATAGTCTTGAGTTCATAATTGTTTTGAAATTGTTGTCTACCCTGCCACTGTTTCAAATGTAAGAAGAGGAATATTCAGTTGGAACAACTTTGGGACCGTGACAAAAAAGCTCCCAACAAAAATCTTGGCTTTCGCAGCAGTGTCAGGGTGTGCAGTGTCATGAGGGGGAGAATTATGCCAGACAACAGTTTCTCATGGGATTGGTTTTGGATCACACATCTCCATTTGGTTAGCATTTCACAGTAAACATCAGCTGTAATTGTTGACCCATAGTCCATGAAATAAATCAAAAGGATGCCCTTTATGTGCCATAAATGGCAGCTCCACTTCCTCTGGACCCACCAATCTTTGTGAACGTTTATGAGGCCATTTTGATACTGTCAACTTCTCTGTCACTCATTATTTCAGGTCCAAAAAGGTAGGCATATACCTTATTTGTATGAATATAGGCTGCACCTAAACTTTTGAGATGAGATGATAGAAAAAAAATCTCGCATACAGGCTGCAGTTTTTTCACCCTCCTTCTTCTTGTCTAATCGAACTTTCTCATAATCAGAAACACAATGATACGAATCCATCTCTTCTTTTTAACAAAATTAAACAGACACAGAAAACTGTATATCAACCAATAAGAATGTGAGATGACAGGCTGATAGCCTTGCAGCACTTCATATGAGGGGAGGACATACCAAGACATTACCAGGAGTTTCAAGTGTGTATAATGTAGATGTGTGCTACAGAAATATCAAGTATTTCAGATTTTAATATGAGAGAAAACATCTTTTCGTGTGTGTGTGTGTGTGGGGGGGGGGGGGGGGGGGAAGCTGGACAAAAATTTGATGTCAATTAAAAAAAGTTCATTGTTGGTATGCAAGTGAGGACAAACTATTAAACTGTTAAAAGAGTAGCTTTGCATTTTGAGGGCAAAAATTTAAATATCCTAATGTAGGAAAAGACTTTCTTCACTTCGTCATTTGAAACTGGAAATTTGGTTCTGCTGCTACAACAGAAAAGATGTAGTTGCGAGGCTGAAAAACAGCCTAGAGTTCAATATACATTGTTTCTTGGAAATTAACCCAAGGAATGTGAAAGCAGTGAATCTGGTCATGGTAAAATACATTATTTTAAAAGGGAACATTTCAATTCAACATTGGTATTAGCTACACAAACCTCTGTTCCACCACTTTAACCTCCCATCACCGCTTGCGGTAGGCTTTACCAACGTAAATGTCACAGCAGGAACTTGCACAACACACACACTAGACTTTTACCGCAAAGATTATCTTCGTTGATAACATCAAATTAAAATTCTGCGCTTAGGAGGCCTGTGTGTTATGTAATACCACACAGCCACACAGATGTGTTAGTTAAAAACACTGTTGTCTGCTATGATTGGCTGCGGTGCAGAATGAGGCCATTTGATGTATATCAAAGCATCGACTTTCATCAATTGCTGTGCCATTTCTATGAACTTGTAAAGAAAAGTAGATGCAGTTTACTATACATATATATTTAACACTAATTTATAATGATCACATTTCTGCACAAAACTTGTACTGAAATAAAACTGAACACAGTATTCATATTTGTGAATATTATATACAATAACTTACATCAATCACTTCTGGTAAGAACTTCATCAATGGAGTGGAAGGAGTTGGCCACCAAAAAATCCTTTAGACTCTTTTCAAACTGTACTTTATTGTGAGTTAAATATTTTACGGCTGCTGGCATGTTAATGAAAATCTGTACTGTTGAATAGTGGACACCTTTCTGAGCCAAAGTAAGTTACTTTAAATCTTTACGCAAGTTATTCTTGTTTCTAGTATTGATCCTATGAACTGAGCTATTGGTTTGAAAAAAAAAAAAAAAAAATGATATATTTTTAATGACAAATTTCATTAGAGAATAAATGGATTGGGAAGCAGTAGTAAGTATCCCCAGTCCATTAAATAGTCCTCTACACGGTGTTCTTGAGTTGACACCACAAATTATCCGTAACACACATTTTTGTGCTCTGAAAACATTTGCTTGGCCTGATGAGTTGCCCCAGAAAATAATCCCGCATGACATTATGGAGTGAAAGTACACATAATAAGCTAGCTTTTTAATTGTTATATCTCCTATATCTGACAACATTCACATTGCAAACAGGGGCTTGTTTAGACGCTTCAGCAGTTCTGTGGTACGCCCCTCCCAGTTAAATTTATTATCCATATGTAATCGTAAGAATTTGACACTTTCAACTACTATTTTCTTGTTTTCATACTCTAGGCAAATTTTAAATTTATGTTTTGGCCATTATTGCAGGTAGTCTGCCTCAGAATGTCGAAGGAGGGAACTTGCAATAGTGATTGAAATGCGGTGGAATTTCATAAATTGACAATGCAGACATACACCTTGAAGAATTATATTGCTGCAATATAATCACTTCAAAACATTGTTGAATTTACAAAAAAATACACTGTAATGTATAATTAACATTGTATAACTCCATGTAACATACCCATCTGCTGAAAATATATCTGTAAAAACACAGATCTTTTGTAATACAGAAAATCTTGTTCGGTGATTTTGAAAAACCAAGAAAAGTAATTCTTATTATATTGCTGTGGTGTCTGTTCTTTCGGACAGAACAGACACCATACCTGCTTCACAGCCATACTGCTTTTGCAAATTATTGATAAAGGAGGGAAGGAAGAAGGATTAGGAAAGAAAGGAATGACAGTGGCTGCCTTGAGGCATTAAAATGAAACAATGGCAACAATTGAAAATATAAGCTGGGCCAGGAGTTGAACCCGGGTCTCCCGTTTCGGGCCAGAGGTCAGCTTAACCACTTTGCTACCTGTGCTCACCTCCTGTCTGTCTCAAACTTTCACAAGTTGCATGCTATGGCTATAACGCCCCTATCATCCATGCCCTCTTACAATCGCCATTATGGATTCCCATGGAAGATCGAATGTATGATTGCATCTGCGAAGAAGTAATTGAAGCTGTTGCCATCTTCACTTGTAAATACTCATTATCTTGGTGAGGTGTCTGTTCTTTCAGAGTTTGAGACGAACAATAGGCAAGCATGGGTAGCCAAATGGTTACGGCAACCGCTGGCCCAAGGTGGGAGACCCGAGTTCGATTCCTGGCCTGACTCGCATTCTCACTTGCCGCCATTTTTTCATTTCAATTCCCTAATGAAGTCAAGGTCATTCCTTTCTTTCCTAATCCTTCTTCCTTCCCCTCCTTTATCAATAATTTGCAGAAGTAAGTCTGGTAAAGTTAAAAATTGTAATAGAAGTATAGATAGGCTATGTATTGTTATTTAATTTGGAATAAAGTTGACAAGAATTACTGCAAACATTCTGATTACAATGATAGCACAAGTAACTGGGAGAACACACACATAAATGTAATAATTATCACTTTTTGCTATGTAGTTAGATGTCATGTTGTTTCTAAGCCAACCCCTATTTCTAAATGCATGAATGATGGTCTTTGTGCCCTGTGAAGCTAAATACTGTCACGACAAGTTTGTAAAATTTTCATCTTTACATCAATTTCCATCAGGAAACAAATAAACTGTTGTATTAATTTGCTTGTTCCCATAGTACCTCTCAATGAGTATTACTGGACTCAAACAATACTGGAAAACTATAGCTTGTGGGATATTTTACAAGTAAACTGTGTAGCCACCAATTCAGAGAGTGTGATTAGAAAGAAACTGTATTATTAGGTTTTGTGAACTGTACACCTTTGTTATTCTATCAACTGATTTATACAACTCAGCCAGTTACAGGAAGAGAGTTGGGGGAGTGATGCCAACGAAGGCACAGCACAGTTCACACATAGACACACAGCAAAACGTATTATTCTATGAAAAGAAACAGAATACTTTGTATCTTTTACCTGTCGCAATGAGTCACCTGGACCACACTCAAATGTGCGAGGAAAAGAATCACCAACTGGACGTTCATATAGAGCATGCAGGCTCTGTTCCCAATGAACAGGTTGATAAATCTGTTTTGGAAGCTGACGTTTAACATGGTTTCCATTAGCATAACGTTTTCCATTGACATTGGAAACTACTGTTATAGCTGGGTCATCAACTGTAGTATGGCGAATGGCTTCACGAAATTTTTCTGCTGCAGGGCGCATCAGAGATGAGTGAAATGCACCTGACACTTGCAGACGCTTACATGCCTTCAGACGAAACTGTCGCTTGTTGTCCTCAATGTAGCGTAGTGCCTACAAATTAAAAAAAAAAAAGTAACATTTATGTTAGCTCTTAAAGTTTGGAAAAATATTATTTGTATCATTTCTTTCTTATCTTTTAAGGTGTGCTGTCAAATGAGTCTAAAACCTGTATGTGAAAACTTCATAACAGTAAGTGAATCAAAGTAAGAACTAAATTATTACCAGCCACATGACAATTTTATATTTAGCTGATTTTTAAGCAAATGAAAGTTATCTGCTTCATAGCAGAAATGTGAATCATGACTTAAGCTCCCACCAATAGCAAGATACTGCTTGTTCTACTGAAGCACAGCAGAGCAGTATTTAGTGAAGTGCATTACTGCAAATAATAGTTATTTTCATTTTAAAATCTCTAGAGTATTTAACTACATTTAAGAAGTGACCAACGAGTATATCCAAGGAATTAGAAACTGTAGTTACAAAAGAGTCAGATGGCTGTAGAAGAATGATATTGCATGAGGACTGATCAAGAAAGACAAATCAGCTTTCACATACACCTTCCCTGATAGATTGAAGTGAACACCAAGCACATTCTAAATGAGTGAAATTCTGTCTAAGCCAGCATGTAATGAAGCATGTTGGAATTTATTCCCATCTGTTTGCATTATTGTAGCTCCAAATACTAGTGTTGCATAATAATAGGTACAAATTTAATTAGTCTATTATCATTACTTTCAGCAAAACTTTTATTATTCTTTTTTCTATCATGATCTGCTGATGTTATTTTCTATTATTTGGCATCACAGAGGTTTGTTTAATTAGCAAATATAAATTACTTCATACCAGAGGCGTATTATTAAAGATCAGCTGTTATTATTATTAGCATTTATGACAAGGCTTACTAAATTATATCTACGTAATATTGAAGTAGATATTATTATGTTTCACAATTAATGTTAGGAAAGTTGTGCCTTCGTTAGTTTCTGTATAATTACCTTTCATTCCACAATTATTGTCAACAAACCTATTTCATTAAATATGTCAATGAAGCACTATTAATATAACAGAGACTGGTATATCAATTTACTTAGTATTATTTACACTACCTTCTAGTATAGCCAGTTGCGGGTAATTGTTTACCTTTCCATTATAATTACATTTATGAACATAAGTAACAATACATAATTTTCAGAATCATTATTCAGTTAGTATAAATAGGTGTGCTTTCACACCATGTAATGAGTCATGTTTCGTGTTTGATAGAAAACACTTTCCACATCACTTTGAATTCCAATTTGAACAGTTATGCTAAAGTTGTTCTGTGTTAGTAGTGTAGAACATGTTTCTACAGTGATTACGAACTGATACTTAATATTTGTGCCATGCTAAATGTACAACTTGAGAACTTTTGTCAGGTTAGGAGTATTTCACAAACAAATGGTGTAAATTGTATTACTGATGTGTGGAATGTGCATAATGGGTTGTAGTGGCTGTTATTGATGAGACTTGTATGCTGGCTATAAAAGGGGACAATTGGGCACTAGTGATTCTTAAAGTGTCAATGATCTACAATTCTTCATGTCACCTACATTATTTGTAGTAGACTAGTTTTGCCCCATGATTTTTCAGCCAGTTGTTACAGAGATCATCGATCCATGAGAATCTACAAGAGGCAACGAACTACAACCTAGGTAAAATGTCACAAGCAGCTTATCCATGTATCAATATTGTTGAAATGACAATAACATTATGTACTGTTGGTCCTGACTTTATTACACATCACACAAGGTACAGTGATTCATCAGATTTCATAGCACTTCTTAAGAAGGGTTATATATGAAAAGAAAGATAAACTCACCAAGTTTCTTGTTCATTTTACAAATTTCAATGTGTGCCCCCTTGGTTACCCGCCACACTTGCACGAGATAATCTAGTTCTGTTGAATAGTATGTTTCACACAATATTTGTCATAATGGCAGTGATGCATTGCTGCTGTGTTGTTGGTACATTAATTTTATCCTTAACATAATCCTGCAGGAGCAAATCACATGGTGTGAGATCTGGTGACCTGGGAGGCCATGGTAACAGAAGATCATCACCCAGACTAACACACCCAATTCAGCAATGTGGCAGTGCTTTCTTAGGAAAGATGCTAACAGCTGTGCTCCAGTAAGGTGGAGACCTATCTTATTCAAAGATGGAGTTAGTAATTTGTTGTGGGAACAACCATGACAAGAAAATATCTGGGAAACTGGCACCTGTCACTCAACTGCTCAATGACAAAAAAGGATCTATAAACTTTCACAGTTTGCCATCCCTTCCAGCTCCATAGGGACTCTCATATCTTCCCCTTACACATGGAAAGTTGCATCACTGAATATCAATATCCCTGTAGAGTCATCATCATCATCATCATCATCATCATCATCAGCAGCAGCAGCAGCAGCATCCATAATTTGCTGCATCTGTGTCCAAAATTCCAATTAGTAGACATAATCATCAGGTGTAAGGTGGTGGAACAGTGCAACTAGGAGGGTTCAAAATACAAATGCCGCTGAAAAATATACCACACTATTTTCTGTGGAATGCCTAGTTAATAGCTTGCAAAAATAGTTAATTTTTGTGGGCTGCAGACATAGCTCTGTATCATACATTCCACAACTTACTCCGAGATACATAAACACCCCACACTTCTCCCTTTATACAGACAATCAGTATAATGTAACTGACAAAACAAAAGCATAATGCTGTGGTGACCACATGCTGTTCTGTACTTTACATATGCATAATGAATGCTTGTAACCAACAAACACTTCCTCTTGCAAAGCACTCATCATGTAGAGTTTCATCATGGGCCTGCCATCTAGAGTGCATGCAATCCTCATGCTACGCTATACGGCATATGCCAGATGCCCAACCAAGAGCTGTCAGGCAAATTTTTCTGGTGTTTCAGCATATATTTCCAATTTCAGTATTGTAATATGTAGATGAGTCAGTCCAAACTAACACTTCTCGTCTTATTAAAAGATTTGGAAATCTTGTACAATTTTTTGGGACATACAAAAATTTATGCTTGACAGAGACTAAAATCTGGATTTTTCCACTTTTCATGAGCTGTTGCCTTAACAAAGAGGCTATCCTCACAAACTTTCTGGACTGACCAAAACCTACATATATCACGCAGTCTCCTCTTACGTATAGGGCTTGCACAGCATCTATGATTCCCCACATAGGACGAGACAATTATTTATTATTGCAGGCCATATATATAAAAAATAGAAAAGAGATGACTTACCAAAAAGGCCGGCTCGTCGATAGAAACAAATAAAATAAAGCTACACACATACAAGCTTTCGCCACCACTGGCAGCTTCTTCAGGAAAAAGAGGAAAATAGGAGAGGAAAAAGGGAAGGATATGGGTTTTAAGGAAGTGGAAAAGGAGTCATTCCAATCCCAGGAGTGGAAGGACTTACCTTAGGGGGAAAAAAGGAAGGTAAACAAATACACACATACTCAGACATATCGAAACGCAAACACACTTAGACAGACATTTGTAAAAAGCAAAGAAGTTGGACAGAGGTACCAATTGAGGCAGAGACTCTGTCCACAGAACCAAGGCAAAGATGCTAAAGATGGTGGGCGGGAATTTGAATTAGCGGAGATTGAGACCAGGTGGGCAACGGGAGGAGAGAATAAGCTGAAGGGCAAGTTCCCATCTCCGGAGTTCTGAAAGGTTGGTGTCGGTGGGAAGTATCCAGATAACCCGGACGGTGTAACACTGCGCCAAGATGTGCTGGCCGTGCACCAAGGCATGTTTAGCCACAGGGTGATCCTCATTACCAACAAACACTGTCTGCCTGTGACTGTTCATACGAATGGACAGTTTGTTGCTGGTCATTCCCACATAGAACGCTTCACAGTGCAGGCATGTCAGTTGGTAAATCACGTGGGTGCTATCGCAAGTGGCTCTGCCCTTGATCGTGTACACCTTCCGGGTTACTGGACTGGAGTAAGTGGTGGTGGAAGGGTGGGTGCATAGGGCAGGTTTTACAACGGGGGCGGTTGCATGGGTAGGAGCCAGAGGGTAGGGAAGGTGGTTTGAGAGTTTCATAGGGATGGACTAGGAGGTTACGAAGGTTAGGTGGGCGGCGGAAAGACACTCATGGTGGAGTGGGAAGGATGTCATTAAGGATGGATCTCATTTCGGGGCAGGATTTAAGGAAGTCGTATCCCTGCTGGAGAACCACATTCAGAGTCCGCTCCAGTCCCGGAAAGTATCCGGTGACAAAAGGGGCACTTCTGGGATTCTTCGGTGGAAGGTTTTGGATTTGGAGGAATGAGGAGGTGGCTCTGGTAATTTGCTTCTGAACCAGATCAGGAGGATAGCTGCGGGATGTGAAAGCTGTTATTAGGTTATTGGTGTACTGGTTCAGGGATTCGGGACTGGAGCAGACTCTTTTGCCACGAAGACCTAAGCTGTAGGGAAGGGAACGTTTGATATGGAATGGATGGCAGCTGTCATAATGGAGGTACTGTTGTTTGTTGGTAGGTTTTATGTGGACGGATGTGTGGAGTTGGCTGTTGGACAGAGGGAGGTCAACATCGAGGAACGTGGCATGGGATTTGGAATAGGACCAGGTGAATTTGATGGAACCAAAGGAGTTGAGGTCGGAGAGGAAATTCTGGAGTAGTTCTTCACTGTTGGTCCAGATCATGAAGATGTTATCAATGAATCTGTACCAAACTTTGGGTTGACAGGCTTGGGTATCCAGGAAGGCTTCCTCTAAGCGTCCCATAAATAAGTTTGCGTACGTGGGGGCCATCCTGGTTCTCATGACTGTTCCCTTTAGTTGTTGGTATGTCCGGCCCTCAAAGGTGAAGAAGTTGTGGGTTAGGATGAAGCTGGCTAGGGTATTAAGGAAAGAGGTTTTAGGTAGGGAAGTGGGTGGTCGGCGTGAAAGGAAATACTCCATCGCAGCGAGGCCCTGGGCATGTGGAATATTTGTGTATAATGAAGTGGCATCAATGGTTACAAGGATGGTTTCAGGAGGTAACAGGCTGGGTAAGGATTTCAGGCAATCGAGGAAGTGGTTGGTGTCTTTGATGAAGGATGGGAGACTGCACATGATGGGTTGAAGGTGTTGGTCTATGTAGGCAGAGATTCGTCCCTTCCTTATATATAATAGAGGAAAAATTCCTAACAGGAAAAATATACGTAAAAAATAGATGAAGTACGCTTACCAGGCGAAGGGGCACAGGCAGTAATAGCAACAAATAAACACACAGACACACACACACACACACACACACACACACACACACACACACACACACAAAATGCTAGCTTTCGCAGCCTAGCTGCTTCATCAGGCAGAAGGGAAGGAGAGGGAAAAGGAAATGATGAGGGGTTTAAGGAAGGGGGTAAGGAGCCATTCCAACCCTGGGACAGGAAAGACTTACCTTGGGGGAAAAATGGAGGGTAAATAAATGCACACACACCCACACATTTACACATTTAGATGTCTGTGTAAATGTGTGGGTGTGTGTGCATTTATTTACCCTCCATTTTTCCCCCCAAGGTAAGTCTTTCCTGTCCCAGGATTGGAATGGCTCCTTACCCCCCTTCCTTAAAACCCTCATCATTTCCTTTTCCCTCTCCTTCCCTTCTGCCTGATGAAGCAGCTAGGCTGCCAAAGCTAGCATTTTTGTGTGTGTGTGTGTGTGTTTATTTGTTGCTATTACTGCCTGTGCCCCTTCGCCTGGTAAGTGTACTTCATCTATTTTTTACGTGTGTGTGTGTGTGTGTGTGTGTGTGTGTGTGTATATATATATATATATATATATATATATATATATATATATATATAAAATAGATGAAGTACACTTACCAGGCGAAAGGGCACAGGCAGTAATAGCAACAAATAAACACACAGACACACACACACACTCAAAAATGCTAGCTTTCGCAGCCTAGCTGCTTCATCAGGCAGAAGGGAAGGAGAGGGGAAAAGGAAATGATGAGGGTTTTAAGGAAGGGGGTAAGGAGCCATTCCAATCCCGGGACAGGAAAGACTTACCTTGGGGGAAAGAATGGAAGGTAAATAAATGCACATACACCCACACATTTACACACATATATATATATATATATATATATATATATATATATATATATATATATAATACGGATATTAAGACGAAAAATTCCAGCAGGAAAAATTAAATATAAAAAATAGACGAAGATTACTCACCAGGCGAAGGAGCACAGGTGTAACAGCATCACAAATAAATAAATGAATACACACACACACACACACAAACACTAGCTTTCGCAGCCTAGCTGCTTCATCAGGCAGAAGGGAAGGAGAGGGGAAAGGAAATGATGAGGGTTTTAAGGAAGGGGGTAAGGAGCCATTCCAATCCTGGGACAGGAAAGACTTACCTTGGGGGAAAAAATGGAGGGTAAACAAATGCACACACACCCACACATTCACACAGACACAGGTACACCTAGTCAGACATACTGTAGAAAGCAAAGAAGTTAAGAAGTTAGACAGAGATACCACTTGAGGCAGAGGCTCTGTCCAGAGAACTGATGCAAAGATGGTGGGTGGGAATTCGAATTTAGCGGAGGTTGAGACCAGGTGGGCAACGGGAAGAGAGAATATGCTGAAGGGCTAGTTCCCATCTCCGGAGTTCTGAAGGATTGGTGTCGGTGGGAAGTATCCAGATAACCCGGACGGTGTAGCACTGTGCCAAGATGTGCTGGCCGTGCACCAAGGCATGTTTAGCCACAGGGTGATCCTCGTTACCAACAAACACTGTCTGCCTGTGTCCATTCATGCGAATGGTCATTCCCACATAGAACGCTTCACAGTGCAGGCATGTCAGTTGGTAGATCACGTGGGTACTATCGCAAGTGGCTCTGCCTTTGATCGTGTACACCTTCCGGGTTACGGGACTGGAGTAAGTGGTGGTGGAAGGGTGCATAGGGCAGGTTTTACAACGGGGGCAGTTACAAGGGTAGGAGCCAGAAGGTAGGGAAGGTGGTTTGGGGATTTCATAGGGGTGGACTAGGAGGTTACGGAGGTTAGGTGGGCAGCGGAAAGACACTCTCGGTGGAGTAGAAAGGATGTCATGAAGGACGGATCTCATTTCAGGGCAGGATTTAAGGAAGTCGTATCCTTGCTGGAGAGCCACATTCAGAGTCCGCTCCAGTCCCGGAAAGTATCCGGTGACAAGAGGGGCACTTCTGGGCTTCTTCTGTTGAAGGTTCTGAATTTGGGGGGATGAGGAAGTGGCTCTGGCAATTTGTTTCTCTACCAGATTAGGAGGATAGCTGCAGGATGTGAAAGCTGTTATTAGGTTATTGGTGTACTGGTTCAGAGCTTCAGGACTGGAGCAGACCCGTTTGCCACGAAGACCTAAGCTGTAAGGAAGGGAACATTTGATATGGAATGGATGGCAGCTGTCATAATGCAGGTACTGTTGTTTATTGGTAGGTTTGATGTGGACGGATGTGTGGAGTTGACCGTTGGACAGATGGAGGTTGACATCGAGGAATGTGGCATGGGATTTGGAATAGGACCAGGTGAATTTGATGGGACCAAAGGAGTTGAGGTTGAAGAGGAAATTATGGAGTTCTTCTTCACTGTGTGTCCAGATCATGAAGATATCATCAATGAATCTGTACCACAGGCTTGGGTATCCAGGAAGGCTCCCTCTAAGTGTCCCATGAATAAGTTCGCGTACGAGGGGGCCATCCTGGTTCCCATAGCTGTTCCCTTTAGTTGTTGGTATGTCTGGCCCTCGAAAGTGAAGAAGTTGTGGGTTAGGATGAAGCTGGCTAGGGTATTAAGGAAAGAGATTTTAGGTAGGGAAGTGGGTGGTCGGCGTGAAAGGAAATACTCCATCGCAGCAAGGCCCTGGGTATGTGGGATATTTGTGTATAAGGAAGTGGCATCAATGGTTACAAGGATGGTTTTTGGAGGTAACAGGCTGGGTAAGGATTTCAGGCGATTGAGGAAGTGGTTGGTGTCTTTGATGAAGGATGGGAGACTGCACATGAGGGGTTGAAGGTGTTGGTCCATGTAGGCAGAGATTCGTTCTGTAGGGGCTTGGTAACCGGCCACAATGGGGCGGCCGGGATGATTGGGTTTGTGAATCTTGGGAAGTAGGTAGAAGGTGGGGGTGCGGGGTGTCGGCGGGGTCATGAGGTTAATGGAGTTAGGTGAAAGGTTTTGCAGGGGGCCTAAGGTTTTGAGGATTCCTTGAAGCTCTGCCTGGACATCAGGGATGGGATTGCCATGAAAGACTTTATATGTGGTACTGTCTGAAAGCTGACGCAGTCCCTCAGCTACATACTCCCGCCGATCAAGTACCACGGTCGCGGATCCCTTGTCGGCTGGGAGAATGATGATGGAATGGTCTCCCGAGCTATTCGTGATCTGAAGGCTGACCATCCATTCTCCCAGCCGACAAGGGATCCATTAGCAAAGAAAGAAATTATTTACTAACAGACAGTTCTCCCTCACATGACCATAACACACAGTTACAAAATGTCTATTTAAAACAATCAGAATTTAACTAGGATGGAATGTGACATTATAAGAATGAATGACTCAAAACCATAAGTAAAATTGAGAAGTATTTGGTGGTGTTGTAACCCTTGGATTGGTGTGCTACGTCAGCCTAGTGGTTGTGCGCCATATCAGCAAATGCCACAACTAGCGGCAAACTGACATGCAGAGCGGCAGCTCTGCGCTAGTGTACAGACTTTGTATTGCAGTCACTGCAGTGGCCCCCACCTTTGTAAATGTGGTGCAGTTAATAAATATAGTAAAGATTAGTCTCTGTGTTGGTGTTTGTGTTGAGATATAACACATACATGCTGAGTAGGGCTTTATGTTCACATCTGCTTTTATCTATGTTGGCTTGGGTGCAATACTTCAACAGTTAGCTAGGCAATAGTAGGAGATCCTTGCCATCATGCAACAAGTTATGCCCATATTGTTTGACAAATTGGCCTCTGCAGCTCACTTTCTGCTGCCTTTCCCACCTTTTATGGAATTCATGGAGGATTGAGAAGCTTACAAACACTGCCTTCGGCAATATTTTTGAACTTTCTGAGTTACGGATGTGGAGATATCTCATGCACTTTTTGTGTGCTAGATTTCTCTGTCCTTGTATCAAGTGTTGTGGCAGTTGACCACCTTACAGGAATCATCATCTCTCTCGTTCGATGAATTGTGTGCATTGTCTTCTTATTATCAAGCTGTACTCATGTTGTGGCTGCTAGGGAAGAATTTTACCAGTGCAAAAGAACAACCTAAACAGTCCTAACACACCTATACCATGACTCTTCACAGCTTGAGTCCAGCAACAAGCCCTTCAGTTAGAATCACCCACTCTTGAAAAAGTGTTGTTGATCGCACAGTACTATTAAGTTTCCCAACCTGCAGATAATCAGTTCGACACCTCATGTGGTATGGGGCGGCCCGTAGTAGAAACCTCTGTACTCGTGGCAGACAACTTTGTGACAGTGCATGCCGGCTGCTCTGGCTGCTCCTGCTCCGTCTGTAACTATTGTGCCCGCTGCCACCCTCTGTTGCCATTATGTGTGACATGATTCACCAAACACAACTGGTCTGAATGCCCCCCAGTGTTAAGACTGTATGCTGTAAATGTTGTAAAAAAAGTTAATGTGGTGGTTGTATGTCAATCCAATGCTCAATATGTGTCTTCAGAGAATCAAGAGATAGATATTCAGGAAGTATTATCATCGGGGCTAGTTTCTGACCAGCACACCAACAAACTTTTTATTGATGTCCCAGTTTGCTCACTGCCATTGCATTTACATGCGGATACCAGCACTGCTATTTCCTTGTTGAACAATCACACCTATATAGACTTAGGATCCCTACAGTTGTCTCAGGTCGTCAAACTCATTAAGGTAAATGGCAAACATCACATTCCCTTGAGGGCCAGTTCACAGCAGATGTCACCTATAAGTTAGTGACTTGCCCTGCCACTTTCATTGTGGTTCATGACTCTTTGGTTTTTCTGTTGCAGGATACATACAGCTGCTGTCCAAGGAGGTTCCTTAGCAGTCCTTGGAATCACTGTTTTCTTCATTTCAGGATGATTTTGTGGAAGGTCTTTGGTGTGCCACAGATTTTCAGGCCTACATCACCCTGAAATCAGTGTGCCCTCTTTTTCTTTTTGGCCCGTTAAGTCCCATTTGCCCTCTGCACATTGGTCAAGACAGAGTTGGATGGCCTCACTTCTCTCACGGTGGCAGTTCCCAGATCGTCCAATGAGTGGGGCATGCCTCTAGAGATAGTACAGAAACCTTCAGGTAACCTATGCCTATGTGGAGACTCTAAAGCCACCCTTAATTCTCAGATTATAGTGGACACCTATCCTTTGCCCTGTCCTGATGTACTTTTCACACAAATAGCAGGAGGGCAGTTTTTCTCCAAACTGTATTTGTCAGAGGCATATTGTCAATTACCTATGGGTGAGGAATCTAAGCATCTAATGGTTACTAACACGCCTTTTGGCCTATACCAGTACTAATGGTTGATGTTCAGGGTGGCAAATGCCCCAGCCATGTTTCAACGGTACTTGCAGCAGATGATGTTTGGATTGGATACTGTTTCAATTACCTGGATGGCATAGTTAGAAGCCATACTATGAGAGAGCACCTGAACAACCTCCACGCCATATTAGAGAAACTCTGGGTGGTGGGGTTATGTTGCAATCTATAGGACTCTAAATTTTTTCAACTGCCCCTGGAGTGTCTCAGTCATATCATGTCCTGTAAGGGTGTTTGCCCCAAGGAGAGTCTAGTCAAGGCCATTAAGTGCCTTCCACACCCCTCACTGCTGTGTGGTCTACAGGCATTTTTAAGGAATGTAGTGTTTTTCTGTCGGTTCATCCCTGGGGCCTCGACCATTGTGCACCCCCTGCAAAGCCTTCTCTGCAAAGGTGCCTCTTTTGTTTGTTCACCAGCATGTGACTAGAATTTCACCATTCTGAAGGAACATCTCAGGATGGCTCCTTGTTTATTGACCTTTGAACCTAACAAACCTTTGATTTTGGCTACCTATGCTTCCCAATACAGAAGGGCAGTGCTGGCTCATCAGAACAGATGGCTCACAACAACCCCTTCCTCAGACTCAGGGGGCTCTCGGATTGTGTACGCTATCACTCCCACTGGGTCCCTGCGGTCATCATGTCAGTATGGCAACCATGTCTGTACCTTGCTAACGGGTGAACAAGATGTATCACGGCATCGCAACCAGCTCTGTACCTGGGTTGGCACCCCGCCTCCAGTAACACACAGTCCCTGCCAGCTGCAGTGGCCCGTGGGACAGGACTCCGTTGCTCCACCTGGCACCCGACTATCTCTTCTGCCCTTGTCTACACCTCTGCTGGGAGTGCAGCCATCTGCTCAGCTGGCACTGTTAGCACCAAGCTCCTGCCAGACACTTAGGGTAACTCCATATCATAGGGGCCTGCAGAGGAGCCATGACCCTCATAACCTCCAGATGTACTCATGGGACCCGAAGAGGACTGTCTGTTGCCGGTACTGCCATCCCAAGCTCTGATGGTGGGCCATCGATAAGCTCATCAGCCTATTCAGTTTTGACCATACCCTTGGGCTCTGGGCAACCGAGAACTACTTGTCTCTCTCGACGCACAGTTGTCCATGGACGTGGGCACCATCTTCATGTCTAGGCAGATCTTGCCACATCTGGGCAGCCACTCTCCTCCACTCTCAAGAGGGGAGGGGTTTGTAAACCTCAGGTTGGAGTGCCACATTAGGCACAAGTTGGATCAGCACACTACAGTGAGTGAAGGCAGCGACCACAAGGGGCTTCTAAACAACAGGCAGCCTAGCAGCCATGCATCCTATAAGTGAGCACCACAACTAGTGGCAGACTGTCACAGCTGAGTGATACATAGAGCAGTTCTACGGTGACCCCACTAGTACACAGAACCTGCATTGCAGTCACCATAATGGGGCTCCCCACCTTTGTACACATTGTGCAATTAATAAATGTAGTTTAGATTAGTCTCTGTGCATATATTGTGATATAACATCATCTATTGCTTTAAACACCGTCAGGCAGGATCGCCGAAATCTTCTCCTATAACGAGGCATCTCTGGAGCCGTTGGATGCCTCGTTTTAGGAGAAGATTTCGGCGATCCCACTTGACGGTGTTTAAAGCAGTAGATGATGTTGATCACTGAATCACCTAGTATGGTGTAATGTTCTTCTATTCCATCTACATCTAAGTCTATACTAAGTAATGTTCTTCTATTCCATCTACATCTAAGTCTATACTAAGTAATGTTCTTCTATTACATCTACATCTAAGTCTATACTAAGGAAATCAATATGAAGTGAGTTATAGTGAATATTTATCACTGAACCACTACTATGTCACCTCTGTATGTGCTGTAATTAGTCAAATCATTTTGCTATCTTTACAGAAGTGATAAAGATGGAGTTGTAAGTATATTCCTAGATCAGTGTTTTTCACCCTGTGGGTTTTGACTTCCAGGGGGGTTGCAAAGTATTGTTAAAGGGGTTGCTGTAATGATAGGATGAAGTTACGAGCCTACTCCATGTTTAAAAAGTATGGTTTTATAACACAAATCAATGGCCAAACAAAATTAAAAATTATTCCATACTAAAATTATGTAGTGGAATTCATGCACTGTGTTAATGACGAAGAAATGAAAAGCCAGAAAACTGTGTTCAGAAATGAATTGATAGTTAAATTAACAAGATGTAGTCAGTAATTTTGACAAACTTGATGAAGAAAGATTTACTTATTTACAAATGGAATCTACAGCAGGACCAGCAAGGATAATTTGATTCTGTATCTTGCCTGCAACATGTAACATTCGTTATGCAACATATATTTTTCTATTGGATTGTATTATGCGACATATTGTTGGTAAGGAGTGCAACTGATTATGGATTATTTATGATAGAGACTTTATGCAATTACTCACCAGTCAAGAGTCACTTTTTTTATTTTTATGGTTCATATTTATTTATGCCAATGGCCATGACACAATGGATACACCAGTTCCCGTTAGATCACCAAAGCTGAGCACTGTCTGGCTTGGCTAGCACTTGGATGGGTAACTGTCTGGTTCTGCCGAGTGCTGTTGGCAAGCGGGGTGCACTCAGTCCTTGTGATCCTAATTGAGTAGCTACTTGATAGAGAAGTAGTGGCTATGATCACAAAAACTACTTAATGACCAGGAGTGCGGGATGCTGACCATGTCCCCCTCCGTTGACACCCTCGGGCAGAGGATGGCAGGGCGGCCGGTCAGTAAACCGTGGGCCTCTTGAGCCCTGTCACACGGAGCTTAGTTTAGTTTAGTATTTATTTATACTGTACAACTAGTTTCAGCAAAACTATGCCTCCATTATCAAGTACCTATATCTTACCTAAAAAGTTTATAATAAATCACTTATATGGAATTTATTATGACTCTTACAGGGGTTTTGTATTTTTGTATTTAATATGAAATTATAATAATGTGTTCCATTTGTAAAAATAATTTAAAAAATCATCCTATAATGTTTAATACTGTACTTTTTGTTGTAATAACATTAGTACCACTGTACAAAGTACAATTTCACAGGACCAATAAATATACAATACAATACAGTTTGTATTGTGTTTCTAAGTGTCAAGACATACCTACTATGGAAAACATTTGAAGTATCTACTACGAAAAACATATTGTATATAAAGCAGTACAGTAAGCAATATTATGTTTTAATGTCCCTTCAACAATTACATTATCATAAACACAACACAAAATCAGGTTTAGGAAGAATGAGGAAGAAATGAAAGCAAAAATAATGCCATTTTTCTTGTACAATTTAGGAAAACCTAAACGTGGGCGAAGTTTCCAATACAAGTCCATTGTTTCAACCACTTGTAATGTCTCATCCATTCAGACCATTAAAATATTTGCAGAAAAAATATTTTAATAATTCTTGATAAGCCTTTAAACATTCCAAAAAGTGTTGTGTCATTAAACAAAAAATACTAGTTAAGTTTACAAGATAATATTCAATAGTAATATTTACCTCAGAGTGGCCAGCAACAACCTTGCAGTGTGGAAAGAGGTAAGTGGCTACACAGCATTCTGGATTCTCAATACCTTGTTCTTTACACCATTCTTTAGCACTTGCCATGGCCTTAGTCAGTTCAGAATCTGGTCCATAAAGCACTGTCATCATTCCACTGTCTTCTGCATCCGCTGCTAACTGCATAGCTTCTGCTCGTATCTTCACCAGTTTCAATGCTGTCATCAGTTATTTCAGATGAAATAAAATTTTACTAGAAACCATTTTAACATATACTTACGAAACTATTAGATTTTAATACTCAGCCTTGTGTCAAAGTGTTATATTGTCTAAATTTGACACTATGTATTTCCAGCATCTGTCATTAATTTCTTCCTGACAATCTAATGCTGAAACCTTTAGTAATTGAAATTCATTCAAATTATGAATAAATACAACAAAAATGCTGGTGATCAAACCTTTAAGGGTGAGATATTTTTATTCAACAGCTGAAGGTAAAATAAATAGGCGTGTAAAAACAATACATAGTAATAAAACAGGTGCAGAAACAAAGTCAAATCAAATCTGTTATTATTAGGGATAAAATCAAACAATGGAAATTCCAGAAAGGATTCAGCCATGCTGAGTACCACAGACTGGCCACAGTGGTTGAAGATAGTGATCATGTCTGTGTGTATGTTTGTGCCTCTCTAACCAATGAAGGCCTTAATGGCTGAAAGCTCTGATGTTGTATTCTATTACATGTGCCTTTCTGCTGCTCATCAAATGTCTCTGTGGTGAGTAGGCAAAAATATTATTAAGGATAAATATCATCAAAGTGAGAATTTATTGGCACACCTTCTCTGGATCTCTCTCAACAGTGTCACACATAATGATGATCATCCCTAAAATAATTATTGGCAGAAAAATCTCATTCAGATTCAGTCATAAGTTTTATTAAATCCTAGATTATGTCCAACATGACCTACAATCCCTGCTAAAATTCTATGGCCCTTCCCATAACCTCTTCCCTGAAGCCATCTCTCTCCTCACCCTAACCACACCCATACCTTCTACATGCTCCCTAAAATCACAAACCATATAATCCTAGATATTCAATTGTGGCTGCTTACTGTGCTCCCCCTGAAAGAATTTTGGTCCTCATTGACCGACACCTCCAACAAATTGTTAGAGAGAGGCCTCCTGCTTCAAAATACCAACCACCTCCTTCAATGGATCCTTATTCGTCACTGTTGATGCCACTATCCTTTACACCAATATCCCACATGCCCATGGTCTTCCCACTCTAGACCACTACCTCTCCCAATATCCTTCAAGGCTCCAAGCACAATACTTCATTAACTACCTCTCCCTTTGAAGGAAAAGTATAGAGTCAAATTTGCAGCTCAGCTATGGACCCTCCTATGCCAAACTATTTCTTGGCTGTCTGTAGGAAACCTTCCTAGCCTCCTAAAACCCCAAACTCAAGGTCTAGTACAATTGCCTTGATGATATTTTCATGATTTGGACACAGGACTAGGACACTGTGTCTTCATTCCTTCACAACCTCAACTCCTTTTATCCCATCAGTTTCATTTGGTCCTCCTCAAGCTACCTTCCTAGGTGTTAACCTCCACCTCACTGATGGTTCCATCCATACTTCTGTATACATTGAACCCACTAACTACCAACAATAGCTGGACTTTGACGGATGCCATTAAAAAAATCCCTACACACAAAAAAAAAAAAAAAAAAAAAAAAAAAAAAAAAAAAAAAAAAAAAAAAAAAAATCCCTCCCATAAAGCCTTGCCATCTACAAATGGCATATTTGTAGCAATGAGAACTCCCTTACTCAATATGCTGAAGGCCTCACAAAGGCCTTCACAGACAATTATCTTCCGGACCTAGTTCACAAACAACTTCCATTCAATATTGCCACACACCACCAATCCACCTCCACCTCCAATAAGTAGCCACAAAGGAGTGCCCCAATACCATCCCGGACTGGAACAACTAAACTACATCCTTCATAAGAACCATGATTATCTGTCATCATGCTCTTAACCATCCATCAGGTGCAATATTATGACAACTGAGTTTCGGTGCAATGAGCCTGACAAGCACAGATTTTGAGATCCGCTATTTACTTCAGCTTTTCAACTTTTGTCCTGTAAACATAATCAGCGACCTTGACTGGAATGTAAACAAACAGAACATGCGAAACTGGATGCCAAAAATACCTTTATTAATGATATGAGCAACAAAATACATAGAACCCTAATTTAGAAAACAATACCAGACAGTTACAGTTTTTAGCACATACGTATTATGAAGCAATGAATTTAACTTAAAAGCTCCACTTTTAAATCTCTGTCTGTCTGTTTTGTTGTCTTTCACACTTAGAATTACCAGAAGGAACACACTGCGCTTAGAGAAGCAAAGTTGATAGTGGCCTGTGACTTTGGCAATTCTTACATTCATAATTTGACATCCTTCAGCGACCAATTTCTGTAGCGTAGTAGATGCATCAACATCTTTTTGTATGTGAAATAGGTGACAATTTCTCTCTGTGTTCAGTAGAAACAAATCTTCTGAATCGGCTTTGCAGACTGGAGGGGATTCCAATCATCACCTTATTTATTATGTGTAGTTCTCCAAGAATAAATTGGTGTATTAGACATTTTAAAGTACACTCTGCTTCAAATGTTTTCCAGTTGGTTTCCATGCTAAATAACCAGAGACTTGACACCACCCACATTTAACATTGTGAAGAAAATTATCATCGGCCAGCACTTTGTATTTCGGCTCACACTATAACTTGCACATATCTGAGCTGCAGTATGAACACCACCTTTAGTTGAATTGTAGAAAGTGACCATCCTTAGTTTATTTTTCTCTTCAGATTATGTATCAATGACATTGTCACTATGCAGCAATGAAATAACATTTTTGTTCAGCTATATTTTTGAGAAGGATAGGTTGCTACTCACCACAGAGACCTCCAATGAGCCACGGAAAGGCACAAATAATAGAATACAACTTAAAAAGGTTTTTAAGAGGAATTAAAATGGGCTCCCTCCATGAGTTGGCGGGGGGGGGGGAGGACTTTCTCATTCTGCCTTGTGAGGTGTTGTGTCATACTGTAGTGGATCCCATTGTGACCTGGAGATGTGTCACAAGCTACAGAAAATATAGATTCCAGCACCTACATAAAGAAGGGTCAATTATACTCTTCTTCAGTGCTGGGCTGGAAGTCCAAAATTCCCCTCTCAGCAACCAGCCGGTGGGACTGGAAAGCTGGATCGTAACTGGCAGTGATGGTTACTGTAGAAAAATAGGCTGCAATATTCTGGAGAATCTCTTGCAGGCTGGTCAGGAGAGTACCATTACTCATTACAGCAGCTACTGGACACCTGCTTCCTCTCTGAGATATCCTCCTGATGGTCTCCCATGCAACTGAAGTCTTAGTGGAATGGTTAATGGCATTTAGGAACTGTTACCACTACCTGACCACTAGCACAGTAAGTGTTTTAACTGGTCTCTGTGCCACTCTACTGCATCTGTCTGCTGGCCAATAAGGCACATGACCACTAGGCTGCCTGTTGTGTTGAGGCCTCTGGTGGTCACTGCCCTAATTTTCTGTGGTGGGCTGTTGCAACTCACACCTGACACTGCGCTCCAATCTGACAATTATAACAGTAACCAACTGGATAGTTTAGAAGGTATGTGTGGGATGTTGCTGGGGTGAGGAGGGCCACTTTTGAATGTCCACTATTGTAAGGTCCCAGAACATTAAATAGTGCAATGCTACACCTCCCTGCTGTCACACCAACAACTCCTGTACCAACATTTATTCCAGAGTGGTTTTTAACATGTTCCTCTCTACCAACTCATGCTGCCCAAATTGACTGTTATCCAGTCACATATGTTTGTTTAAGATATCACTGTGTGATTACACATTTTTATTTATAATCATGAATGGTCCCAATTGATATGTATATTAATTTGCAATCAATCTTATACATGAACATTCCCACTACTTCCTTCTTCTTTAACAGATTTTATTAATTTCCTAAACAGTTTGCTAAACACAAAACCATTGTGTTCACCATCTTTAAACAAATTTTCAGTCCCTCATTTTGTCTAAAGGCCGTCAGATATGGTGACTGTAATACGAGGATCAACTATTCACGTCTACTTCTCTCTGTGTTTCCAAGTGTTCTTTGGCATGGGCACAATACTTCAACAGATAGCCAGGCAACAGCCGGAACTTCTTGCTGTCATGCAACAAGTTATGCCATCATTGCTTGACAAATCAGCATTTCTGGCTCAATTTCCGCCGCCATCCCAATGTTTGCAGAATCCGTAGAAGATTGAAAGGCAACATTTTCACGCTTGTTGATTCAGAGGTTATGTCCAGCACTTAGGTCAAGTGCCTTTTTTGTCCTGGATTTCTCTATTCTTGTATAACATGTTGCGCAGTTGGCCCCCTTACAGGAACCGGGAACCGTCCACTCTCTCTCTTCTTCAATGAGTGTGTGTGTTGTCTTGTTATTATTGTCGTTACACTCATATAGTGGTCCCAGGGTGGAATTATACCAGTGCAAAAAATACCCGACCAGTGCTACCAAGCCAGGGCTGTGACTCTTCATGGCCTAAATGCCATTTTGCTATGCAGGAATCGAAGGAGTCTTCTCTGGATGTTATTATCCATTCTGTGCCAGATATGGAGGTCCGGTAACAAGCCCTTCAGTTACAAGAACCCACCCTTGAAGAAGGGTTGTCGATCGCACAGTGCTATGAGTTTTCCCAAGCTGTGGGTCATCAGTTTGTCGCCTGGTGCAGAACGAGGTGTCCCTGAGAAGTCAACTATGTTCGTTGCGAATGATGTGCTGGTGGTACATGCCAGCCACTCTGAATGCACCCACCCTGTGGGTAAATAGCATTCTTACCATCAATCCCTGTTGCTATCGTGCAGTGTGCTTCACTAAACACAACAGGGCTGAGTGTTCCCAGCATTGGGCTGTCGTAAATGCCATAAAAAAGGTCATATGGTGGTCATATGTCAATACATAGCTCAATATGCACCTTCTGATAATCAGGAGATGGATAGTCAGGAAGTGTTGTCATTGGGGCTAGTTTCTGACAAGTATGACAACAAACTGATTATTGATGTCTCAGTTTTCTTGCAGCTGCTCCTACGGCTGTTTCTTGTTGAATCTTCAGACGTATGTTGACTTAGGATCCCCACACTTGTCACAGGTCAACAAACTACTGCGGGGTATGGCAAACATCAAATTCTCTTGATGGGCCATTTCATGGTGGATGTCACCTGTAAAACAGTCGCTCACCCTATCACTTCCATCATGGTTGATGACTTTAATGCAACTAACCTTTTTGGGCTTAGATGCTTTCTAATCATTTGGATTTTCCATTGCAGAATCCTTACAGATGATGTCTGATGAGGTTCCTTATCAATCCTTGGAATCCTGGTATTTTGCATTTCAGAATGTATTTGGAAGGACTGTGATGTGTCACACATTTTCAAGCTCACATCCTGAAACTATCAGCTCGCCATCATATTTTTTTGGGCCCATGAAGTCCCTTTAGCCCTCCTCACTCAAGCCAAGACAGAGTTGGATTGCCTCACCTCTCTCATGGTGGTGGTTTCCATAGTGTCCTTTGAGTAGGGCACGCCACTAGTGATGGTGTGGAAAACTTCACGTAAACTACATCTATGGGGTGACTTTAAAGCCACCATCAATTCTCTGCCACATCCTGATGAACTGTCCATAAAAATAGCAAGAAGGCAGTATTTCCCCAAACCTGACCTGTCAGAGGCATATCACCAGTTATCTCTGGATTAGGAATCTAAATATCTCATGGTCCTGAACATGTCTTTTGGCCTATACCAATACCAATGATTGATGATTGAGGGTGGTAAGTGCTCCAACTATATTTCTATAGTACTTGGAGTATTGACTCTTGGATTCTGTACTATTTTACTTACCCAGATGACATAGTAGTTACAGGACATACTACAGGAGAGCACCAGAAAAACCTCTATGTCTGGTTAAAGAAACTCCGGGTGGTGGGGTTACATTGCAATCTGCAGAAGTTAAAATTTTTTCAACTATCTCTGGAGTATCTAGGTCATGTCATCTCCTGCCACGGCATTCTCCCCATGAAGAGTCTAGTCACAAATATTATGGATATACCACACCCCTCCTAACTGTGAGCTCCACCAATGTGAGCCCCCTGCATGACCTTCTCCACAAAGGTGTCTCTTTTGTTTGGTCTCCAGTGTGGGGCCAGACTTTGCACCATTCTGAAGGAAAGTCTCCAATGGGCTTCTTGTTTAGCAACCTTTGATCCTAAGAATCTTTGATTTTCGCTACCGACATCTCTCAATATGGGGTTGGGGCAGTGCTATCTCACATGAATGTAAACAGCTCAGAGCAACCACTGTCAAAATGCCTACCAGAGCTCAGGTTCAGTACTCTCAGATTAAAAAGGAGGCTCTGGCCATTGTGTACACCATCACCAAATTTCACATTTTACTCTATGGCCACAAATTTCAGCTGATTACACACCTCAAGCCATTGTTATTGTTGTTTAGCCCAGTGACTTGTATTCCCGACAAGGCATCACACCAGTTGCAGTGTTGGACCTTTTTTCTTTCTACCTACCATTATGACATCAATTTTTCGCTTACTGGACAGCACGCCAATGCAAATGGCTTATCCTGGGTTTTGGTGGGTCCAGATCCCTTGTTCAATAGGGAGCAAGTCATGTGTTTACAACTGGATGTAGACGTCAGGCAGTATATGGCTTTTCTATCACAAGTACTCAGGTCACCAAGGCCACAGCAGCATCCCAGTCTTCTAGGAGGTGGTCAGCCAAACAAGGCTGGTCGGACAATCCTTTTGGCCGAGCTTCGGAGCCCCTTCGAAACTACTTTGTGTTGCGCCATTGCCCGTATGTCTTTGATGGGATCCTCACGGCAACAGAACATGCTGCTCCAAGGGTCGTCATTGCAGGGAGTTTATGGCAGGAGGTCCTACAGTTGCTACATGAAGGGCACTGGGGATTTCCCACACCAAAGCCTTGGCCTGCTTGACAAATGAACTGGCTGGGTCTCAAAAGGGAACTGGAGCATTTGGTAGCAACCTGTCCACAGTGCTCAAGTCAACAAATATCTCCGAAATTATTATTCTTTCCTTGGCCACTAGCAGCACAGCCCTGGGAGAACAGCCATGTGGACTTTGCCAGTCCCTTTCTGAATGCCTTTTGGCTCATTGTCATTAAATCCTTTTCATATTTTCTGTACATGGTCCAATGCTCCTTGGCCACTATCGAAGTGGCAATTCAAGGTCTCTAAAAATGTTTTCAGTGGAGAGCCTCCCAATTACCCTAGTGTTGGACAATGGAACACAGTTTTGGTCACAGGAGTTTCACAAATTCTGTATGTGGTCTGGTGTTCACCATATCCACAGTCTGCCTTTTTCACTGTCAGTTAAATGGGGAGACTGAGCACATGGTTTGCACTTTTAAAGCATAGATACGTAAATATTAACACAATTTCCCAGCAGAAGAGTCATTGACTCTTTTTATAACAGGCTTTCGGACAACGCCTATAGGTCCCCAAAGCCCAATGGAGTTTCTTCATGGGTGCCAGCGTTGTACACTGCTCCAAGTACTCCACCTTGGTGCCCACCTACCATTGTGTCTAGTCGCCCCACTGGACCTCCAGCTTTCTCTCCTACCAGTGTCTATGCCTACACTGGGACTGTATCCACCTCCTTAGCAAGTGCTGTTAGCACCTGTGTCCGGCCAGCCAGAGTTTGCACGGCAGTCACATCAGGTAGTGGCATCTGAGCCACTTACGAGTTCCTTCTAAAGACGTACCTATGGAGGAGCCACGGCTTCCATCGCCTCCTGAAGTACTCATAGGACCCAAAGAGGACTGCCTGTTGCTGGTGCTCACCATCCTGAGCTCCTGCGGTGGGTCAATGGTGTGCTCGTCATTCCTGAACAGTTCTGCCCCTACCCTTGGGCTTTTGGAACCAAGAGCTGCTTATCCCTCTCATCTCAGACATGGCCACCATCTGCACTTCAAGGCAGATCTTGCCACCTCTGGGTAGCAGCTGCCCTCCACTCCCAAGTCCCAAGAAGGGAGAGGTGGTGTAATTCTCAGGTTGGTGTGCTGCATCAGGTGCGAGCTGGATAGGCAAACAAAGGAAATTGACCACCAGAGACCTCCAGTTAACAGGTAACCTAGGGGTTGTGCACCCTATTGGCCAGCACCACAACTAGCAGCAGACCAACACAGCTGAATGGCATTCATACACTGGCCATGCTAGTGTACAGACCTTGTATCGCAGTCACCATGCTGTGGACCCCACCTGTGTACACATAGTGCACTTGTAACAAAATATTTAAGATCAGTTTCTATAGCTGTGTTGAGTTATAAAGGTGACTGTGCCCTCCAACCCACCCTCCAAAATATATCCTACCACATCAAGAATACTAACCACTTAACCACAGAGCCTGGCCACCCATGGATAGTGTATTTGCATTAGAGAGACTGAGAAGCACCTTTCTCAATAAGCTAAAGGTCTCATAAAGGACTTTATGACAGACAAATTTCCCCAGACCTAGTCCACACATTTCCCAAGCCATATTCTCACACTCCCCCAAAACTCCCTCTATCTCCAACAACCTGCTAGGAAAAGGGTGTTCCCTTAGTTACCCATTACCAGCCTGGAATGGAACAACTAAACCACATCCTTTGTCAAGGCTTTGATTTTTTTCTTTCATAATGCCCCGAAATGAGATATCCTATCCAAGAGCCTTACCATCACTCTTTAAAGACATGTTCTGTCACCCACCCACATGCACAACATCCTAGTCCACCCCTATATCACTCCCAACCACACCCCCAGCGATCATATCCCTGTGGAACGGCCCATTGCAAGACCTGCCCAATCCAGTCACCCAGCACTACCTATTCTAGTTCCATCACAGGCCTCTCCTATCCTGAGTCTTGGCTACCTGTAAAAGCAGCCATGTTGTTTACCAACTGTGCTGCAATCACTGCACACACTGCTACATCGGTGACTACTGAGTAGCTGTCAATCAGGAAAAATGACCACTGTCAAAACAAGGTAGATCACTCTATGCCACAGCATGCAGCCGAGCATGGCCTGCTAGTTTCAATGACTGCTACACAGCCCAGGCCATCTACATCATCCCTCTGACTACCAACATTTCTGAACATATGGGAGTTATCCCTTCGGTACATTGTTTGGTCGTGAAACTATCCATGACTCAACCTAAGGTTGCACCCACACACGATTGCAGCATAGTTGGTAAACACATGGCTGCTTTCACTTGTGGCCTGTCCTCTGATGGGGTAAGATTGTACACGGGTATGATCCCTGTGGTAAGAGGTTGGGACTGGGAGTGGCATAGGGATGGACTAGGATGTTGTGGAGGTTAAGTGGGTAACGGGACACCACTTTAGGAGGGGTCAGAAGGATTTTGGGCAGGATGTCTCTCATTTGAGGGCATGATGACAGATAAAGCCCTGACAAAGGATGTGATTTAAATGTGCAGTCTGGGGAGGTACTGAGTGACAAGATTGTTGTTGTTATTGGAGCTTTAGGGCACTCAACATCGTGGTCATCAGCACCCACTGAGTGACAAGAGGGACACTCCTTTGTGATTGGTTTTGGGTAAGGATGGTGGATTGCTGATGTGTGGGGATATGTCACAGGAAATACCTTTGTTGACTAGGTCAGGAGCGTAATGTTTGTCAGTGAAGGCCTCTCTGCCGAATCCATCTCCATTTCATGCCAACACCCTGAACATCTATCTTTTACATGCAGCAAAAAACCATGAACCTATCAATCCTGGGTGCCCAATTGTGGTTGGTTACGGAAAGACTTTCTGCCCTTGTTGACCAGCACCTCCAACCAATTGTTTGAAACCTAGCCTCCCGAATTCAAGATAGTAAACATTTCCTTCTCCGGCTCTCCACCATCCCCACCCTTTTAACTCTTGGATCCTTGATGCCACTTCTCTATTCAGCAATATCCCACATGCCCATGGTCTTGCTACTCTTGAACACCACTTTTCTCAGCATCCTCCAAACTACAAGAACAGTACCTCATTCCTTATAACACTTACCAATTACATCCTAACAATAATTACTTTTCCTTTGAAGGAAATGTAAATATCCACGACATAGCCATGGGCATCCATATCACACCCTCCTAAGTCAAATTCAAAGGTTTCTAAATCTATTAGAATTAAATATTGTGGTTATCAGTGCCTAGTCTTATGAACTACTTAAACTAACCTAAACACACACACACACACACACACACACACACACACACACAAGGGAGGATTCAGATTGAGAGCAACTGCACACTCTGCAGCAAGGTACCTTAGAGCACTTGGCCATTCCACTGTAGCACCTTCCTACTCATGGGCCATCTAGAGGAAACTTTCCTAGCCTCACAAGATCACAAATCTCTGGTCTGGTTCAGGTTCATGATGGTATTTTCATGTTTTGGACTCAGGGCCACAACATTCCATACTTGTTCCTTCACAACCTCAACTCCTTTCCCATCAGCTTCACTTGGTGCTTCTCAACTCGGCATGATATCTTTCTGGATGTTAACCTACACCTCACTAATGGCTCCATCCACACCTCTGTTCACATTAAACATACTAATCACTAACAGTACCTGCAGTTTGACAACTGCCATCCATTCCACATAAAAAAATCCCCCATACATCCTCACCACCTATGGGCAGCGAATTTGCAAAGATGAGAAGTCCCTTATCCAATATGCCGAAGGCCTCATTAAGGTCTGAACTAGTCCACAAACAGATTTCCCATGCCTTATCAACACACCACCGCCAATAACCAGTCACAAAGGAGTGTCCTTGTGGCCCAATACCAATATGACCTGGAACAATCAAATCACATACTTTGTCAGGGCTTTGTTTATCTGTCATCAGGCCCTGAAATGATAGACATCCTACATGAGATACTTCTGACCTCTCCTGAAGTAGTGTTCTGTTGCGCAACCAACCTCTAAAACATACTTGTCCATCGCTATGCCATTCCCAATACCAACCGCTTACCACAGGGATCATACTCTTGTGAAGACACCGATGCAAAACCTGCCCAATCCACCCACCCAGCACTTTTTATTCCAGTCCAGTCACAGGCATCTCCCACCCTAACCCATCAGAGGTCAGGCCGTCTGTGAAAGCAGCTATGTGATTTACCAATTATGCTGCAATCATTGAACAGTGTTTTACATTGGTATGACAACAAACCAGCTGTCCATCAGGATGAATGGTCACCATCAAACTGTGGCAAATAGCAAGATTGATCATCCTGTGGCACAGCATGCAGCTGAACATAACACTCTTGATTAAAATGGATGGTTTACTACCTGAGCCATCTGCATCATCCTCTGCACCACCAGCTCTTCTGAACAGTGCAGATGGCAGTTGTCTTTTCAACATATTATATGACCCCGCAACCACCCTGGCCTCAAGCTAAGATAACTTGTCATTCCTGTTCCCTATGCCAGACATTCACCCCCCCCCCCCCCAATTCCCCACTCATTATCATTTATTCCTCCAATTCATGCCTTTTTCCACTGTGTGACACTCCTTACAATAGCCCTTTAATTACTCTTTTATTATTATTGTTTTTATTAACTTTTATAATAATTATTATTATTTACATTTCAAATCCCCCTCCCTATCCACACACCTCTCTTTTATTCTCTCCTGTCCATTCTCTTCACTATATTCAATGGTGCTTCCCACAGTCCCACATATCAGAACCTTTACAATCCACCATGCAACACAAAACTTGCCATCCCCTCCTTTACCTGGCATCCTTCCCCCTCCACTCTTCTCCTGACTCACAGTCAATATGCTTGTAGGGCTGGAGTGGCCAGAGATGGTGTATGTGTGTGTGTGTGTGTGTGTGTGTGTGTGTGTGTGTAGTTGCTGGAATGATTGTATGGTGAGGACCATGGCCAAAAATTTAAGTTGTGTGAATGTGATTGTCTATTTTTCACGCTTGTCGGCAACTCAGTGAATGTCTTCACAGTGAGTTGTTATCTATCCTACATTATTGACTTCAAAATTCACTTACTTTGTATGGTTGCTGACATATGTCATAAACAATCCCCTTCAATCATCTTTCAGTCTATATTCAATTAATCTGAAGGAAATTCTCCACCGAGATGCGAAGATATTATTCAAAAGAGAGAGAGTGGCTGGCCGATAATTACCTTAGCTCGGTACCACTGACAATCATACAAAAAAGACGCAAATGGAGACAAAAATATATGTGGACATTAGGTTTTGGAAAAATTTCCTTCATCAGGTAGGAGGAAAGAGAAAGGGGAAATAAGGGAAAGGTTACCCACAACCTAGGTCACGAATTAAGGGTGGGTGATACGTGGAAATCAGAAATATCAGAGATATTGCATGATAAGTACTGAGTCATACCAACAGCAAACCAAAGAGGATGGAGCAAGATGTAAAGAGAAGTGAACTGAATAATGCTAATTGGGGTGGGAGGGGAGGGGGATCAGAAGAGTGGAGGTAGGTAAATTCTTTTTTTCATGAATTAAGAAGAGAGAGATATAAAGAAACATGCATTCTTATTGGAATTCATGAAGACTCATGTGATAGCGCCTTTAATTAAAATTATGGTGTTATTCTTTGACAGTATACTCAGCAAGACTAACTGTATAAAGCAACTTTACAGCCTAACACACAATTGTGGAACACTCTTGTTATCTGTTCAATGACTTTCTTACAGTGCAAATTGGGGTTTTACTGATTTTTTCTTTCAATTATTATAAATAAAACTCCAGCCACATGCTGTAACTTTTATTTGCATGCTATGACTGATTAATTTCTCTCTTCCAAACAGAAAAACCCAAACTTCTCTTAATTGTCTACTCTCCATAAGCAATCAAAACCACTCACAAGCAATGTAATTCCAATTAGCTGATGGGGAGGGGGGGGGGCAGGGTGGAGAGAGAGAGAGAGAGAGAGAGAGAGAGAGAGAGAGAGAGAGAGAGAGGGGAAATTTGAAGGGCACAATAAACTTTACTCAAACACTTTCTTACCTCTATCAAAGCGCAATGCTCCTGCAAAAGTAAGTGCTGTTATCTCTCCAAGGCTGAAACCAGCTGTTGCAATACAACTTTCAACAGCTTTTGGTCTTTCTTCATGTAGGCGCTCAACAGCTGCAAGGGAACAAGTGAAAATAGCTGGCTGACAGTGAATGGTACGGTCCAGTTCATGTTTTGGTCCTTTTAGACAGAGCTGCAAAATGTCGTAACCTAGAATTTCATTAGCTGCTTCAAAAACATCACGTGCAGATGGGAACCTGTATGCATGACATGAAATACTGTCAAGTTCAATTATTAATTACATTTTAGAAGTTTATATTAATGTACTCAGAAATTGCAATTACTAATTGAGGTACAGGAGAAAGAACTGTTCAGTATAAATAGTGGAACATTTTATATCAAACATCACATGATACAGAGTAGGTAGGGATTGTGAGAACAATAGGAAATTTTGAGTGAGCTGGATAATATGGTAGGAAAAAAATGTAATAGGAACAGTGGAAACATATATGTACAAACAATGGAGTCGTGTAGCAATGTGTGTGCAAGCCACACCCGGTACCAGCTCAGTGGGGGAGACCAACTCACTACATTGTGGAATACAAGCTGCAGCTGTAGCTGTTTTACACCTGGCACAAAGGAGTCGATGGGTGATGAGAGAGCTTATCAACTGTGCCTGATACCCTTGCGTATGTACATTTTAATGCGAAAATAGCATTAAACAAAACAGTGTACTTTTCTTCTCTCTACAAGTCTGGAATAATGTAATCAGAGTTATATTTTGTGGCACTGTTTCACTGTGTCTGACCCGATGGAAGGGTTGGTGTCCTATTATTATGTGTGAGCATACATGAGAGAATGTTTTCTTGTACAAGATGTATTGTACAGAACAGTGGACAAAATATTTATTCATTTGTATGTCATTTGCCTGTCCAAGTATGGCATTGAGTGCAAAACAAATACATGGTCCCTTTCTACATAATAATTTTCAAACATCACACATTACACTTATTCATTTTGACGCCAGGGTTAGTAAAATGAATGCACAGTTAGCAGATCTTCATGGTGGGTACCGAGAGGGTGACACCCTTCTGCCATATCAACCAGCTGCACCCTCAGTGGGGTTCCACTTCACAGCATTCGGACCTATGGGGTGCCCTCTGGCAGATTTGGCGGATAACTCCGGCATCAAGGTCGCGCCAGATGTCTACCACCAGCGGTCTACATCCAGCGGCCCCAGTTGCGCTATCGCCCCTCCTGCCCCTACAAACAATTTGCTAAGCCGGAGCTAACACATGAAGAGGCTAGTGGGAGGGGCACTCCTAATGGTCGGTCACACCAAAAACGGTTGCATGACGATGACGTCGAAGAGCTGCCTATGTCTCCACTGGTCGACACTCTGCCAGGGCCCCTCCATTGCCCTCGCCTCCTCGGGTGTTTCCCACACCTTCTGTGGTGGGAGCACTGGTGGCAGAGACATCTTCTTCAAGTAGCAACATCGAAATGCAACTAGACTCTTCACTCCCATCATCGGTATTTGTAGGGTCCCTGCCCAAACCTGGTCGCTGCCTTGCTGGCAAGTTTTGACCCTACTTGCCCCTGGACTGGTTGCAGCTTGCTCATAACTCTCCTTTGGACAGACTAGCCAATGGAGGCGCTTGCCATCTCTGGCCGGTTCCCACTCTGATGCGGTCGACCTCACTGGCACGGCACACACCACCGAGTCACTTGGGTGACTCCTGTGGCCTTTAGTACCCAACATCACCACAACTGTTAGTGGCTTTGGTTTCACAGAAGATGGGAGGGACGTTTGGGCATGTGTAGCAGGCTGCAGCCTACATGACTGCAGCATATCAAATACATGCCATGGTCGTGTCCACCCCACGTTGGCACCATGTGCATGGACAGGCAGCGTCACCACCTCCTGCAAGCTTTTCTTACGGAATATGATGTTGCAAATTGATGAGTCAGTATATGACTGGTGATAATATGCACAGGCAGAACCACACTTATGACTCAAGCTTCTGAGTTCTGCCAACCATGACTGACATGAATGAACCTGTTTCTTTTTGTTCTGATAAAAATCGATATGGAAGAGCACCAAATGGGTTTGTTGATGATAGTAAGAGCTAAGGAATTCCGATATACAAGAAAAGACAATTCCGCGGGCTGTGACATCAGGGCAGGCTTCCAAAGTAGGATCTACGAAAAGTATAAGGGTCTAACCACAACAAAGACTTTTGCAAAATGGGATCTACTATTTTAAATGCTGAAAAATCCTTGTGCAGTCACTGCATGTAGGACTCTCAGTCTTCCTTAGAAAAGGTGGAAAATCTGGAGGAGCAGGGGGTAGGCCTGTGGCGGCAGAGCCACCCATTGACTTTGACTCAAAGAATCGGTGTGTTGTGTAGTAGGTAAAGTAATTTTGACACATTAGATTGTAGATGTCTATTCTGATTGACAAAAGTACTTTAATATTTTTTCGGATATGTCATGTCGGATGTAGTTAGGCAGGAACCTAAGAGTAGGCCTACAGCTTAAATTGTTGCAAGTGAACAAAAAATGATGGCAATGTGATGATCGCGATTTCGAAATATACTGATAGTGGGCGCAACTGTGATATGCAATGCTTTTTCCAAATTTATTAACGAACCCCATGATGTAATTAAAAACACTAATCCATTGAAACGTTGATTATTTTCAGTAGGCTATGCCTGAAATACAGGTTGCCCGACATGCTGATGATGTCATGGGATCAAAGCAAATGGGTGGAATCAAGTCGTAAAATTATGCCGAAAGCTGCATCAAACCAGTCTGCAGACTGAAGATCACAATAAGCACATGTGGTTACCTTAAATCTATTAACTTCACATACATAAATATAAGCATATAGGCCTACACATACAGTGAAGTAGATCTAATGAAGAGATTAGTAGCGTAAGCTGTGACATACAATTAACTAAAATATAATACTCCGGAAAAAAGGTGGCAAGGCAGTTTCTTTGATGGCCTCTAGATGCAACATCTAGTAATTAAAATTTAAACAAACATAGATAACATGCAAAAGTTGCACACCTGAGTAGTTCTCGGCCCATGCCAACATACTGTGTACCCTGCCCAGGAAATAGAATAATGGACGTTTCACGCGGGTCAATCGCTGGATCACGCCTCAGAGCCTGGCTACGACCCACATGCGCCCCTTTTGGATATGGGGATGTCATCCAGTTCTCGTCTTGCTCTGTACTTGGATTGGTCCCAAGAGCTGCTTCTTCCAGCTGCCTTGTGATGTTTTCAACGTCATCTTGTTTCTCTTCAGTTTTTGATCTACACCCGCGTGTCTTTATTGTTAGAGGACAAAAGGGAATTTCCTTGTAAGGTCTTAAGAATGGGGCAAATCTTGTCAGTGCAGACATTGTAGCAGTGAAGACTTCCTTTAGCAGCGGTCTCTCTGTTTCTACAAAAATTCGAAAACTAAATCCAACTTCACACGTATATGCTTTATAAACATAGGTGCAAGCACGGCTACAAGAACGGTCATTATCTGGCAAATGTTTAATGATCCTAAATGATTGCTATAAAAGTAAAAATAGAATAGCCTATAAATAATGTGATGATAATGTTAAAAAGAAGTGAAGGAAAATAAATAAAATTGATAAACATCTACTTCATTCAGTGTTCTTGCAGAACAATAGGGAAAATCAAATCTCTGGCAGATAGGAAAATTTTTTTTTAGCTATGCGCTCCAACACCACCTATATTAAATACAACACTCCCTGACATTTTGTATATAGACTGGAAATGACACCCGAAATTTATTAGAAATTGTATACTTCAACGACAAAAGCATGCACCATTCCTAAAACCCGCATAAGTCTGTTTCCGCGCAACCTTTCTATTCACATGCGTAAACATGAGTGTTTATTTACATTTGAAAGGAAATATTCAGTGCTACCTGTAGACGCAAATGTCTGCAGTTTCTTCTCTGGAATGCAAAAGAAACTATTGTTTTTGTTACCAGCGCTTACCCCGAAACAGAATAAATAAATATTTTAATATTGGCTCTTATTAAGTTTGGGAATCAACTTTAACATAGGTATTTAACATAATAATGTAAAATTGTAAGTGTGATTGTGTTTTGGAAGGGAATTTTCGTGCCTCACTCCGTAAACTTTGCTTTAACCTTGTGGTAATACAGGTGTAAACAAAAGGGCAGCGGTTTACATGGATGATGTTGACTGCAGACGCCAAACACTGGCAAGAATAAATTTAGGTTATTTACTAATACAAACTATAGTATTGTAATCTTTCGGTATAAAACCATATTATTTTGAAGTTCTTATGGAGTCTGTGGTGATATAAAAGAATGGCGCAGTGTAAAACATATGACAACACCAGTCAAGAACTGACAGAAGACGGAGATGAAGAAATAGGAGAATTCTATTTTGAGTCTGATGCTGTTGCTCTTAAAGGAAATCAAGATTATATGAACCTTCTCAGGTCCTTGGCAATACTAGAAGCCCAACGAACGAAGTTAATTAAGGTATGAATTCTCATTAATATTTCAGGGATCATCCAGCAGTGTTTCATGTTGTTTAAAATATTTCGAAACCTGAGACTGCTATTGAGATCCACAAACTTTAGCGACGCAGACATACTTAACATACTTGTAAACTTTCACAACCGCGAGCCTGAAATAGAACTTCAAAAACTGAGTGTCCTCTACCATCAGAGAATCTGCTGGGTCCTCTGAACCGGCAAGATATTTCAATAGAGAGGTATGTCAGTTTTTTATGTTGTCTGGTAAAAGTTTGCATTTCAACAAGAATAGTGCATGTGGCCAGTACTATGACGCTTCTTAAATTATGTAGACAGCATAAAATAATTGCAATTTTTGTTGCACATTGTTACATTTCGCGCACCAAGCCCATACTTTTCATTGCAATGTCATCAGGTAGTCATTCAACGGTAGCAGTGCTCCGTGAAAAACATTCATACAAAACTTTTAGAGTACTTCAGAAAGCTATTCCTCTATTATTTACTGAAGTGCTCATTCTGTAATGTTTTATTAATGAGCCATATGTTCTTGGATGTTTATATATCAATTTTTCTGTCAGTTTTGAGCAGTTCCCTCGTACCCCACTAGTGAGTTTGACTGTTAAATTTTCTGTCATCATGTGTCAAAAAGCATGCTGTAATTTTTTGTGCTTCTTAATTGCTACAGTAATCTGTATAGTGTGTATCAGTTGCCCCTGTAGTTAATAGGTGTAACTAGGCTATAAGACAAGCTGTCAAACTAGTTTTGTTGGTTGTCAGTAGGCATGAAGCAGTGTGTGTGGCATTATTATACATCGTGATTCCACCTATCTGCTTTGACCGATATCAACATGTCGGAAAATCCATATACAGGATAATACCTTAATACTTATGTACTGTAGATAATAAATAATCTGTTGTTATACTTTAAATTACAGATTACAATAACATAATCTACCATCAGTCTGAGGTCTCAGCCCAAAAAATTGGCACCTTTGGCACTCACTTGCAAAAAATAAAATAAAACTTCTCTGTTAACCTATACCTCTATCAAAGTGAAGATTCAGATCACTTTTTAAACACACAATCTTAATCTATAATCTATGTTGTGCTAGTAATAATAATAATAATAATAATAATAATAATAATAATAAAACTGTGTGACTCATTGTCCTGGTGCAGGTTTTTCAATTGGACACCACGTCAGTGATTTGTGTGTCCCTAACCTACCTCAGTTATCTGACTTGGTAAAGGGGACCTACAGCTTAACATGGAATCTGAACCATGTTATGCTTGTAAACAAACTAAAAACAGTTGTCTTTAACTCAGCCGCCACATAATTACTCATGCCGCCTAGAAACACGAACACACCTCAAACAACCATGCACCAATGACGTCACACACAACACCCCGATACCACATTCAAAGCCAACAGGTGGAATCGGGTCCTATAAATGACCCGTCTGTGTCTGTTGTTTGTTATGTGCACTGCATTAGGCAGCAGGACAAAGATGATGCATTAGAACACAAAATAAGATGAAATATGAAATGTTCACTATGCTCAAAAATGTTCCTTCAGCATAAGCAGAGTTGTAGACAGTTGGTGGCAACACCACCAAGAGATTTATAAGAGAAACTAATGGTTTATGGTCATTACTTAAATGAAATTTGGACCTGTAGAGGAAAACAATAATACTTTGAGTTTGTATATAATTCTAAGAGCCTCTGTGACTAGCGCTGTTGCATTATCAGAATTTTGGATGCATATGCAATAGGTCATTAGGAACCGTCCGCATATTTGTGTGCAATGATGGCCCCAAGTCTATACTGGCAAGTGTGCATGGCCAAAAATAAATGTAGACCCAGTTCAAAAGGCACCAAACAAGGTGCTGAGAGGAACTTTGACATGAATTGGAATGCATGCTCACAGAAGAGGTACCATTAGAAGGAAATGCTTGGCACAATTCGGGATGGCTGATATACCACGTGTCATGTTTGAACGTCATTATCCAGAGGGACTATTTACATGATTGTCACATGTATACCATGGAGGTTCATTTATGTTGTTCAGAACAATTAACTATAGAAAAATACCATATATATATAAAAATAGAAAACGGATGACTTACCCAAAAGGACCGGCTCGTTGATAGACACAAATAAAAATCACACTCAAAACACACTTACTAGCTTTCGCCACCACTGTCTGTCTAGGTGTGTTTGTGTTTGGATATGTGTGAGTGTGTGTGTATTTGTCTACCTTCCTTTTTTTCCCCTAAGGTAAGTCCTTCCACTCCTGGGATTGGAATGACTTCTTTTCCACTTCCTTAAAACCCATATCCTTCCCTTTCTCTTCCCCATTTTTCCTCTTTTTTCCTGAAGAAGCTGCCAGTGGTGGCGAAAGCTTGTATGTGTGTTTGAGTGTGATTTTTATTTTTATTTGTGTCTATCGACAAGCTGGTCCTTTTGGGTAAGTCATCCGTTTTATATTTTTTATATTTGTTTATCCCACCAGGATAGTTTCCTTCTATACTTTTCATTTCATAAATTTGAATCTAACAATCACGAATATATGTAGATGAAAAATTCCTAGCAGGAAAAAAAAAAAAAAATAAACAAAGATTACTCACCAGGCGAAGGAGCACAGGTGTGACAGCAGCACAAATGAACAGAACACACTCACATACACACAAACGCAAGCTTTCGCAACCCAGTTGCTTCTTCAGGCAGAAGGGAAGGAGAGGGAAAAGGAAATGATGAGGTTTTTAAGGAAGGGGGTAAGGAGCCATTCCAATCCCGGGAGAGGAAAGACTTACCTTGGGGGAAGAAAAGGAAGGTGAACAAATACACACACACACTCATACACTCATGCCATGACCTTGTTGAAATTCCTATCGAGGAATTGAAGCTGAATGGGCATCCAAAGGTATTGCGGATGTTCAGAACATTGTGAGGTGAGTGGATGGCATATTGGTAAAGTCGGAGTCCTTCATCTTTACCTTCAACACTCCGAAGCTGCGACCACGTTAAAGCAGTTTTCTTAGACTAAATGTATTGGGTTATCCAACCCAATGCGCTGCTTCAAATTCCAGCTCTTGGGCACACCACCTTGTGTTGTAAAGGACAGCAAACCTGCGGAAAGTGTGGTGAGGCCGCTCATGAAGAGGATGACTGCACGTCGCCCTTTAAGTATGTCAACTGTTCAGAGGGCCACCCTGTGTAGAGTAGATCCTGTGCTGTGTACCTTGAAGAATGTAACATACAGGAGATAAAAACTTCAAAGCGCATTTCATACGGTGAGGCAAGAAAGATGTAAAAGGCCATGCAACTGCCATCATTTACCACCTCCTTCGCGGTGGTTCTTCAAATGCCAGCTCCAAAAACTGATGCGTCTACATAAATTGCAGTCATTAGTGTCGGCACTGTCACCTGCTCCTGCCAGTACACATGCAATGCGTCAGATGTTTCAGCATTTATAGAACCTCCCAAAACGGTGGACCACAGTACAGCTACCAACATCAGTGAGCTCCTGCCATTCTCAATGCCAGAACCAGTTCCATGACTCATGGAGAGAGACCATTTTAATTCCTATTTTAAAACCTGGGAATGACCACACTGGTCCAAGTGTTGCTCTCACTAGCTGCGTGGGAATTACCTTAGAGCATATGATTAACCACTGCCTTGACTAGATTCTGGAATCCAGGTAGCTACTCAACTGCTTTCAGTGTCAGAGGTGGCTCTACAGCAGACTTTCCTGCACCGGCAACAACTTTTGGGTATATTTTTCTATCTTGAGAAGGCCTTTGATACTACTTGGCGGCATCCTATCCTTAGGCAGCTCCACGAATGCGGTTATCATGGTTGTCTTCCCCATTTTATTTGGTCCTTCCTTTCTCCATGTTATTTTAGACATCAGGTCTGTGACGCCCTTTCTGATCGATTTGAGCAGAAGAAGAGTTTCCCTCAAGGTAGCGTTTTAAGTGTGGCCTTGTTTCCTATAGCCATTAACAGTATTACTTCTGTTGTGAAACATCCTGTCCAGTGTTCCTTATTTGTGGATGACCTCTCTGTCTTTTGGTCATCAACCAATCTGGTAACAACTACACGTCAGTTGCAGTTTACTCTTCGGCAGTTGGATGAATGGGTGAGGATGACTGGTTTTAAATTTCCAACCGAGAAGTCTGTGTGTGTTCTTTTTAATCATTCATGTACTGTTTTTAATCTATCTGAACTGCAGATGAGGGGCTCTGATCTGCATTTTACAGATACAGTGAGATTTTTGGGCCTCATCTTCGATTCTAAACTGTTGTGATAATCAATTAAAAATGTTTATTATTATTATTTTAAAGTACTGTGCTACTGTCTTATGTTTTGTCCACTTTGCAGTTGTCTATGCTTTGGCATAATAGTTCTTTGCAAAGAGTAAATGCATATACAGACTTTTAGTAGATTTACTGCTCTTTGTCTCTTGCCTAATGGTTGTGTGCCTCTTGAGTTAAAGATAACTGTACCAGTTTTTCTCGTTAATAAAACTTGTCATTATCCTTTTGTGAGAATCAGTGGTATTATATTTAGCCTTTCAACAGGTTATGGGCCCAGTAATCACTGAGTGACAAGTTTTGAACTGACAAAAGTAAAACTGAATAGTGGGTGCATTATTGTAGTATTAAACTTGTGTGAGCAAAAGTTTTAAGGTTATTTCTGCTGTGTTAAAATGATGGAAAACGAAATTTCTAGAATTACAAAACTCAAAGGCATTGAAAATTGGTCTGCCTGGAAATTTCAAGTTCGTGTTACTTTAAGTGCTATGGGAGCTTGGGACATTGTCACAGGTGAAGTAATTAAACCAGAGTGTAATGACAACATGAATACTGAAGCAAGGCTGAAGTATGAAAAAGATCTTGTAAGATGGAATAAGTTGGACAATGCAGCTCAGAAAGTTATTGGAACATCAATTGAAGACAAGCCATTGCTACATATCATTAACTGTGAATCTTCAGCTGCTATGTGGATCAAATTACTTTCAGTTTATGAACAGAAAAACAGTGTAAGCATACATTTACTCCAGCAGCAATGGTATAACCTAAAAAAGGATATTTCAAATGATATGGCTACATATATTTCACAATTAGAAGACCTGGTACATCGGTTAAGGAATCAAGGTGAAAATATTTCAGATTCTATGGTGATCACAAAACTGTTAATGACACTACCAAAAAGTTATAACCATTTTCTGAGTGCATGGGAATCAACACATCCGGATCAACAGACATTAGCAAATTTGACATCAACATTATTGATGGAGGAAAAACGCCTTAATCTTCAGGAAGACGTGAAGGGGGAAGCATTTGCAGCAGGTACACAAGGAAGAAGTAATCATTTTAAGAATAATCCCTGTCCTACAAATAAAAATTCAAGAAAACAAGGTAAGTGCTTCAAATGTAATAAACCTGGTCATTGGGCTAAAGATTGCAAAACCATTTGTTTCAAGTGTAATAAACCCGGTCATTGTGCAAAAGAATGCAGAAGTACTGTATCAAAGCATCAAGGTCAGAATCAGTGTGAACTAAGAGGGGATGCTTTGATAAGCAAAATTTTAGCAGCCAATCATGTAAATAAAAATGCATGGTTTTTAGATTCTGGTGCTACTGATCACATGTGTAATGAAATTGAATGGTTTGTAAATTACAGTCCATTTGAGAGTGAAGTCCAAATCTGTATTGGTGATGGTAGTTATATTACTTCACATGGGAAAGGCGACATAAACATTCTAGCCTTTGATGGTAAAAGGTGGAATGAAAAGTATTTGTCAAATGTTTTATATGTGCCAGATATTCGGTTTAATTTATTTTCACTTGGAGCAGCATTAGACAAGGGCATACAATTTAAATCTGACAAGGCAACATGCAGACTTTTCAAGGGAGAGAATGTTGTTGCAGTGGGAGTTCGTGAAGAAAGGTTGTATAGGATGAAATTTAAGATTTCACTTAGTGAAAATGACAGTGTTCAAGCAAATGTGGCTACCAAGGAAGATCTTAAAATTTGGCACAAAAGACTTGCTCATCAAAATTTTCCCCATGTGAAAAAGTTTCTGAAAGATAGGCAGATTCAATTTAAGGAAGAAGATAAAAGTTTGTGTGAAGATTGTGTCGTTGGGAAAATTCATAAATTACCTTTCCACAAAAGTGATTCAAAGTCAAAAAGGGCAGGTGAACTGATTCACTGTGATTTGTGTGGCCCTATGCAAGTTGATTCTATTGGTGGTTCAAGGTACTTTCTTTTGTTAAAAGATGATTATTCACATTGGAGAACTGTGTATTTTCTAAGACATAAATCTGAAGTTGCGGAACACTTGGAATCTTTCATAAAAACTACTGAAAAACAAATTGAAAATGGCATTAAAGTGATCAGAACTGATAATGGACTAGAATTCATTAACCATGAAGTGCGAAAAATAATGCAGAATTATGGGATAACACATCAAAAATCAGTAACTTATTGTCCTCAACAGAATGGTGCAGCCGAACGTGAGAACAGAACTTTGGTGGAGACTGCAAGAACAATGATTCATGCAAGTGGGCTGCCAATACGACTGTGGGCTGAAGCCATTAATACAGCAACTTATATTTTGAATAGAACAGGTACAAGCAGTGTCAATGGCAAATCACCTCACAAAATGTGGAATGGATTGGATTATGATGTGACCAAACTCAGGATATTTGGAGAGATGGTTTATACACACATTCCAAAGGAGAGACGGCAGAAATGGGATTCCAAAGGTGAAAAAGGTTTTCTAGTTGGCTACGATACAGAAGTAAAGGGGTATCGTGTTTGGTTTTCTCATAAAGATCAAGTTAAAATATATCGTGACATTGTTTTCATGGGCAAATTATATAAGGACTGTCAATCAGAGAAAACTTTCAATACTGAATGTGTACCTTTCCTAATATCTGAGACAACTGATGATAAGCAGACTACTCAAGAGGAAACCCTGAATCAAACAGGAGAAGAAATTAGAATATTTGAAGAAGAATCAAATACTGAAGCCAACTGTAGATCTTCTATGGAAAATGACAATCAAGAGGTCATCAAATCTGAGAATAAAATTAGAAGCAGCCTACGAGACAGGTCAAAAATCAAAAAGCCTGTCAGATATGCCAACTATACTACTGTAAATTCTACCTGCATAACGAAGTGCTATGAACCCATCTCATATCAAGATGCAATGGAATGTGACAATGCAGAAAATTGGAAACAGGCTATGCAAGAAGAAATGTATTCTCTTAATCTTAATGAAACTTGGATCTTGACTGAGCCCCCAGAAAACCAAGAAATACTTGACAATAGGTGGGTGTTCAAAGTGAAGAGGAGAACTGATGGAACTGTGGATAGATTTAAAGCTCGACTTGTTGCTAGAGGATTTCGACAGAAATTAGGCATGAACTATACTGAAACCTTTAGTCCAGTGGTTAGATTTGATTCCATAAGAATAATCTTGTCCATTGCAGCATCCAAAGCAATGCATATGAGGCAGTTTGATGTGAAAACTGCATTTTTATACAGTGAAATAGATACTGAAATATATATGAAACAGCCAGAAGGGTTTGAGGATGGTACCAAAAAGGTATGCAAGCTGAAGAAAAGTATCTATGGGCTTAAACAAGCTTCTAGACTATGGAATAAACGATTCACCAGTGTGTTGAACAAATTTGGACTGACAGAAACAAGTGCAGACCCCTGTGTTTTTGTCAATAATAAGGGTGAATTCTTGACCATTCTAGCCATTCACGTTGATGACGGACTAATCATATCAGAATCTATGGAAGTAATTAATTTACTAATGAGTGATTTGGAACAAGAATTTGAGATAACAACCAGCAGTGTTAATCATTATCTCGGTTTGCAGATAGAGCAGTTCAAGGATGGCTCCATTTTCTTAAACCAAGAGGCATATGCAAGAGCTGTACTGGAACGGTACAACATGGAAAATACCAATGCTGTAGCTATTCCTGCTGATCGTGGACAAATGTACTCTGAGATGGGGAATGACTCAAAAATTATCAATGCTCCATACCGTCAGGCTGTTGGAAGTTTACTATATTTGTCTGTGGCAACCAGACCTGACATCACTTTCTCAGTACATAATGCTAGTCAGCATCTTGAAAAACCAGAAAAGATGCACTGGAATGCTGTGAAGAGAATCTTAAAGTACCTAAAGGGAACTATTTCTTATGGCTTGTATTATCCAAGGAATGAGGATATTCGTTTGTCTGTTTTTTGTGATTCAGATTATGCAGGAGATGTTCTTACTCGAAGATCGACCACAGGTTTTGTTGTTAAGTTTGGTGAAGCTACTATAGCTTGGAGCTCTCAGAGGCAAAAAGTGGTGGCATTATCAACAACTGAAGCAGAATATTTAGCTTCTTGTCAGGCTGTAAAAGAAATTGTATGGATACAGTCAATTTTACAAAATATTATTAATCAAAAAGAAATTACTACCACCTTGTATATGGACAGTCAAAGTGCCATCCGGTTGATCAAGAACCCTGAGTATCACAAACGAACAAAACACGTAGACGTGAAGTATCATTTCATACGAGAAAAATTTAAGTTGGGAATCTTCAACCTTGAACATGTAAGCTCTACAGATCAGCAAGCAGATATTCTTACCAAACCACTCACTAGAAGCAATTTTGAAAAAATAAGACAGCTACTTTATGTTGGTGATGCTAAAGTTCTTACTGACAGAAGACTACAGAAGTGTTAAACATTTGTTAATTGAAGTGGGAGTGTTGTGATAATCAATTAAAAATGTTTATTATTATTATTTTAAAGTACTGTGCTACTGTCTTATGTTTTGTCCACTTTGCAGTTGTCTATGCTTTGGCATAATAGTTCTTTGCAAAGAGTAAATGCATATACAGACTTTTAGTAGATTTACTGCTCTTTGTCTCTTGCCTAATGGTTGTGTGCCTCTTGAGTTAAAGATAACTGTACCAGTTTTTCTCGTTAATAAAACTTGTCATTATCCTTTTGTGAGAATCAGTGGTATTATATTTAGCCTTTCAACATAAACTCGCATCTTTGCTCTACCTGAAGGACTTCAAAACAAGGCACCTCAAAGCACTGGTGATTTTAAAGTGTCTTAGCCACACTTCTTGGAGAGCAGCCAGAACCTGTTTGCTCTGGGTTTACAGAGCCTTTGTGTGGTCTCGTCTTGAATATTTATGCCCCTATTATTTAAAGATGTTGGACGCGGTACACAATGCAGAGATTCGGCTGGCCACTGGGGCATTTAGGACGAGCCCCGTTCCAAGTCTTTGTGCTGAGGCTGCGGAGCTGATGGCTACTCATGGTGTGCCAGGCATATAAAATGCTGTCCACACCTTTCACATAGGCATACCACACTGTTGCTCGGCTTCCAATGGAAAGGCTGTTTCATACTCATCAAAGAGTGACAAGACCTAACAGGATTCACAGAAAGAATTTCCTTTTAGAAATGGGAGTGGCTGATTTTAATGTTGTACATAGAGCTTGGGGCAGGGTCCCACCTTGGCTTCTCGAGGTCCAGAATTATTTTATATCTGGCGAGTTTTAGGAAGGAACTAACTTCGAATTTTACTTATCAGTCATTGTTTTTAACTGTTTTAGATAGGCATCACAATTTCACAGTTCTGTACATTGATGGGTCCAAGCATGGCGACTTCGTCGGATGTTCCATTGTGTTCTCCGACCGTGTTATCAAGATTTGCTTCCCTGAGAAGTACTTTGTTTTCTCTGCAGAGCTCCATGCTATCTTGAAGGCACTAGAGCAGTTATGGTGTGCTCAGGGCAAATGATTTCTTGTCTGCTCTGATTCTCTGAGTGCACTTCAGTTGTTGAATGAGCTATATCCATCTGAGACCTTACTGCAGCATATTCACGATGAACTTTCCTTCCTTCAACATCGCGGGAAGGAGGTGTCGTATTGCTGGGTGCCGGGACACGTGGGCATTCATGGTAATGAAGATGCTGATCAGGCTGCTCAAGAGGCTTCCAGTGCCCCTGATGTGACACAGTGTCGTAATCCCTTGCAGGATATTACTTCCCTGTTGCGGCTGTGGTCCCTGCAGTTGTGGGAGGAGCACTGGCTCTCGGTGACTCATAATAAGCTGAGTTACCTGAAGCCCACTGTCTGTCTCTGGCAATCCTCCTATTGATCTCTTAGATAGGATGAAGTCGCCATTACATGCCTCCGCATTGGGCACTGTCCACTGACATACAGTTTCCTACTTCGATGTGAGGGGCCCACGATTTGTGATGCCTGTGGTGTACCACTTACTGTCCACCACATTTTAATAGAGTGAGATTTATATCATGCACAGAGGGTTGCGGCGAATCTTGGTGCAGATTTGCCCTCTATTTTAGGTGATGAAGTGAGTGTGATGAAAGTTTTAAAATGTTGTGATTTGTTTCAACTCTGACCTAAGCTTTTAGGCTGGTGGTTTTAATATGTTGCAGAGCAGTTGGCTCACCCTTTTTATTGCTGTGACCAGTCAGCCTTGGTCCTCTGCTTAGCTGTTGTAACTCTTTCTCCAGCTTTTCCAGTGGGGTACTTTTCCCATTGTCATCTGTATTGTTCACCTTTTGCATTTACCTCAGCTGCACATGTCACTTGCTGGTTGCTCTCCTTGCTTTTATCAGTTTCTTTACTGTTACAATTCCTGCTTGTTAACCTCTTAAATTTGATCAGGAACTGAAGACCTAGATGTCGAGCGCCCAAACCCCTCTATCCATCCACCCATCCATCCATTCTTAAGTCATTCATGATTGTAATATTCCTAGATGTGTAGTTGAATTTTCTGGTCCTTAAAATTGACTGATTTATAATATCAATAAAGTTAATGAATTTTTTTTAGTGCTCATATGAACGACTTCACACTTTTCATTATTTAGTATCAGTTGCCAATTTTTGCACCATACTGATATCTAAATCATTTTGCAATTGCTTCTGGTCTTCTAGTGACTTATTAAATGATAGAGGACATTAACAATTATGAACAGTCTAAGAGAGCTGCTAAGAATGTCCTCTAAATCTTTTATAAAGACTAGGAACGGTAGGGGCCCTATAACACTTCCCTGGGGAATACCAGATATCACCTCCATTTTACCTGATGATTTTCTATCAGTTACTATGCACTGTATTCTTCCTGATAGGAATCCATGATACCAGCTGTGCAAGTGAGACAATATTCCATAAGAATACAATTTGATTAGAAGTCACTTGTGAAGCATGGCATCAAAACCTCCTAGAAAGCTAGATATGTGGAATTTATTTGATATCCCATGTCAAAAGCACTCATCACTATGTGTGAGGCATCCCAAACCTATGAAAACCGGTGAGAAATGTTCTGAACAGAGGGTTCCCAGCTGATTTTAGGACACTTAATCCTACATTAAATGCACTCAGTCTGAAACAGACGATTCAAAAGGGTTAAAGGTGCTTTGGTATCATCAGTGACTAAAAAGGTCAATATGTGAACCACTACTTTGTAAGCTAGCAGAGTTGAAAATTGTCCCATTGTATGTATGTTCAGTTTGTTATAACTCACCAACTGCTGTGAGAGAAGGACAACACCATTGAGCCAAGATCCACATATGTTTGTGAATGTATCAGTGTTAGTGCTGTACCCATATCTTACTTACATTTTTAGATTCTTGTCCAACACACACACACTTCAATGTGAAATTTGTTGTGCGTATGCTTTCTATACACACCAACTCAATGTGTCCTTTGTTTTTGCAGTAGTTGTATGTCACCTGACACTTCAGGCACTCAGAGTAATCATGCTGAGCAAAACAATATGGGAATGACAGCAGGGCACCCCATGACCTCTGTGAAGAATTGGAGTAGCGTTTCTGTTATTTGTGACACAGTTCCATGTGCCACATGTGCTGTGTTTGTACTGCCATGAAATTGTCACCCCCCACCCCCCAAATCTAACAGGTGCACACTGGAGAGGAAGCAGTGGCAGCTGTATCAGACCAAGCTTCTATCTACGTGTTTTTTTGGTTGCTTGCTTTCTTGGTGGCTTGCTTGCTGCCCACAATACTTCAAAAGATTGTATAATTTAAGAATTTCTAAGAGAGAGTGATTTTCACACTGTAAAGTACTTCCTGTCTGGTGCCAGTTAGATTATAGCAACTCATACCATCTTATCAGCATACGATTCTTCATTGACATAAGTGACAAACTTACAGTGGCGACTAAGACTTTGCAGTTCCGCCACCGATGCTGGGTACGACAGCTTGGGCCATTTCTGACAAGGGTAGAACTCAAAGCAAGAAGTGATAATCTGCATATGTTTGCAATAATAAGTTGAGAGTAACTGACATATTCCATCAGAAGATAGACTTGCAGGTTCCTGAAAAGAAGCTGACAGACAGAAAAGGTGATGAGCACAATGTGAAATTCAAGGTAAGAATAAGGGCTTACATAGGTTGGGATTGGTGATGCCTTATGCTTATAGCACAAACCACATAAATCACAACCTCAAGATGAGCTGCATGCAGTTAGTGAGTAGTAAGGTGAGAACTAGCCAATAGCAAGCAATCTCCTAGGCCCCGGCCACATCCTAATTGTGTTAGGCTTTCTCAGTTATGCAAGTGCCTATATGACTTACATCTATTTGTGTAGCTCCATTTATAAATTCATTGGAGTTCATGGACGTATTTTAAAAACACTCCCAGTGATTCAGGAAGTCCAATGGAAAGTTACTGACCTGCAGTAAGCTACAACTTCAAGATTGGATGACTACTGAACAGAAAGAAGTAATTGGTCACACGGCTCACTGTAGATAGCTAGCAGTTCATGTGAGCCAGCCTGTGGGCCTGACCTTACTACATTGTTTTTCAATAACCAGTTATTACTGTATGCTGGAAGTAGAATTTCCTGCTGGAGCAGCTCTGGCTGTGTTGTTGAAAGAGAAAGAGTATGAGAAAAACACTGTGGCACCACCCTACTACTAACACCAGATTGGACTTTGGTTTGTTTCATTTGCTAAGTGACAATTTTCAGAAGGATCCACAAAACACAATTCAATGTGCAAGATACGAACATGGGATAAGGCTTTTTTCTTGGAGAGGATTTCTGTGACTCACTTATTGCTTATTTTGTACATATGGTGTCAAAATACAATCTTATTTCTTACATGTTATCTAGAATGTACTGAAAATCTATTAATTTCAATGATGTGATAGAACAGGACCTTGAGGCAGAAGGAAAAACAGAATTACTGTGACATGGTGTTTGTTTCTGGGGCACTGTTGATTGAGGAAATGTCACTGATAATTAACAGAAATAAAGACTATAATTTAAACAACTGATGTGTTTCTTTGTTTCTTCCTTTTTTAAAAAAATCAAGCACCACCTTCACCACCTTCAAAATTCTTCTGAAGAGCGAACCATTTGGCAAAGGACACCTTACGTGGTGCACCATGTATTCATCGTGCAATGACTTCCTCTGCACCAATTATGGAATGGACTTAAGACTGCAGCTTCTATTCAGCCATTGGGTAGGGCATCTCCTTCCAGTGCAACTCATGACCATTGTGCACTGAGATCCACACACCCTCATCATTATGGTTAATACAGCACCAGAAAGGCAACACAGTAGCCAGTCCGTTGTGGTGGGGTCATCAGGTACCCTCTTGGTTGTAACACCCTGACAATGCAGGGATTGCTCTATTGATGCCAGAGCTGAGACCACCTCATGCAAGCCAAGGAGTAGATGCTTTTCCATGTGGGGCATCAGGACTCCTGGCAACGGTCATTCCAGCAGAAGACCTTTGTTGTGGCTGGGTGGCGCCCATGAGGAGAGCCACTGATAGGAGTGGGTGGCATTGGGGTGGATGACCCGCAATGAAAAGATCTAAGTCAGGTTACATTGGCGGTCGTAAAACTGCCGTCTCAAAGCGAGGAAAGTTTAGTGCCTCAGTTTACGACCCCCAATCGTTCCCCTCACTGGCCATGCCGTGGGAGGAACGTAGGTCCACAAACCAGGCTTAGCCATATGATCCAAGATACCTTGTATGTGGCAGGACTGATGGGGACTCTTTCTCAGTAACCAAGCCTCAGTTTTTTGTAGATAACCTTGGGGAAGTGGAGTCGCTGTTGAAAATGCGCAACAGTTCTGTGTTGATCCACATGGTATCCACTGCCCAGTCATGAGCGCTGCTCGCCTGTGACAAACTGGATGATATTGCAGTGATGATTACTCCCTATAAGTCTCTGAACAGAGTGTTATTTTCTACTGGGATTTGTTGCTTCAAACTGATGACGAGCTATGTGCCAATCTTGTACAGCGAGGGGTTCATTTTGTACAGCACGTACATAGGGGTCTGAAGGATAACAGGGTTGCCACTGGGGCCTTCATCTTTGCCTTTGAGGGTGATACATTGTCCGAAAAGGTCAAGGTGATGGTTTACCATTGTGATGTGAAACCATATGTTCCTCCCTCTCTGAGCTGCTTCAAATGCTGGAAGTTCAGCCACATGTCATCTCGCTGTATTTCCAGCACTACATGTAGGGACTGGAAGCGTCCAGTACACCACTTCCCATCTGCATGAATTGTGGCCAGAATCATCCTCCCTGCTCGTTGGCATGCACCATTCTTCATCAGGAGTGGAAAATAATTGAATACAAGACACTGGACCGGATGACATATACTGAGGCAAAGAAGAAGTTTGAGCGATTGCACCCTGTAATAATGACAGCCTCTTTGGCAGCAGTCATGTCATTGCCATACTCTTCGGCAACAAAGGTGTTCCCTACTACATTCTTTTCTGTGGACCTCCAGGACCACCAACGTACACCTGCTCTCACGGCAGTTGGGGCTCTTTTCCTTCTGCTGCTCCCAAGGCTACTACTTTGGGAGCACCCCCTACCCCTCTGTCGGAGAAACACCAACCCTCTCTGGCTTTCCTTGATTGTAAGGGGTCCCTTGGGACACTCCCTTCCCAGCATTCTGCCACTGTTGATATCGACACTAGGCAACAGCAGTCGAAACCACAGGCTGCTGGCCACCGGGTTTCTTGTTTTTCCTCAGTCCCTGTGACTGAGAAATCCTCGCCACCAGAAAAGCCCATGAGAGACAAGAAGAATAGGACAAAAAAAAAAAAAAAAAAAAGAAAAGAAAAACAAGGACACCACGGTGGCTTCAATGCCACCCCTCCCTCCACCTCTGCTTCTGAGGACGAGGTGGGGATTCTTGTGTCCGCTAAGGACCTTGCTCTCGGGGATGCCTTAGAAATGATGGACGGAGAACCAGACACATCTCAGCCAGTGGATGCATGTGATGAGGTGTGATTAGCCCACTCCAATCATTCATGCCTTCCCAGCTGTCGGAAAATGTCATTCTCCAGTGGAACTGCGGTGTTTTTTTACCCCCACCCGGCTGAGATGTGACAACTTTTGAGCATAATTCCTGCTCTCTGTATGTCCCTCCAGGAAACCTGGTTTCCGGCAATGTGGACCCCTTCTCTTCGTGGCTATAGGGGATACTTTTGCAATCATAGTGTGTATAACAGGGTCTCAGGTGGAGTGTGTGTATATATGTCCTTACCTCTGTCTATAGCGAAACTGTGCCCCTCAGACACTTTTTGAAGCTGTGGCTGTCAGAGTAAGGACAACACATGAGATCATGATCTGCAGTCACTACCTCCCTCCAGGCGGCAGTGTCTCTTTGAATGTTTTGGCTGCACTTTTATAACAACTCCCTCCACCTTTCCTGGTATTGGGCGACTTTAATGCCCATAATCCCTTGTGGGGTGGTCCCACAATTTCTGGCCGTGGCAGGACTTACTTTCTCAACTCGACCTGTGCCTCTTAAATACTGGTGCCCCCACACATTTTAGTGTGGCACATTCTCGGCCATTGATTTATCGATCTGCAGCCACAGCCTTCCACCATATGTCCACTGGAGAGTTCACAATGACTTGTGTGGCAGTGATCATTTTCCGATCTTTTCATCACTTGCACAGCATCAGCCCCCAGGGTGCCTGCCCAGGTGGGTTCTAAGTAGAGCTAACTGGGAACGCTACACCTCTGCTGCCATCGTTGCACCTCCTCCACTCGACAACATTGATGTCATGATCAAGAGTGTAACTTGTACCATTCTTTCTGCTGCCGAAGCAGCAACTTCTCGATCATGGTCGCCGGAAGTCGCTGAGGGACTGCAGGTGGATTTTACAATGATACAAATGGCACCCCTCTCTGGAGCACCTCATCACTTTTAAACGATTCCACACTCATGCTCATCATTTAATTAAAAGATGAAAACAGGAGTGTTGGGAGAGGTACCTGTCCACTATTGGAACAGGTACCTCCACCTTACCAGGATCGGGCACTTTAAGTGATACCCAACGGCAGCAGGAATCCCTGGGATCTCCACAAATGGAGTTATATATACAGACACAGCCACACTTGCAGAGATGTTTGCTGAGCATTACACTCATGCCTCTGCCTCTGCAAACTACCTACTGGCCTTCTGTACATTAAAGCAGCGGGTAGAAGACCAGCCCATCTCCTTTACCACCCACTGCATCGAGACGTATAACACTCTATTCAGTAAGTGGGAGTTCCTCAGTGTTCTTGTACAATGTCCTTACTCGGCCCCTGGGTCTGATGGCATCCATGCCCAGATGCTAACACACCTCTAGCAGAAATCCAGGGTAACTGCCTTGCTCTTTTCAACTGCATCTGGTATGACGGGGCTTTCCCGTCGTAATGGCAGGAGAGTATAATCATCCCGTTGATCAAACCTGGCAAATGCGCTGTTCATGTGGATAGCTATTGACCCATGAACCTGACCATTGTCATGTGTAAACTGTCGGAGCATATGATCAGTCGGCAGTTATGTTGGATTCTTGAGACTCGGAGGGGGCTTACTGGCTCCATGCCAGGGCGGTTTTTGTCAGGGTAGCTCTACCACCAATAACCTGGTGTACCTTGAGTCTGTAATCCACACAGCTTTTTCAAGTTGCCAACATCTTGTAGCTGTCGTCTTTGATGTGCACAATGTGTGTGGTACAACCTGGCAACTTACTACTTTACATGGGTGGTGTCTCCAGGGCTCACTCCCAATTTTCATAAAAAACTTTTTAGCTGTCCGTACCTTTCGTGTTCAAGTTGGTGCCTCTCATAGCACCTCTCATGTGCAGGAAAATGGCTTTCCTCAGGACTCTTGTTTTGAGTGTTCCCTTATTTTTAGCGGTAATTAATGTCTTAGTGACAGCAGTTGGATCGTCAGTATCCCCTTTGCTCTATGATGATGACTTTTGTATCTATTTTAGTTCCTCCAGCACCCAAGTTGCAGAACACAGATTGCATGGAGCCATTAGGAAGGTGCAGTCCTGGGCTTTGCCCATGGCTTCCAGTCTTCTGCTGCCAAGACTACTGTTATGCACTTCTGTCAGCATCAGACGGTTCACCCTTAGCCTGAACTATATCTCAACAACCACTTATTAGAGGTAATGGATAGTCATTGTTTTTAGGGTTGGTTTTTGACTCCCACCTGACATGGTTTCCTCACATTCGTCAGCTGAAATGAGAGTGTTGGCGCCATCTCAATGTTCTTTGCCATACCACCTGGGGTGCTGATCGCTGCACATTGTTGCGGATATACACAGTACTGGTACAGTCGTGGCTATACACAGCACTGGTACAGCCAACGTGGTCATCCGCTCCCAACGATGACGACCCAGATTAGGTCATACAATCACATGTCGTGTCCGGTCTCTTCTGTTGGAACTTGAGTCTTTCCCTCTGCCTTTTCCACATCAGGCCCTCACACATATACCCCCTTGGTGCCTGCCAAGGCAGTGTACTCAACTGGACTTGGCCTACAGGCCCAAAGACTCAGTTCCTCCAGAGGCACTCCGCCATCAGTTCTTTGCTGTTGTATCTGAGTTTACCGGATATGTTCTGGTCTACATGGATGGTTCAATGGTTGAGGTTTGCATTGGCTTTTCATATGTTCATGGCGGCCACTCTGTCACACTCGGCACACTCTGTCTGATGTCTGCAGTGTATGTATGGTCCTGCTCAGGTGAGTCTTTTCTCATGTGTAGCAGACTCCCTGCTATCCTGCGAGCTCTGGACCAGGGCTACCTGTGTTCTCCTCTGGTTTTAACCAAAACAGGAGATGCTTTTTGTCATTGACTGGTCCAGTTCATCAGTGGTGTTTGTCTGGTCTCTGGGACATGTTGGTATCCTGTGCAATGACTGTGCCAACAGGCTTGCTAAACAGGCTGTCAATGAGTCTGTGTTGGACATTGGGTAACGCCTTCTGATCTCCAGTCTGTTTTGCGCCATCGGATTTCTAAGCTTTGGGATACTGAGTGGCATACCCTGACCGTGACAAATAAACTTCTGGCTGTAAAGGAGACCATGGCTGTGCGGCATTTCTTCATATGGGCCTCTCTTCATGACTCTGTAGTCCTGTGCTAGTTTCTCATTGGCCACAGTTGGCTAACCCATGGCCATCTCCTTCATGGTGAGGACCTGCTCCAGTGTTGCTGTGGCTCCCGCCTGATGGTAGCCCACGTCTTGGTGGACTGCCCTGTTTTAGCCGCCTTGTGGCTGAGTTTTAATTTTCCTGCAGTTTTATCAGATGTTTTACTTGATGCCACAATGGCTGATTCAGTTTTAAATTTTCTTCATGATGCTGGTTTTTACCACTTTCTATAAAGCTTTGCTTCAGACCATTGTCTATGTTTCTCTTGTCTTGTGGCCTCCGATTGGAGGTTTCCTTGTGTTGCCGCATAGTTGACCTCTTTTTTAATCTCATGGTCGGTCAAGCACTGACATCGGCTTTTTCGTTCCATTTCTTGTCATTGTTTGGTTTTTCTGTGAGATTATCTCATTCAGTGTTGTCTCTGGTTGACTTTATTGTCCTTTTCCTGTCTCAGAGGGATATTCATCCGCTTTGCTATTTTAAACTCTGGGCTCTTTTCAACATCCATGCCTCATGTGATGCCCCTAAAACATCCAACCAACAACATCATCTTCAGAAAGAATGGGAGGAATAAAGTTGTGCCGAAGAATGTAATAATACGAGGAGGATCAGTGGCGAAACATGTCGGAAAGAAAACACACGCACACACACACACACAAAGTGTGTAGATAAGTTGAGCATTTGTATTTTGTTAGAGGCATGCAAGGATAGCTGGTGCAACCGCTGTGAAGGCAGTGTCCCCAGTGGCATAGTGGTCAGCATGACTGTCTAACAAGCAGGAGGACCCAGATTTGAATCCCACTTGGACACAATTTGAAACTTTCCTCATTGATTTCATTCAATGTCCACTGACAGCTAACTTCATAAAATTCTTTCAAGCTTACAAAGAATACAGCCTTTGTGCTAGTTGTCGATTTCCTTGTTTTGACCAAAATTATTAAAGCAGGATGTCTTTACCATAAACTATGCCTTTTAGTTCAAAACTCATGGAAGCTTTATTAATCCCTGAAACTGTTTTAGGATAAAAAAAAAAAAAAAAAAAAAAAAAAAAAAATCCAAGTACCATGAATGAATTACACCAATGATACTCATGAAGCAGGTAACAAATTCATATCTCATGATGAGGGTTTAGGCAAATATTAGAGCCAAGGCAGTAGGTCTGTTACTCCATCTGTGTCAAAGGGGATGAAAGCTTATGTTTATATGTTCCAAGAAACAGAAATGTGTGAAGACAAAAATCAGACCCTGCCTCCAGTGGGCTGTAAGTCTTTTTCTACTATGTTTGTAATAATGTAATATGCCATGGAAGATTACAAATTGACATTGCTTGACAGTCCCCTTACTGCAATATTTGTATTCACTCCGGTACTTACTGTCACCTTTGCAGTTTGTTACTACAGTGCTGTGCCCAAGAGGTGCTCCATGCACTTTCCATTTTCCACTTCTTGAATAATCAGCTGTTGTAGAGGCCAACAGCTTTGCTGCAATGGATAAACTGGTTCCTGTCAGATCATCAAAGTTGAGCACTGTTTGGCTTGTCTAGGACATGGATGGATAAATGCCTAGCACTGTTGACAAGCGTGATGCTTTGTGAGGCCAATTGAGGAGCTCTTGGTTGAGAAGTTGCGGCTCCGGTTTGGTAAACTGACAGAACACCCAGGAGTGGAAGGTGCTGACCACGGCGGCTGGTCGGTACTGTTGGGCTCTCAAGGCCTGTGTGGGATGGAGTTTAGTTTAGTTTTTAACTACTGTAGAATGATGATTGTTTGATTATTTTGCCTGGAAAATCAGCAATTACACTGTAGCTCTACACAGCTGACTCATGATCAACTCCTCCATCATGAGAACCATCAGTGTTGCTGTGGCTCATGTTTGACAGTGGTCACATCTTACCGGACTGTCCTAATCTTACTGCCCTGCAGTGGGATTTCAATATTCCTAACTTGTTACCTTTGGCATTACATGACAATGCCCCAAGGGATCATTCAGTTATGTTTTAACTGTTAGGGGTTGTTTTTGTTACTCTCTCTAAGGATGGGTACCATAGCCCGATTTCTCAGGCCCTCACCCTTCCTGCAATTTTACTGCCTCCCTCATTTTTAGTGAGTTTTTTGTTCTACTTGGTTTATGTGTTGTGTTTATATTTCAGCCTAACATGTTTGGTTAGAGATTTTAGTGTATTGTGGAGTGGTTGCTTCATCTTTTTTACCCTATCAACCAGACAATCCCATTCACCTGCTATATTGCTTTTACTCATGCTCCCTCTTCCTTTTGTACACCTGTGTTTCTCTTTTCTTGCATTGTCCTTTGTGGCCCTCATTGACTTTCTGCAGACCCTGAGATTATTTTCATCCCCTTGGGTTTCCTGTAGTAGGTTTGTTTTAGTGTATAGTTTTGAGGTGATAAGGATATTTTGAAACAAGGGACTGATGACCATAGTAGTTTGGTCCCCTCCAATCAGAAACCAACCAACCAACCAAAGTGGCTCATTTAATATGCAAATTGTCACATTTCGAGTGTTAAGAACTAGCAAATTTGGTCTTTAGTTACTAGTTGTGTTGTGAATTACAATACAAAGAACACTACTTTTATCTGGTTTTTTGATATAGTGCTTGAAGGTACAACATACAAGTAACATTGATCTTTCACCCGGTGCTGAAAGAGCCTGTACCTCGTAAGCTCAAAAGGTGGCCCAATTAATTGCTGTGGATAGCATGGAGATGTACTGATGCAAGAGGATTGCATTAGCCTAGTTATAGGCAGTTTAGATGTCACCAGCATTGGTGCAGCTAGTTTTGATTCTGTGCACACAGCTGGTATAGACTCGGAGAAAGGTTGATAGTGGTGCATCTACTATTGGTTCCCATGACTACAGCTAGTAAGCCTTAGTTCAGAATGTGAAGTAATATCTATGGTGTGTCGGCCCACTAGTCGGTGTAGAGCCTGTGCAGGATGTCTTTGGCGTGTGGCAAATGGTATAAGGTAGGTGCTATCTGTAACTTTGTCAGAGTAACCCCTTTTTTTTACTGCGCACTATTTTCAATATTAGGGGTAGCACTCAAATTAATAGTGTATGCTGTTCCTCTCTTTAACACTTTCACTATAATATATTGGGAGTGAGATGCCTTTGGGAGAGAATGCCCATCTTACAGACAAAAGTTTCCTGTTGGACATACTCCTGATAATTTCGCTGATCTAGATTTATGTTATTGGTCCAACTGATGTCCATCAGATTTTTTACTTTCAGTTTCACTATTATTATTACAAATATCCCAGCTAGAAGGTCTTGTTTACTCTAAAAGTTTCTTTACCCTTAATTGGGTTGACAGGAGTTTGGATGGGGATAGGTTCCTCTTACTGTTGATTGACCCCGGGAGGCAATTCGTCTGCTCTGACATATGTAGCAGTGTGACTTTGTTTTCTCTGCAATCTATATATCAGCTCTAGCACCAGTATTTGACCACTCCTATTTACTTTCATAATAAGGACATTTTGGGAGATACCATTAATGTCAGATAAACTTCGTTTTGATAAAGTGCTGATGAACTCGGTGCTTTAGTCTCTATTGTTCATACAATCTACCTTTATCATTAACCCACTTTAATGCCCATAACTTCATGTGGAGCAGAACCACCACACCACTTTGAGACTCTTTAATAGAACAACTGATTTTGGATCATGACTTTTATTCCAAACATTGGAACTTCCATTCATTTTAGTGCGATGAATGAATCATTTTCAGCTACAGACCTTTTCTACAGTTGTAGACTCCTTATTCAATCCTTAAGATAGTTCCTTCTATGGACTAATATCATATACGAATATGGGTAATTTTAGAAGCAAGCAGCATTTGCTTTGTGCACAATTCATGGTGTGGAGGTCACACATGTTCGCCTCAGCCAGGGGTAGTGGGGTCGGCAGAATTCAATGACAGCATGCCTGGTCAGTGTTGTGAGGGCCTAAAACATCTTCCTGTCAAATTAAAATATGTGGGACATGACATCAGTTAGTGTTGCAAAATACTAAAATGAATTATTAACAGCATAACGGAAAAACTGGTATAAACTATTCTTGGGGAAGATGTTTGGTTTCTGGAAATATGTAGGAGCACTCTGAGCCTACAAATTATCTTAGAAGAGAGGCAAACATATGTTTATGGGTTTTGTAGATTTTGAGAAGTCTTTTGAGAGTGTGGACTGGAATACAGTCTTTAAAATTTGTATGAATAACATACAAGGAGTGAAGAGTTATATACATTGTGAACAGAAACCAGGCAGAAGATATAAGAATTGAGGTTCATGAAAGAGAAGCAGCATTTGAGAAGGGAGTGAAACCAGGTTGTAGCTTATCCCAATGATATTCAATCTGTACATTGAACATTGAATAAACAGTAATGGGAACTGAAGAAGACGGAATTAAAAGTTCAGGAAGAAGAAATCAAAACTTTGAAGTTTGCTGATATCATTGAAATCCTGTCAGAGAGACAGAAAAGACATGGAAGAACAGTTGAATGGAATGTGCAGTCTTTAGATGGGTATAAAAGATGAACATTAACAAAAACAAAATGAAGGTATGCTACTTACTCTAATTAAATAAGGTGATGAGAGAATTAGGGTAGGATACAAGAAAATGAATGTAGTAGATGAGTATTTGTTATTTGGGCAGCAAAATAACTTATAATGGATGAAGTAGGGAGGATATACAATGTATTGTCAATGGTAAGAAAAAATTCTTAAGAAAAGAAATGTTTTGATGTTGAATATGGATTTCAAAGTTGTCTGGAGTGTACCATTGTATGAATGTGAAATGTGGCTGATAATCAGTTCTGACAAGAAGAGAATAGAAGCTGTAGAAATGTAATGCTACAGAAGAATGTTGAAGATTAGATGATAGATCATCTAGTCAATGAAGAGTTGCTGAATAGAACCAGATAGAAATTTACAAAAAAGATAATTGTTGCATACGTTGACTGAAAGAAAGCTTCAGTCGATAAATCAGACTACTGTAGTATGGAGAGCTGCATCGAACTGGTTTTCAGACTGAAAGCAACAACAACAACAACAACAACAACTACTACTACTACTACTACTACTACTACTGCTCATAAGCAACAATTTAATCGAGCATTTAATGAAAATCAGTTTAGCACTTAATTCAATAAACCTACACAATTAGTCAAGTAGTAAAGGGCATCCATGCCGGTGGCCGCAGGCTTCCCCCCAAGGGAAAAGGGGGGGGGATAGTATAGTAAAGTGTTATTATTTCAAGAAAATAATTTGAGAGTCACTATTTTATTAACAGGATTAAGTTTTTAATAGGCTCAGAAATGGAACTTATTTATGACTACTTAAAACGTCACCATTTGTCTTCCAAAATATTAGAAATGTTCCATATACCCAGGGCTTGCCCCCTTACAAACTGTCAATGAGTGTTCTCGAAGAAAGTGGTGTGTATTGGCAGACACAACTAAAAACCACTTAAACATTTACTGTGTGAGATTTATATTTTAAAATGTATTTTTTAATTAATTGTTTATTAATTTATGTAATATTACCTGTAATCCAAGAACTAATACATATACATAAATTCTGATTGTGGCAATGGAAAGAACAGGACAACATCTGCAAGGAAGTGTTGCCATGTTTGTTTCTACTGTATTAATTGATGATATAGAAATCATGAACTACTTTTGGACACTGCATCAAAAACTCACATTTAATTAATTTGTAGACAAATTACTGTGTGTTGAGTTATAAATGACAAAATTTGTTTAGTTTTTAGCATACATTTAATGGTGCACTCAGAGTTTGGTAGCATTTATATGTAATGTATTTATGCAGACTGAAACATCAAATAAAAATTTGTACCACAGCTCTGATTCAAACTCGGGCCTCATGCTTACTAGATAGTGGTGCTAACTATAATGCCATCCTGGCACAGTGGCTTTGCATTACCACATGGATTTACCCTGGCATGTATCCCTCACTTATTTTACTTATGTGTGAAAAGCAAACAACAAAAATACCTTGAAGGATTCAACAATATTTTGGAAAGGATAGGCTGCTACTCACCACAGAGACGTCCAATGAGCTGCAGAAAGGCACACATAATAGAAAAAAAAAAAAAAATAAAGCTGTTGGCTGTTAAGCCTTCATCTGCCACAGAGAACACTCTCTCTCTCTCTCTCTCTCTCTCTCTCTCTCTCTCTCTCTCTCTCTCTCTCTCTCTCTCTCACACACACAAACCCAACCACCATCTCTTGCTGTTGCAGCCGGACTGCAACCTATCAACACATAGCACAGCCGAGGCAAACAGCAACCAGTGGTGGGGATGAGGAAGTGGCATGGAGAGGGAAAAATGAAGGGATGCTGGTGGGGATGGAGCAATACCTAAGTGCTGTCTGACAGATAGGGAGGGACTGGAGTTTGTGGTGGAAAGAAAGACATACATGAGCTGGAGTGTGGGTAGGGAAGGGAAGGGGAGAAGAGAGGAGACTGTTAGCTATAGGAACTAGTGAAGGCCTAGGCCTGGGGGATTGTGGGAGCGTAGAATATACTGTAGGGAGAGTTCCCATCTGTGTAATTCAGACAAGTTGGTGTTTGTTGGGAGGATCTATGTGGCACAGGCTGTGTAACAGTCATTGAAGTGAGTCACATCATTAAGTGCTGCACGCTTGCCACAGTATGAAGATGGCCATTCATCTGGACAGACAGCATTTTGCTGGTCATGCCCATGTAGAAAGCTGCACAGTATTTGCACCTCCGTTTGTACACAACATGATTGCTATTACAGGTTGCCCTGTCTTTTAAGGGATAGGAAATGCCTGTGACGGGACTGGAGTAAGTGGTGGTGGGATGGTGGATAGGACAGGTTTTGCATCTAGGTATGTAAGTTTGGTGTACGGCAGAATACCACTGTAGGGGGGTGGGGAAGATTTTCGGTAGGGTATTTCTCATGCCTGGGGAGGAGGAAAGGTAATTGAAATGCTTGCGAAGAGTGTGGTTTAACTGCCTCATTTCAGGGTGGTATTGGGTGATGAGAGGGATGCTCCGTTGAGGCCGGACGGTGGGTGTGGGGGAGGTGGTGGGTGACTGGACAGACAGGGCCTGTGATATCTGTTTCTGGACAAGGTTTGGTGGGTAATTATGGTTAGTGAAGGCCTCAATGAAGCGTCTGGAATATTTTGAGAGGGATTGCTCATCACTGCAGATGTGATGACTATGGATAGCTAGGCTGTATGGAAAGGACTTTTTGGTATGGAATGGGTGGCAGCTGTTGAAATGGAGGTATTGCTGATGGTTTGCAGGTTTGATGTGGACAGAGGTACTGATTAAGCCACCTTTGAGGTGGAGGTCAACATCGAGCCTTTCTGCAGCTCATTGGGCATCTCTGTGTTGATTAGCAGCCTATCCTTTCCAAAAATTACTTATGTGTGAGTGAGGCTGGTGATAGCATGAAGTCGTTAATTGATGTAAATCCAATGGTTTTCCATGCATGGACAAAATGAATGCCAATCTGAACAGTGATCCAGCTGCATACTTTTCAATGATAGAATTTTTCCGATCATTGATCATGACACTGAAATACTGTATTCTGCCTCACTTCAGTGGGGGAGGAGGGGGGAAGGGGGGAGATATTTTGCAGTTATCAAGGCACCATTTTATTTCTGATGGTTGTTCAGTAGAACTTGTATTGTTTGAAGACGATTAGTAGCATAAATTTTGTATTTTAACTCAATTTGCCGGGTACTTTGATTACTTTGTGTACTAATCACATATAGGATTAATACAGTAAAAGTCATTTGAATTCTGTTTATTTGAGTTAAGTAGTGTTTGTCTTTGAGTCTTTTTAGCTGTGATCACTCTCTTTGTTTTCCAACTTTTTCTATTTATTTTATTTTTGTTTGATGTGTTTGCTAAGTACGGCTGCCACTACTTAATAACTTAGGTACTTATAACCAGTGTAGGAATTATTGTGTGATTTTATAAACAATAAACTTTGTTATTTAAACTTAAGTATTTGTAGTTGGTCTGTGCTATTTAGGTTTGCTGAACCTGTGATCAGCCTATTGTTATTTTTTGGTTAATAATTCAGGCATAATCATGTACATTATTGACTTGAGAAACTACTACTCTTAAAGTTTAGCAGAGCAGTATTATTTCAAGATCCTGATAAAGGGCTGTCGGTATATTAGACTGTATAGTTTGTAAGAAAATGATCAATGGAGACGTATAATGGTGTGCAGAGTTCCCATCATCTGGCATAGTGATATACGGCTCTAGCCCCCTGGTCTATGGGATATGGATCATCTCTTTGCTGGGAAATCATGCCAATTAAGCTGCGGAGAAAAAAAAAAAAAAAAAAAAAGAAGAATAGTGTTTCCTCAAAACAGCTGTAGTGAAACTCAGAGTGAAGTCTGTTAAGGAAAGAAAGAGATCCTGCAAAAATCAGGAAGCATATAAGAGCCTCTTCATATTCATGTCGGGTCACACACTCAATCAAGATCAGGGGTCTCCATGGCAAATGTGGTGTGCGACCATCTTTTGACCACCACTGAAGAAGAAAGAAATTCTGGGCTTTATAAAGGATACACTAAATCTTAAAATAACAGGAGTGTACAGGGTGTCCCATTTTAATGTATACCAGCTGATATCTCTGGAACAGAATAATTGAATAATTCTGGGGATAAAAATAAAAAATTAAAAAATCCTCTAGTAAAACTTGTAAGGCTTGAAGGGGATCATGGAACCTTGAACCCTATTTTCAAGGTCTGACCAAGGTCAAGTTCGGTTTATCAAATGGCAACCCCTATTTTTATTCCATATTTGTATGCTGTGTAAAAAAAATATGCATGTTTATAGGAGCATTTTTTTCTTTTTTTCTCCAAAAACCCTGGGTTTTATTGCCAGGGGGCACTTCATTGTATGTTTCCCAGGTTACTATTATCTCAAAAACAAAGTGAGATTGGGAAAAGTTTTCAGTGAACATCTTGAATGGTTTCTGAGCTCTGTCCACTGGTGACATTTTTGTAAACTTGTAAATTTTCCCCGCTCTTGCTTCATTCTCGAGATACTTACACTGAAGTCATCTGGCAACAAACCTTTGGTTAAAAAGATGTTTCCTACAAATAATGAATATTTTTTCACATAGAATATGAGTATGGAATAAAACATAGGTGTTACATTCGAAAAAAGAACTTAACCTTGGTTTGACATTGAAAACAGGGTACAAGGTCATTTTGAGATAACTATTCCAGGACTCCCTTCAAACCTTACAACTTTTACTAAAGACTTTTTTTTTTGTGCAGAATTGTGCCACCTCAAAAATATCAGCTGGTATAGATTTAAATGGGACGCCCTGTGTAGCATATTGTGTGAATGTGCATTGGGCACTTGCGGCACTGTATCTTGAGGAACATTCCGGATGGCGGAACGGCTAGTAAATGTGGTTTGGAGCAGAGAACACATTGGCAACTCTGCAACACATTCTCTTTCTTGTGCAGATTGTGTGTGTGTGTGTGTGTGTGTGTGTGTGTGTGTGTGTGTGTACATCACACTAGTCCTTTACACCTACAATTTATAATTCTAACTCAAATTTATACTAGGTAGGTACCTGTGATTCAGTTACTCAGTAATGTGCATGAAATTGAAAAGCTGAAGAGAGAAAAAAAGGTACATGAACTAACTTTGATATTATCAGAGAGAAGAAATAGGAAACTGGCAAGATGATTTATTTAACAATTCCTTGTATTATGTGGATGTTCCAGCTCAAAGCCTCAAATCTGCCTAAAATTTAGTACAACAATGCTACCACGCGTGGAACACTCACATACGAAGTATTAGATTCTCCTGAGAATTAGTTACAGAATTATGGATTCTGAAAGAAGGTGGTGCAACTCAGAAATTTCAATGAGCTTTACAATCAATCTTCAGAGCCAGCATAAGGACTCGGTAACTTAAGAACTAATCTGCATAGTCCAGTGTAATTTTTACTACCTAATAACCTTTATTTAAGGAACACAACCAAAATCACAATATTTTCTGAGGAAAATTAAAAAAATGTCAAAAACAATAAAAATGTAACAAGTTAAAGATATATGTTGTAGGTTCCTGCCATGGGATAATATTTTTTGTAGTAAGCCTGATTTCGGCTAAACACACAACACCCTCATGTCCATAGTCTTCAGACAAACTGAGTTACATGCACAGGAAAACATTTAAAAAAAGTGGATAATCACCAGAATAATGTGGATTTTCAAACAGGTAGCTCAGAAGGGATAAGTGATATCTCACTCAAATTTCTACATGTTATTTGTTATATTGACTGACACATACAACAAACACAGAGCGTGCACTGATTGTGCCAACACCCACTAGGTAAGCTCGTACCTAGTCAACAACACACTGAGGTGCGAGCATGCACTCGGCACTGTTTATATCAATCGCTCACACTCTCGCGGCAGACACCCAATGTAATTGCTCGTCTTCACTTGCGTCTGCGCCTTATAGCATTCCTTCTCTCTTGGGGGAAGATCAGATGTGAGAGATGTCCATGGCGGCGTCATCTGCCAGACTCTGATTGAGGTGGCGGGCTGGCACTGTTGCGTAGGGCCTGAAGTACTTGGGGTGCGGACAGCATTGGTGTCGTCCTTCCCCCGACAACTCATATGGCAGAACTGGGGATTGTGGTTCGGGCTCCATCTCCACCTCGGCCCCAGGAACTGATGACAGGGGCCCAGAAGATAGTGGTGTAGCAGGAGGAGACGGATTCAGTATGGGTGGTGACTGTACCCGCAACGGTATAGGTCCTCTACAGGAGGAACCTGGTTCAGCCCGTCTGAGGCGGACAACTTGCTGGTAGCAGCAAGAGCCCCTCTTCAACGTGTGGACTGGTTATGGAGCAGAGTGTTATGGGAGCACCTACTGGGTGCTGGGGGTCTTCCAATTTTCCATTTGCAGGCGCAGCTGGTCATCTTCTGTCTTCTGTGTGTATGTCACACAGACAGCGGCCCCAGCATCTGATGATGATGGCAGGGATCCATTTTGGCTGATGCCCAAACCCTCGCGCCCAGACAGTAATTCCTGGTCAGAAGCGAGGGGACGGAGGCATGGGCAAATGTCTCTGGCTCAGATGTAGGAGAATGGAGCGGAGTCCAGGGCTGCCGACCATGGAGGAGTTCTGCAGGGCTATTGTCGCCAAATGATGTAAACCGATAGGACAAAAGAAATTGATCAAGAACAACTTGCGAATGGTACTGAGCCACATACTTCTTCAACTGCGTCTTGAAGGTGCAAACAAATCTTTCAGCCTCCCCATTCGACTGTGGATAAAAAGGGGAGGGGGGGGGTGAGGACATGGCAGATAGCCCGGGCTTTGCAGAAGGAAGCAAACTTGTGTGACATGAACTGAGGACTGTTGTCTGACACCACCATGGAGGGAAGGGCTTCAGTTGAGAAAATGAGTGACAGCTGTAACAGTGGCAGTGGCAGAGGTTGCTAGGTAATGGACAATGTACAGGAACCTAGAGAAGACATCAATAACCATTAACCAATAGGCATTAAGGAAGGGGCCAGCAAAATCAATGTGCAGGCAATCCCAGGCCTATGATGGTTGAGGTCACAGGGCAAACGTCGCTCAAGGGGAGGCTTGCACAGAGCGAGCAAGAGATAACCATATGAGATACATCGCTGGCCAGACCCAGCCAAATCACATGACAGCGGGCCACCGCCTTAGTACGAGATACCCCCAATGATCAAAGTGGAGCAGCTTGAGGACCTCTGTACGGAGGGCTGATGGAATGACGACCCGAGAAGAGGCTTCCTCAGTATCAAGGAGAAGCATGCCATCCACAACAGAAAAACGAAGTCAAAATGTAAAGTAGTTCCTGAGGGGGTCTGATGCCTGTGTCAATAGGGTCTCACGCCAGCCGTGTGGTACAAAATGGATCACCTTACAGAGGACCGGGTCTGTGACGGTAGTTTTAGCAACCTTGGCACCTGTAATTGTCCACTGTTTGTTGAGCAGCGATGTCGACAACTCTTCCTGATCATAGTTTGCGTCTGGGCCAACTCGAAGGCAGGAGAGCGCATCCACGTTTGCATGTTTTGATGTAGGGTGAAAATGTATTGCATAGTAATAGCGCGATAAGAGTAGCGCCCAACGCTGAAGATAGTGAGTGGCTTTGTTGGGTAGTGATGTCAAAGGATGAAAGAGGGAAACCAGTGGTTTGTGATCAGTTATGAGATGAAATTTTATGCCATACAGAAAGACATGAGACTTTTTCAGAGCGTAGATGATAGCAAGGGCCTCCTACTCAATTTGTGAATATCTGGTTTGGGCCGGAGTGAGTGTCTTTGAGGCGAAAGTAATTGGGCACTCAGATCCGTCTGGATATTTAAGAGTGATTACTGCTCTGATTCCATGTTGGGAGATGTCTGTTGCTAAGATGAGGGTAAGGTCAAGTTGATAGGTTATGAGGCAGGGCGCCGATTGTAGCAACTCCTTTAACATGCAAAATGCTTTATCACAAGCCGATGACCAATGGAATGAAGTCCATTTGTGCAGCAGGTCATGCAGGGGTTTTGCAATAGATGAAGCTCCTGGCAAGAATGTATAATAAGCGACCTTTCCTAAAAACACTTGAAGGTCCTTGACTGATATCGGCTGAGGGAGACACCATGGGGGACGCATTCTGAAGAAGGGGCTTGCTGCCCTCACTAGAAACCTCAAACCCCAGAAAAGTGATTGAAAGCTGAAAAAAATGGCATTTCTTCAGATTGCATGTCAACCCCGCCACCTGCAATACTGTCAAAAGTGCACATAAGTTGCTTAGATGTTTGTCAACAGAGGGGTCGGACACTACTATATTGTTGCGATAATTGACACACCCAGGCACCGACAGTGTGAGTTGTTTGAGGAAGCCCTGAAAGATTGCTGGAGCGCTGCCCACCCCGAATGACAACCTCAAGTATTGGTACAATCCAAAGGGCATGTTAAGGACCAAGAGACACTGAGAGTCGGCATCGAGAGGGCTTGCAAATAGACATCAGAGAGGTCTATCTTGGAGAAGTACTGTCCACCTGCCAATTTTGCAAGAAGCTTGTCAGATAAGTGTCTAAGTTAGATTGAGCATTCACAGAACATTTGAAATCACCACAAAGGCACAACTGCCCCAATGATTTTTTTTACAATGACCATGGGAGCTGACCATTCACTGGATGAAATTCGTTTTACCACCCCAACTTCCTCCAGGCGGACCAACTCCCCTTTTACTTGGTCATGGAGTGCAATCGGAACCGGTCGAGTGCAGAAAAAACAGAGCCTGGTGGAGGGCTTGGAAATTACTAGCACAGCCCAAACCCGCTGAAAACAGTACAGAAAATTTGGTGTATAAAGAGTCTTGTTGCGGATAAGGTACTTGGTCAGAGACAATGTTGACTTCATCAGAAATAGTGAAACGAAAAACCCGAAAAGTATCAAGACCAAACAAGATGTCTGTGTGGGCAGATTTGTATGTAACAGGTACCAAGAACTGTCTCAGAATTGGGATATTTTGATTATTGTTACTGACCAATTTCCATGACACTGGGAAGAGAGAGGGAGATCCCAGATCCAAATATGTTTTTGAGTTTAATAAGATGACGGCCGTGCCTGTGACCACTTGCATTCGCAGACTTTTGTGGAAAACCGTGACGTCAATAAAGAACTTATTGGGTGCAACAGATATTGCTGAGATGCAATTGACATCCATGTCTGTGTCATAATCTTTGGTTTTGGAGGCACGAAAGGATACAATGTGGCCTTTCTTATGGCACTGATAATAAGTGGCCCACTGCTTGGGGCAATCAGGTCTATAATGATATACAAAACTGGATAGACAAGAAGGAACTATTGACTTGTTGCATGACTGCACACTGCCTGGCCCAAGTCTCCACCACCATGAAACGGCCTGATCGCCCTAGTGCCGTGGCTGTGCGCAGAATGCCGCGACTATATCATCCCTTTGCGACCCGGATTGTAACAGGGAAGATGAAGTAGGTTGAATTTCCACCACCTCGCACCATGCCTCAATTTTGTTACCTGCCACCCGCGAGATCTGTGCGATGTTAAGGACCTCAGAAAGAGAAGGATTTTCACACAGGAGAGCTCGTATGCAAACTTTGTGATCGGGTGGTGAGATGAATGATACCATTGTGAACCATTTGATCGGCATACGATTCCTTCCATACATCAGTAACAAAATGACAGTGATGTCTTAAACCTTGGAGTTTGGCAGCCCATGCCTGATAGGACTGCTGTAGCTACTTCCTGCTGCAATAAAACTCAACTTGGGCAGCTATCACATGAGTCCGTTTGCAGTAATATTGTGCAAAAAGGTCACACGTTTGATTGAAAGAGAAGGGCGAAGGATCCTGCAAGGGCGCAAGTTGGCAAAGGACTTGATGCATATGAGGCGACAGCCATGACAGGAATAATGCATGACACAACGTGCCATCAGAACAACCAAAAGCATGGAAATGTTGTCTTAACTATTTTGCATAGGCTTTCTACTCTTCTACGGAGTTGTCGTATGCCAGGAAAGGTGGCGGATACGTCAGAGGGGGAGTGAAACAACTGGCAGGGTGGACGGAAGGTGGGACCCACTAGAGAAGGCTGAAGCAAGAGATTGCAATTTATGGTTTTGAGCGTGAATCGCTGTGGCAAATACCTCTTGTTGTTCAACGAGGCATCGTAGAATATAATCGGAAGTACAAGTAACCATTGTGTGAAAACGAACAACCACTTCAGTATATATATATATATATATATATATATATATATATATATATATATATATATATATGCTTTCTACAGTTCTACAGTATGTCTGCCTAAGTGTACTTGTGTCTGTGTAAATGTGTGGGCGTGTGTGCATTTATTTACCCTCCATTTTGTGTCTGTGTGAATGTGTGGGCATGTGTGCATTTGTTTACCCTCCATTTTTTCCCCCAAGGTAAGTCTTTCCTCTCCCGGGATTGGAATGGCTCCTTACCCCCTTCCTTAAAACCCTCATCATTTCCTTTTCCCTCTCCTTCCCTACTGCCTGAAGACGCAACTGGGTTGCGAAAACTTGCGATTGTGTGTGTGTGTGTATTCATTTATTTATTTGTGATGCTGTCACACCTGTGCTCCTTCGCCTGGTGAGTAATCTTCGTCTATTTTTTATATTTTATTTTTCCTGCTAGGAATTTTTCGTCTTAATAATCGTTTCATATATATATATATATATATATATATATATATACACACACACACACACACACACACACCACACACACACACACACACACACACACACACACACACAACAGTTTCCCATGGCACACTCTTGCGGCTGAAGCCCAACGTAATCGCTAGACTTCACTTACAAGGAATTTATATACATTGAAAGTTGATAGAGATAGATTTGGCTACATTTGTATTAACAAGATTTACCAGTTAATATTGATGATGCGTATAGCTGTTGTCTCAATTATCTGGTGAGATTAAATTGTTGAAAACTGAAAGTTAAAAACATTTCTGGTAACAATGCGATTCGACTTCCTGTTTGCAAATAAAAGGCTGATGAAAAGTTGTGCATATACTAAGAGAGCTCAATTTTCTTGCTACATTGTAACAATCTGCAGTAGTGTTTGGTGTTGTCATCTACTGTTGCCCACAATTATTGCCTATAGTGCCAAAAGATTTTCCCAAATAGAGGTAATCACAGAACAACCTTGCCGTGGTGACACACAAAAATCCCATTGCCTGCTGATAATAAGCATCTTGAATGACCTTTCCCTGACCACCACACTAAAATCTGTATAAATTGTAACAATATTACATGATTTATGTTAATTAACTGGTTTAAGAATTGGTCCACAGCCATGTTCAGTAGATGTAATTTCTGCTTACAAGTCTCTGTATTTTATTGCTATTTCAACATTCTCATTTTCAAACACAGTCAGTTTGTGAAGTTATAAGTGGTAAAAACATAGTAGTATTATACCCCCTTTACAAAATATGAAGAAGCAACAGATGGCGTGTTTTTTCATCTGTATGCAGTGATCAAGAGCAGGCAAAGAAGACGTAAGTTTCAGAATTTAAGTTGCCATTGGCAGTGCTGTTATTAGAGACGAAGCACAAGGCCAAATTTTGAAAATATGAGAAAGATAATTGGCTGTGCTTATTTCAAAGGAACCATCCTACATTTGCCTGGAATGACTAAGGTGACTCTCAGATAACCTCAAAAGTTATAACCAGATGGTAACTTTTATCACCATCATTCTGAAAGCGGCAAAATGGAGTAATTAGCTCTGTTGTGTTAGTGGGTTCACCTGTTGTTGCTTCTGATTTTGTAAAGTGACATGTGCTACATGATATTCTCCATCATTTATTGCGTCTTGAATCCTCAGCAATCTGATGAAAGCAATTCCAGTTATAATAATCAAAGCTTATATACTGCAAAATGTACTCTTGCTCTTAATTATAATTATTATGTTTTGCAGGATTATGATAAAGTATTATTACTCAAGGAAGCAGTTTTAAAAGATCCATTAACTTTTGTTGAGAAGCTTCAAGCCGGATGGATACCACCGCTTCCTGATAGAATGTTTATTGATGAGGTATGTAGTAAATATACTTTTCTTTAAAATTTCCAGAGTGAAAACAGTCCTAAATGAAATAAGGAAAAAATAGTGAGAAATTATTATTGTTCAGCTCATTCAGGAGGCATTGATAACTGCACACTCACAGTCACTTACACACAAATTTGCTGTTCTTCCTGACACAACAGTTTGGTCACAATGATAGAAAAAAGATTTTTGTTGCATATTGCAATGAGGCTGGCGAAATACCCTCAGACTTTATGAAGACTGTGATGGCTCCAGTTCCAAAATGGAAAGTAGGTGCAGAGAGATGTGAATATTACAGAACTATCAGTGTAGTGAGTCATTGTTGTAAAATACTAATACAAATTATTTACTAAAGAATGGAAAACCTGGTAGGAGCTGAACTTGGGAAAGATTGGTTTGGATGCATGAGGCATTGCTGATCCCATAACTTTTGTAAGGTACAGAATAGACAGTGTCTTGAAACAAGGGTATAAAATTAACATTAACAAGAGCGTAACAAGTGGAGACAAGTGGTCAAAACTATCAGTAGTCATGGCTGCAAAATACTAAAATAAATTATTTACAGATGAATGGAAAAACTGATAGAATCTGATCTCAGGGAAGATTAGTTTGGATTTTGGAGAAATGTAGGAACATGTGAGGCAATACTCTCATATCAAGTTATCTTGGAAGATAGTTTAAGGAAAGTAAAACCTATGTTTTTAGCTTTTGTAGACTTAGTGAAAGCTTTTGACAATATTGACTGGAATACACTCTTTCAAATTATATACAACTTGTACAAAACCAGACAGCAGTTATAAGAGTCAAAGAGCATGAAATGGACACAGTGGTTGGGAAGGGAGTAAGACAGGGTTTTAGCCTTTCCCCAGTTGTAATTCAATTTGTACATTCAGCAAGCTTTGAAGCAATGCATTGATAAATTTGGAGAAGGAATTAAAGTTCAGGGAGACGAAATAAATTTGCGGTTTGCCGATAAAATTGTAATTCTGTTAGAGACAGCAAAGTACCTGGAAGAGCAATTGAATGCAAAAGACTGTGTCTTGTAAGGAGATAAACATTAACAAGAGCAAAACAAGGATAATGGAATGTACTTTAAGAAAATCAGGCGTTGCTGAAGGAATTAGATTAGGGGATGGGACAATAAAAGTAGTAGACGAGTTTTGTTATTTGGGTAGAAAAATAACTTCTGTTGGCTGAAGGTAAGATGCCATACAATGCAGAATGACTATGGGAAGAAAAGTATTTCTGAAGAAGTGAAATTTATTTACATACAAATTAAATTTAATTGTTAAGAAGTCTTTTCTGAGAGTATTTGTCTCGAATGTATCATTGTTTCGAGTGAAATGTGGGCGATAAGTAGTTCACACAGAAAGATGAAAGAAGCATTTAAAATGTGTGCTACAGATGAATGCCAAAGATTAGATGGGACGATTTCATAACTAATGAGTAGGTGCTTAACAGAATTGAGAAGAAAAGAAATTTCTGGCATATTTTTACTGAGATAAGTGATCAGTTGGTGGTACACATTCTAAAATATAAGGAAATCATCAATTTAGCATTGGAGGGAAGAGTGTGGGTTAAAAATCACATGGGGATATGAGAGATGAACACACTAAACATGTTCCAAATGATGTGGGTTGCTTTTCTTATTCAGAGATGAAGTGGCTTGCACAGGATATGGAACATGGAGAACTGCATGAAACCATTCTCAGGACTGAAGGCCACAACAATAAGACAAGGTTAAGCAAGTGTAGTCAAATAAAATCAGGAAATGGCGAGAGAATTAGATTAGAAAACAAGGCAATAAAAGTAGTAGATGACATTATTTATTTGGATAGTAAAATTACTTATGATGGCCTAAGCTGAGAGGATATTTGTAAAGTGAGTTGGGAATAAAAGCATTTCTGAAGAAGAGAATTTTGTTAGTATCGAATATTAATTCAAGAGTTACAGTGTGTCTCTGAGTGCAGTTGTAAGGTGTGCAGCATTGTATGGATGTTAAATATGGATGATAAGCAGTTCCGTGTGGTTTGGAATCCATGTTAAATTGTGCCCCCCGATAACTAGCTGGATAAGTCAGTTCAAAGTAAAGTAAAGCACTGTGGTGTTCAAACCAATTTTCAGATTGTTGACTGCTTTACTTTTTATATAAACAGTTCTGAAAAGAAGAGGTAAAAACACTTTTGAAATGTAGTGCTATAGAAGAATGCTGAAGATGAGTTGGATAGATAGCATAACTAATGAGGAGGTACTGAACGGAATTGGGGAGAAAAGAAAATTGTTGCCTAACTGGATTAAAGGAAGGGATCAGTTGATTTGGCAAATTCTAAGACATCAAAGAATAGTGAAATTAGTATGAGAGCGAGGGAGTGGGAGAGGGGGTGTGTGTTAAAATAGATGATTAGAGTAATAAACAGATAGTGGATTGCAGTTGTTATTCAGTGATGAAGAGCCTTGCACAGAATAAAGCATCGTGAACAGCTGCATCAAACCATCTTCACACTGAAGAATACAACTGCAATGAGTATAACTTCGATAGACGAGTTGCACTATTAGTGAATGGTTTATGTTGGAGCACGCCATCACATGCTGTGGCTGTGTATCCGCAGGATATGAACTTCACGCCACAGCCGCGGGAGGGTGCTGTCTCCATGAACAGGCAGTGCTGTCATTTCCTAGTCAACCAATAATGTGCCAGGCCTTGGTCTGCGTTGTCAACCAACACTTGCTGCAGATAGATGTTTGGACTTTTCACACGTATGAACCCATTCTTGTTCTGTCTTGTGTGCAGTTAGTTCCTCAGTGTTTGTTATTCAAACTACTATAAATGTGACACTGTTACAACAGTTTACATTTATCATACCATTTCAGTTATGTGTCATAAAATACTCGCCAGACTTTCTGAGATGCCCCACAAGATTGAAATGGCTTGAAAATAAATAAAAAAGTTGCAACCATGACTATCTTTTATTACTAATCAGTTATGTATATTAAATTTGTTTTTTAGCTTTTGTTTTGATTTCAGGTGTCTAGCCAGATGTAGTCATTTTGAACTATCACGACTGCCTGACCCTGATTTGAATAACTTTCAATATAAGCAGTGTGATAGTTACTTTTGTAGATGCTTAGTAATTCACCAGTTAATGAATTCCAAGCTGACAGTTCTTCTTTATGAAGAGTGAAATTCAACTATTAAATCTTCTTTTCAGGTTCAAAATATGAAAATCTTGAAACAATGAGGTCCAACAATAGCTGTGCCTCTAAGTACTTTTAGTTATTAATTAATTACCAAATGAATTTTTCATTTCTCACTCATCTACATACTTTGTAGAATAAACCACTCTTCTTTACATTTAACTCCATATTTATTTATATTCAAGGAGTTATTCTATCATTTAGTACATAGGAATATGACACAAATATCTTGACAGATGGCAGTCACAGAATACAAATCAAAATCAACAACTTTTTCTTCTTAGCATCCGTCTAAGCGTACACTCTCTCCAAGCAACTCCAATATATATCTTTAACTGGGCAGACATAATATCTGAGGCCACTTGCTGCTGCCACCACCTCCAGAATCTGAAACAAACAGATTCTGGTGGCAGCTGCTGTTCTTATCATGCCTAGTCAATTCACTAAAATAAATTGATAACTATTTGGGTATCTCAAGGTATTGGAGAAGTGGGGGAAGTGGCTTGTACCACTACAATTTGCGAAACACAATATTTTCTGTGAGCTGTATTGTTGATAACCGTGAATCAGTATTCTCAACTAGATTCAAAGTTAACCGCCAAGTTTTCTTGTACATTTGTTATATTCTATATTAATCTGTATTAATCTTCTTTCACAACCAGTTTTTTTCTGGTGAAGTCTGGTAGCTAATTTCTAGAAGTTTTTTTAATTCTTTTTATTTATTGAGATTTAGTGCAACAACTGCTGTGAGAACATTTATTTCTTTATTAGATCATTATAAGTTATATTTTTCATTTTGTGTCACAGGTTCCAAATATTGATTGGAGTAAATATGGTATAACACCTGACAGTGATTTGCTAAAACCTCAAGAGACAAACCTTTCTGATATAGAAGATGAAAATGAGAAAATACGTGTAAGGGGAAGGATATATGATGAAACAAAGCCTGAGACTTTCAACAAGGTATTTAGCAATGTGTATGCTTTGAATGAAAGTAATAATTTCACACCAGTCATTGTTTGCATATGAAATCAATGACATGATTGTATTGGCACAAGATTTATAAAGACTACTAACTTACCTCCAAAATTTTGCTTATTGTGTAAAAAAAAGTGACCATTCTCACCAACAGAAGTATTTATAATTGAAAAGCTGTACACCCCACCAGTCAAAATCCATTTATACTTTAATAGTGCAGATAGTTTCGAGACTGTATTTTAAAAAAAAAAAAAAAAAAAAAAAAAAAAAAAAAAAAAAACAGGACTGTTAAGATGGTGGAGTTAATGTTTTGTGTCAGGTTTGTATTGCTAACTTCAAGTCTTTTCTCAGAAAAGAGTTGCTTGTGTTTTACATTTCAATCAAGTCCCTTTAGGTGCCAATAGGTCACTGGTTTGTTAGGGAATCTAGGTGTGCTGGTCAAATTTTACGGATAGTTTTTTTTTTTTTCTTTAAAAAAAATCAGGAGAAGACTTTGAGCACTTGTTGCCCAACATGGCAGTGTTGCAATTTGTGACACACTACTACTACAGTTACTACTGAACACTGCTTACACATAACTTAGTGGTCAAATGCACATTTGTTTACATTTTTTAGTTACTGAGTTGATGTCATATATATGACTAGAATAAAATCAGTCTCAGAATTTTGTGTGTGGTGTACAAGAGTATATAAATGATAGATTGCTATTCACCCCATAGAGGAGGCACTGAGTGGTAGATGGATACACTAGAAAAAAGACTGTTAGATGTTATTAGCTATCAGACAAAGTTATTCATCAAACATAGAAACAACATATAGACATTCACAAATGCATAACTTGCACATGTATGGACACCATCATTTTCAAGCTCTAAAGGTTGAACATGACTGCTTCTGTCATGAACAACAGTTTCTTTTACTGGGATGGGTAGTGGGGATATAGGAGATGTGTAGGATGTGTAAAGAGAGTAATACCAGGGTAGGTGTGTGTAAGATGCTTATGCTGCTTGTGGGACCATGCAGAGATGTATTGCAGCATTAGGAGACTATTCCGGGAGGGAGGGGGCAGAGGACAAAGGGGAGAAGTGAGAAGTAGAGAAGGGGAAAGAGCTGTGCAATGTGCACTGGTGTTTTAGAAGGATTGTGTTGGGCTGGAGCATGGGAGAGGTTAGGAAAGTGAAGGACAGGGTTTAGGAAAGGTCGGGGAAAAGAGGGTTACAGGAATGAAGGATATGTTGCAGCGAGGGTTCCCAACTGCACAGTTCAGGAATGCTGGTGTTTGTGAGAAGAAAATGAATGGCACTGGCTGTGGTGAGCTCTTTGAGGCCAAACTCATTCGGTTGATCGATAAGCTTCACACATGGATGGTCCTGTTGTGTGTTGCTTACAATTTGGCAGATACCATTCAAGTGATGGCCACATAGAATGCAGTGCAGTGTTTGTAGCTGAGATCACATAGCTTCTTTCACTGATATCCTACCTTCAATGATGCAAGAGATACCTATAACAGATTTGAATTAGGAGACAAGGTTTGCATCTAGGTTTTATTGCAAGGATATATGTTATAGCATGAGTATTTGACAGCAAGAGTGAAATAGGGATGGGCATGGATACTACATAAGTGGATGACCAGTGGAATATAATTGTTGGAGGAGTGGAGAGGATATTTCAGGACATAAGGAGGGGTAGTTGAAACCCCTGTGGAGAACATGATATTGTTGCTTCAGTCCTTGTTGGTACAAAGTCATGATGTGCGAAGGGGCAGTGCTTCTTTGTGAGTGGACAGTGGGTATTTATGTGGCATTTGGTGGCCACAGTGACAAGGTTTCAGGGGTCTGTTTCTGGACAGGATGGAGAGCAATTTTGGTCTCCAAGGGTTGTAAGCTTGACTTCTAAGCTTACAACTCGAACCTAACTATTGTGGCTATATCATCATCCATTCTACCTAATTTGTATCTCATGTTAGAATGAATCACCTTTGTTTTGATTTTCCCTCCTTGAATTTAGAGTCTTGTTTTTCAGGTGTGGCTTAGACTCAAGTACTTTTTTCCTTGAAATTTAAGTCTCACTTTTTGGGCGTGGCATAATTTTGAGTAAATATGGCAGTTTTTAATTGAGACTGACTGGTAAGGTTAGGGGCAAAAAAGTGTTTCCATTGTAGGGACAAGGATTCGAAATCTTCAGTAAATTCAGCATGATTGAATTTTGGTGTGTGGACAAAATTATGCCTTTTGGGAAGGACTGATATTTCTGAGAGCCTGAGGTGTTTGGAGGCAGGTTAATGACTTCATAGTAGCTCTGTTTGGGTTTTGTAGAATGATGGGAGGTAGTTTCTGAGGATATGGCAAATGTTCTATGTCTGCAAGGCAGAGCCAGGCAGCTCTAGGGGGATGCAATGAAACTTTGATGGAAGATCTGGTGAGAGTGAGTCTGGGTTGGGAGGATGAGGTGACTAGAGTGGGCAATTTTTTGAGATGGCCTTGATGATGCTATAGTTCCTGAGGAGTAAGTTTTTCAATCTGAGTCATGGGATGGAGGATTTTGGGACTGCAGAGCAGGAATATTTTACAGATGGAGCAGAGTTAGTGCACGGATACTTGAGCCTAACATTCACAATTTTGTGGGACAACGCTGTTGAGGGCTTAGACTGGTAGAGTTCATTCTGGAAAGATAAACTGCAGCCAGAGAGGGGTAATTTTTTTTTTTTTGGTCAAGCTATTTTGGAGGATTCCAAGCTGTAGGCAACAATATAAGAATAGTGTGTGGGACTGGGTTCTGGCTAGGAATAGAAAGAGTTTTCTGTGTTGTCAAATCTTGAAGGAGGAGTAATCTATAGTCACGGATAGAGAAATGGGTACAAATGCATAAAATTATGTAGAATATAACAAAAACACAAACATAACTTTCTCTGCCGTTTACTACTTCTGGTCTTCCTCAGCCCAACAAGCCAATTTTATGATACTGATATTCACCTGTAGGATAGCTAAAGCAGTACCTCCATCCACATCAGACTTGCAAACTACCAAGAAACATCCACTTCAACAGCTGTCATCATTCCATGTTAAACAGTCCCTGCACCAATATGCCAAGTGTTTTACTGAGGCCTTCGTGGACCGAAATTACCCTTCTCACTTTGTCCATTTCTCACTTATCATCAGATTCCCATTCTCTGGTGACAAAGGGTTGTTGTTGTTGTTTACTTAGACTCTACTTTTGATTTTATCATCTCAATGAAATAAGATATTGATTTCTTGATTAAACTTTGTTAAAAAAAAATATTTCTTTTTGTTCAATAGTTGTGGTCACATGAAGAACAGCATCGTCTGGAAGAACTTCTAGTGAAATATCCATCTGAGGAGAATGAAACTAATAGATGGAGAAAAATTGCAGCTGAATTAGGTAATGTCTAATAGTATAAAGCTATTTTATGACTCACAATCAGCATAATCTAATCAAATAGTAATATCTCACAGGTTTGCATCCAACAAAAAAATTATTTGAAATTTATCATCTGATAGTTCAGAAAAGGTTAACACAGATTGTGCACAAAAAATTACAACGGATAATGTTGATGACTGAATTTAAGGTGTTCTTTTTTTTATTAATTTAATGTATGTGGGCTTTTGTTTATTTCTCAGGCACTCGTACTCCAAAGCAAGTGTGTAGCCGCGTGCAGAAGTATTTTCTGAAACTTCAACGCGCAGGACTGCCTATTCCTGGGAGAATACCTAAGACACCTTTAAATTATGAACTGCTGAAGAAGGTAAGAATTCACATTTACATGTCAAGACTATGGAATGATGATATCCAGTATCAAGATATTTAACAATTATAATGAGTGTCCATAGAAAACTAATCTGTACTCAAAATACTGTTTTTCATCATGATGCATGACAAAGTAACTTTTAAAGTGCCTCTGTGGGGTGTCTTAGAGATATTACTGCTTACAGTATGTGCAAATGATTGGTTTATAATATTGAAAGCTAAGTTAGAGTATTTGCGGATGATGCCTGTAGGTATAGGAAGATGCCTGTTTCGGGTACTGGTGGTTGACCCTGAACATAATTGACAAAATGAGGGGGGACGCAAAAGAAACCAGATTTTTGTCATAAAAACTTTATAGATGAACCTTTTTACAAAATTACACTTATCAAGTCTCTTTTCCCACTGTTGGAAGCATGTTTGGAACTCTCCAAGTTTGATATTGTACAATGCCCTTTGCGAAGCTGTTTTTACCGCCTCCGCATCATCATAATGCTTCCCTTTTAACGTTTTTTCATTCGTGGAAATAGGAAAAAGTTGCACAGGGCTAGGTCCGGCGAATACAGAGCGTGGGGAACGCCTGACCACCTCTGAGATGCCAAGTAGTGGGTCACTCATAAGGCCGTGTGTACTGGAGCTTTGTCATGATGCAGAAACCACTCACTTGATCGCCAAAGTTTCGGGCATTTCCTCCTCACATCCTCTCACAGACGCCTTAAAACATTAAAGTAAAAGTGCTGGTTAATAGTCTGGCCTGGGTTATGAATTCCCGATGCACAATTCCACAAACATTCAAGAAGTTTGGATCACATGCAATCTCTGTTTTCAAGTCCTGACACACATTCATGAGGATGGTATTTTTTTCTGTCTAAGAAGGAGCGGAACAAATTTAGCAGAAACACGTCTCATGTGCAGATCCTCATCAAAATCCACTGGCATGAGCTCCAACTTATTCCTGTCTTTGCTGAAATTTGGTCGATCGTTTGGCGACGATCCTCGTTGATCTTTTGATGGACCTTTTCAATGTTCTCCTCGTTTCACGATGTTGAAGATCGTCCAGAATGAGCTTGGTCTCCAACACTCTTCTCATCACGTTTAAAGTGCCCAAACCACTCGAAAACCTGTGTGCGGCTCATAGCATCCTCCTGGAAAGCTTTCTGAAGCATTGCATTTGGTGTGTCTCCGATGCACTTTTTTTAAAGCAGGAAACTAAATTTCATACACACTCTTTGTTCTTTTAAAGTTCCCATAACGACTTCACAGGGGTAACCCACCAGAAGTTAGAGAAACACAATACCACACTTGCACCTTCAGCTCTACACTGACGCCGTCTGCACAGCTGTTTCATGAAGGTCTCTACTAACGTGTGATAACCCTGTACTACGTCTACGAATGGCAGCACCCTTGGAGTCCGCTTTCTTTTGGGTCCCCCTCATAAGTATTTCACATAAATACATGGGAAGACTAATTATCTAATTACAAAAACTGACTGTAAATAGGAAAAAATAATCATAAAATAAGATGCTTTCATTCTAAAGTGGTATATAAAACTAGTTGTTAAAAAACAAATGCTAGGTTGAAATTGAATGTATGAATGTGATCAAAATGCCATATAATACCAACAGAAGTAATTTACTAAACACTTGGGCAACTAATTCAAGAATATTGTTTAATAGTCTGAGACCCATGAAAGTTAGGGTTAATAGAGGAGATAAAGAATATCAAAAAAGAGCAATAAATTTCTTTATAGATTATTCAGTAAGTGCAAGATGTGCAGTAGGGACCAATAACAGTAACTGAAAATGTTCATCACAATTCTGTAACAGATGCTACAGACTACTAGGGAGTTTGAAGGGATGAGGTAGGTTTAAGAGGAAAGCTAAGCAAGGTCTGGATGCTATTAGGGGTTCATGAGGAGGAACACTGTGGATCAGATTAGAATTGGATATAGGTGCTCCAAGGTGGCAATAGGATGTAAGCAGGCTGGGAAACTTGTGGATGTGGTGTTTGGAGTGCTCCTCCAGTTACTGGAGAGCAATGGATTCACTCTGAGAGAGCCGGCCGCGGTGGCCGAGGGGACTAAGGCGCTCCAGTCACGGTCTGCGCGGCCACTACGGTCGGGGGTTCGAATCCCCCCTCGGGCATGGATATTTGTGCCGTCCTAGTTCGTAAGTAGTTTGTAAGTTTAGGGACTGATGACCCCGTAGTTAAGTCCCATAGACTTTACAAACATTTGAACATTTGAATAATCTGAGAGATGGGAAGTAGGTAGTTTGGGTTAAACAATAATAGTATCTTACGGAGGGAGAGGAGGTAGCTGAGGGATTTATGAGCCATGGAGAGATGAGATAGAACTAGATTTGTGAGGGATAAGGACTGGTGGAATCTGAAAAGGTACAGATCACTGTGAAAGGAGGGATGGGATCCAGAGAAGGGAATTTTTATGGTTAGACCGTTGGAAGGAATTCCATTATTTAGGCCACATTTTAGGAATAAGAAGTGGGATTGGGGTTTGTCTATGAAAAGGGATACTTTTCAGAACTGGTGCAGATATGTGGAGCAGCAGTCCATTGGGATAGGTATGATGTAGGGAAAATGGAAAATGATGGGAGAGATGGTGTTAAGAGATTATGAGGAGCCTAATGTCTAGGAAGAGGTGTCTCAACTTGCAAATTACACAAAATGCAGGCAAAAATTATGCAAATTCACTCCCAAGCATGCAAACTTACACCCAAACAGGGAAAATAATGCCAAAGAATGCAAAACAACACACAAGAATGTGAGATCACGTACCTGAACAAGCAGCGAACTGCAAAATTGCGCACAAATGTGTAAATCAATATGCAAGTAGGGAAATTCGTGTGTCGAAAGGTGAAACAAGGACTCTTAATGGGCCATCTGGAAGAATCCTTGCGCACAAATGTGTAAATCAATATGCAAGTAGGGAAATTCGTGTGTCGAAAGGTGAAACAAGGACTCTTAATGGGCCATCTGGAAGAATCCTTCCTAGCATCCTCTAGCCTGGTTCAGGTTTATTAATGATATTTTAATAATCTGTACTCAGGGCCAGGACACCCTATCTACCTTACTTCAAAACCTGAACTCCTTCTCCCCCATCCACTTCACCTTGTCTTCCTTAACGCACCATGCTACATTCCTGGGTGTCAACCTCCACGTCACTGATGGGTCCACCCATACTTCCGTCCATATTAAAACCTACCAACCACCAACAGTATCTACACTTTGTCAGTTGCCGTCCCTTCCACATCAAAAAATCCCTCCCTTACAGTCTGCCCACCCATGGAAGGCATATCTACAGTACAAGAACTCCCTTTCCAAATATGTTGAGGGTCTCACAAAGGCCTTCACAGACAGAAATTACCCCCACAAACCGAGTCCGTAAACAGATCTCCCATGCCATATCCCCACACATTCCAAATCCTCTCTGTACCTCCAGTAACTATCCACAAAAGAGCACTCCTCTTGTCACCCAGTACTGCCCTGGACTCGAACAGCTAAATTACATCCTTCCCCTAGGTTTTGATATTCTGTCCTCGTGCCCAGAAATAATATAAATTGTGCCTAAGATCCTTCCTACCCCTCCTAAAGTTGTGTTCCGTCACCCTCCCAACCTCCATAACATCCTAGTCCATGCCTATGCCACCCCAAAACCCAGCCCACTGCCACAGGGATCATATCCCTGTGGAAGACCCTGCTGCAAGATCTTTCCAGTCTACCCACCCAGCACTTCCTATTCCAGTCCTGTCACAGGCTTATCCTACCATATCAGAGGCCAGACCACCTGTAAAAGCAGCCATGTTATTTACCAGCTGTGCTGCAATCACTGTGCAGCTTTCTACTAGGATGAATGGCCACTGCCAAACTGTGGCCAAAACAAGGTGGACCATCATGTGATACAGCATGCAGTGGAGCAGATGCTTGATTTCAAATGGCTGCTTCACACCTAGGCCATCTGGATCCTCCCACCCACCACAAGCTTTTCTGAATTGAATAGATGGGAGTCATCCCTACAGTACATTCTCCAATCCCAAAATTATCCAGGCCTCAACTTATGATGACGTCCCTTTTTACAACAACCAACAGTTCCTACTTATCTATCCTAAACCTCTCCTATTTTGAGTGGTCTGTGTGTGTGTGTGTGTGTGTGTGTGTGTGTGTGTGTGTGTGTGTGTGTGTGTGTGTGTTTATGTGCCTTATCCATATTACTATATTGTTAATTCCAACCTGGACTTTCAATTATTACATAGGTATGATTAAACATTTTACATTGCACCTCAAAAATAAGATGTATTTATCTTTTTGTTTAACGTAATATGCTACTTTTCATTAACACAACAGACCTGAAGAGAACAAACTGCATTTGCGATGTGTATATTGGTTTCACTATTGTTTGCAACATTATTATCGAACTAAATGTGTATATTTAATAAATTCTTATAGGGAAAGTGTGTCAATGGTTAACCAAGTGTTTGAGGCTGAATTTATACAATAAGTGAACAGAAACTACTCTACTTCAGGGTAGAGATGTGATGTATATTCATACATAACAGGAAACAATATTCATACTAAAGTTTTAGCTTTTGTTGTTTTTCTAACAAAAACATGCATCCTCTCTCTCTCTCTCTCTCTCTCTCTCTCTCTCTCTCTCTCTCTCTCTCTGCCACACACACAGACACACACGGGGAGGGAGAGAGAGAGAGAGAGAGAGAGAGGGGGGGGGAGGAGGGAGAGAGAGAGATGCACAGACACCTGAATGCACATTTTTTCAACAGCTGCAGGTATGTGCATTTGGCTGTCTGTGTTGTTATATGTGTTAAATTGTGTGTACTTTTGCTGGAGAAAGAGCAAGAACTCAAAATCTAGTGTGACTACTGTTCTCTGTTATGTGTAAGCCTATCTATACTCCACACATCAACCCTCGCAGGGGGCCCACAGCTCTTTTGTGGGTACGTGTGTGGCGCGCACGGGGCCCCGAGCTGAGGCAGCCTTTTTTCTGCCCCAGGCTGCTTCACTTTCCCTCCCGGTTTATACCTTCGCCCGAAGACAGGCGTCCTTTGCGAGTTAAGGTGGTTTCTTATAGTAGTTTCTCTCATTCCTTGCTTTCTTCCTTTCCTAACCTTTGCTTCTGTCTTTCTCTCCTTGCTGTACTCTCCTAGCCTTCCTCTCCTCCTCATTAGTCTCTGCTTCGGCGTTTGAGACACTTCTTTCTCTTCATTTCCTCTATTCTTCTTCTTTCCTCCCTGTGCGTGTCTGAAGGCCAACCCACGCATTATCATGCATAGCAGGTGAAGGGGTAACGCGTAATTCCCCGCCCCAGGTAGACAAGTAGGGCGCGTACGTACCCCCTGGTAAAGGCCAGGCCCAGGGAGGGGTGATTACCCGAGCTGGTACCTTCCGAACATGCTGATTGGTCCCTCCGTCAGTTCTCGGGAGGTGTGACCTGAGGTGTGAACAATCACCTAAGGCGGGTAAGTCCACAGAGAGGGCCCCCACTAGGAAGGAGCGCGCCATCGGAGACGCTGGTAATCACGGGGGACATTTCCGCAATGACTTCCTTCTCTTCTTCTGTGACGTTGACCCAGAAACGAAAGATAGATTCGCCTCAGTAAAAGAAAACCTTGCCTAATCTTCCAAAATTCCTTGTTGTCTCTCGAACTGACGGTAAAGATTTCACCTCTGTAAATCCTTTCGTCATCCAGAAAGGTGTTGATGCAATTGCTGGCCCTGTTAAGACATGTTCGCGTCAGCGAAATGGTACATTGTTGCTGGAAGCGGACAGTGCCTCCCAGGCGAAAAAACTCATACGGACCACATTGTTACACACGTTTCCTGTCAAGGTAGAAGTGCATCGCACTCTCAACTCGTCACGGGGGGGTAGTTTTCACGAGATCCCTTGACGGGTTGTCTGACGAAGACATACAAACCTATATGTCCGATCAGGGTGTAATAGCCGTGCATAGGGTGTTGAAAAAGGTAGATAACCAGCTGACACCAACTAGTACTGTGTTCTTGATGTTCGACAGAGTTGAACTACTGTCGAGGGTCAAAGCAGGGTACGAAGTTATCTCCGTCCGCCCTTATATACCAAACCCAATGCGCTGTTTCCAATGCCACAGATACAACCATACCCGTCAATCTTGCCCTGATGCAGCAAAATGTGTCACTTGTGGTAGGGACGCCCATGAGAGGGATTGCCCACCTCCGTCCCCTCACTGCCTTAATTGCAACGGTGACCGTGCGGCTTCCTCTCGTGACTGCCCTGTATATAAGGATGAAAAAGTCATTCAGCAAATTCAAGTTACAGAAAGGTATCAACCTCTGCCGCTCGTAAGTTGTTGGTGAGTCGAAAGCCCTCTGTTCTCCCAGCGGGCACATACTGTAAGGTCCTCACCTCAACTCGATCCACTAAGGATTCTGGTACCCAGACCTGTGACTTCACTTTCGCTGACACAGTTGTACGATCCGCCAGCCTGAAGATTGCCTGTTCCACGTCCCCGCTTCCTCCTGCTGCTTCTAAAGTTAAGTCTTCGTCAACCTCTAATAAACCGCGGGCACCTAAACAAGATGCCCGGACTTTGAAAAAGGAACCCAACCGTGAAGATTTTCTGCGTTCTCAGGCTTCTCAACTGTAAACTGCCTCTTCTCACCGTCACTCTTCCAGAAGAGCCAACAAAAAAAAGAGTTCCTCTCCTTCCCCGCCGAGGCGTGACCCATCCGTCAACAGTAGTCGGCCCCGATCATCTTCTGTCTCACCGGGACGCACTACTGTTAACCGGGCAACCGGCATTTTACCGGCAGCGGAAGGTGCCCCTCCTGATAAAGTCGGGAAGGTGGCAGATGTATCGTTTGAACCTATGGAACATGACTCTCTACCTCAAGATGGCGACAGTAGTGCTCCCTCGAAGTCTGGTCCTCAGCGGCCATCGAGGTGACCCCACCTGCTTGTTCGTTTTTATTTTCCTTTCTTCTCTTATCTTTTATCATGGCGCTCCTTCAATGGAATATTCGCGGCTTTCGTTCCAATCGAGAGGAATTAAAACTACTCCTTCGATTGCACTGCCCGCTTCTAGTATGTCTCCAAGAAACTAAGTTACGTCCAAGTGATCATGCAGACTTCCCCCACTACACGTCTGTGCGTTTCGACCTGCCACCTGTGGAAGGTACCCCAGCCCATGGAGGGGTTCTGATGCTCATTCAGGACGACGTCTATCACCATCCCATTACATTGCATACTCACCTACGGGCCGTTGCCGTCCGCATCACTCTATCCACCTTTTCCCTTTGTAATATTTATTCGCCATCATCATCTGCCCTTACTAGGGCAGATGTGCTCCACCTCATTGACCAGCTCCCTCCACCTTTCGTGTTGGTAAGCGACTTAAATGCCCACCACCCCCTATGGGGCTCTCCGGCACCTTGTCCAAGAGGCTCCCTTTTGGTGGACCTTCTCCAACACCTCAATCTTGTCTGCCTCAACACCGGTGCACCAACCTTCCTTTCCGACACAACACACACCTATTCCCATATAGATCTCGCGATATGCACTCCTCAGCTTGTCGGTCGGTTTAAGTGGTATGCACTTTCTGACATGTACTCGAATGACCATTTTCTTTGTGTCATCCACTTCCTTCATCATTCCCCATCTCCTCGTCCCACCAGTTGTAACATTTCTAAAGCTCACTGGGGGCTTTATTCTTCCATGGTAGTTTTTCACAATCAGGACTTTTCCAGCTGTGACAGTCAGGTTGAATACCTCACAGAGGTTATGCTCACAGCTGCCGAACATTCCATACCTCGTACATCCTCTTCTCCATGTTGTGTCCCAGTCCCTTGGTGGACTGCAGCCTGTCGCGTTGCGCTTAGAGCCTGGCGACATGCTTTACGCACCTTCCGCCGCCACCCAACTTTGGAGAATTGTATAAATTATAAACGAATGAGAGCGCAATGTAGTCGTATTATAAATGACAGCAAAAAAGCTTGCTGGACTGCTTTTACTAGTTCTTTTAACCGCTTTACTCCCTCCACGGTTGTTTGGCGTGGCCTACGCTGTTTATCCGGCATCAAGGTCCACTCCCCGATCGCTGGCCTGACCGTCGAGAACGCAGTCCTCGTGGACCCCGCTGATGTTTCCAACGCATTGGACCGTTTCTTTGCGGAGGTTTCGAGCTCTGCCCATTACCACCCTGCCTTTCTGCCTCGCAAACAGGTAGAGGAGGCATGGCCGCCTTCTTTCCACTCTTTTAATTGTGAAAATTATAATGTCGCCTTCACCATGTAGGAGCTAAACCGTGCTCTCACCCTGTCCCGATCTTCTGCTCCCGGGCCTGATTCCATCCATATTAAGATGCTGAAGAACCTCTCTCCTGCGGGCAAGTGTTTCCTTCTTAGTACCTACAATCGCATATGGACTGAAGGTCAGGTTCCCACAAGTTGGCGTGAAGCCATTGTTGTCCCCATCCCCAAACCAGGGAAGGACAAACATCTTCCTTCCAGTTATCGCCCCATTTCCCTGACGAGCTGCATCTGTAAGGTGATGGAACGCATGGTTAACGCTCGGTTGGTCTGGCTCCTCGAATCTCGACACCTCCTGACTAATGTTCAATGTGGTTTTCGTCGACACCGCTCTGCTGCTGATCACCTCGTTACCTTGTCGACCTTCATTATGAATAACTTTCTAAGGAAGTGTCAAACAGTAGCAGTGTTTTTCGACTTGGAGAAGGCATACGATACCTGTTGGAGAACGGGCATCCTCTGAACATTGCACACATGGGGCCTTCGTGGCCGCCTCCCTCATTTTCTTCAAGCCTTTTTTGGCGGATCGCAAGTTCCGGTTACGGGTGGGCTCTGTTTTGTCAGACACCTTTCGCCAGGAGAATGGGGTGCCACAGGGTTCCGTCTTGAGTGTGGCTCTCTTTGCCATCGCAATCAATCCAATCATAGATTGCCTTTCAGCTGACGTTTCCAGATCCCTTTTTGTAAACTATTTCGCAATTTATTGCAGCGCCCAGTGGACGTGTCACCTGGAGTGTTGTCTTCAACGCTGTTTTGACCGCCTATATTCCTGGAGCATTGCGAATGGCTTCCGATTCTCCACTGAGAAAACAGTATGTATAAACTTTTGGAGATACAAGGAATTTCTTCCACCATCTCTCCGTATCGGCCCCGTTGCTCTCCCATTCGTGGAGACAACAAAATTCTTCGGGCTAATGTTGGATCAGAAACTTTGCTGGTCCACACACGTGTCCTACCTGGCTGCCCGTTTTGCCCGATCCCTTAATGTTCTTTGTGTCCTCAGTGGCACGTCATGGGGAGCGGATCGTACTGTCCTGCTTCACCTTTACCAGGCCATTGTTCAGTCGAAGCTAGACTACGGAAGCCTTGTATACTCTTCTGCACGGCCGTCGATTCTCCACCGTCTCAACTCTATTCACCATCGGGGATTACGTCTGGCGACCGGTGCATTTTATACCAGCCCTGTTGAAAGTCTGTATGCCGAGGCTGCTGTATTACCCTTGACCACTCAGCGTGACATACTCTTGTGTCGGTACGCATGCCGCCTGCAGTCGATGCCCAGCCATCCATCTTACCCGTTATTCTTTGACGACTCACTCGATCGCCAATATCAGTTGTCTGCAATAGCCTTGCTTCCACCTGGAGTTCAGTTTCGCCGCCTGCTTCAGCGGCTCGATTTTACCCTTCCTTCCACCTTTCGGTTTAGCGACAGCCCATTGCCACCGTGGCATCAGGCCCAGGTTCACACTCACCTTGGACTTAGTTCACTGCCCAAGGAGAGCACCCTGGATTTGGTATACCGCTCGAGGCTTGTCAAACTCCGTTCGCGGTTCGATAATGCCATATTTATTTACACTGATGGTTTCAAGAGCAGTGACGGTGTCAGATCTGCCTTCGTCGTCGGGACAACCGTTTCCAATACAAGCTCCATGACCGGTGCTCGAGTTTCACGGCTGAGCTTTTTGCCCTTCACCAGGCTGTTTAGTATACCTGCCGCCACCGCCAACCTTTCTATGCCATCTGTTCGGACTCCCTTAGTGCCCTGCAGAGTATTAAGGACCCTTTCTCGACCCATCCTCTTGTGTAACAGATCCAACGCTCCCTCCAGTTGCTAGCAGATGACAGCTGTCACGTTACTTTTCTGTGGGTCCCTGGTCATGTGGGTGTGCCAGGGAATGAGACTGCCAACATAGCAGCCAAGGCAGCAGCTCTTTTGCCTCGCATGGCTACCTTTTGCGTCCCATCAGACGATGTTCAACGGGCTCTTCGCCGGAGTATCGTGTCGTCGTGGCACAGTGTGTGGTTCTCACTGTATGACAATAAACTAAGAACTGTAAAACTGATCCCGACCGCTTGGAGGACCTCCTCACGCCCCTCTTGGCAAGAGGAGGTCATCCTGGCCCGGTTGCGGATCGGTCACTGCCGTTTCATCCACCGTCATTTGATAACCGCTGATCCTGCACTGCTGTGCTCCTGCGGTGAATTGCTGACGGTGCGACATGTTTTACTGTCTTGTGTTAATTTTATTCATCTCCATGTAGCCCTTCGCTTTCCATCTACTCTGGAGGAAATTTTAGCTGATGACACACAAGCAGCTGCTCGAGTTTTGCGTTTTATTAATTTGGCCAATTTATCAAAGGATATTTAACCCTTTTAATTGTTTTTATCTTTTATTTTTAGCCTTCTCTTGATATTCTAACTGGCAGTTACCAAATTTTTTGAGATCTAGTGAATCTCTGTTCTTGTCTGGGCGCTAATGACCTTAGCAGTTGTGCGCCCTAAAAAAAAAAAAAAAAAAATATCCACGTATCAAGACCCTATAGGTGAGTTGTTCTCTCTCCCTTATTTTGTGTATTATTGTATCAAAAGATTCTATTAGTCTTAACCCTTTCTTTGGCATATGGCAACATCATCTTTATCTCTTCCTCTAGGCACAACCATTTGTCCAAAGGTTGTAAACAAGACTGCAAACTTTCCAAAATTGACTAATTTATCTACCATTATTTCAAGGAAGCAGAGAGCATTAGGCTACAGTACATTGATATATTATGTAGTCGTGAATGATGTTTAAGTTGGACTACATGCAGCAAAACACTTAAATTATTATATCAGAATAAAAGAAACAAAGTAATTTGAAAAATTCATTACATCTCTAAATTATTAGTAAACAGTTTGAAAATGATGTTAGTTACGATAAAGGAAACATATCTTGCCCAATGATGCCACATGGAATCATCCCAAATTTCTCTCAAGAAAAAGGTACATTATTGCAATCATTATGTATATAAATATACAATTAAATATAAAAAATAGAAAATGGATGACTTACCCAAAGGGCAGGCTCGTCGATAGACACAAATAAAATCACACACAAACACACATACTAGCTAGGGAAAAGGCATGCTTGCGGAGGGAATGTAGGTCGATGTAGGGTGACATGTATAGTATGTAAACAGAGAAATCTGTACTGAACGGTGGAAATAAAAAATAAATATAAATAAATAAATAAATAAAATTATATATGGGAGAGATATAAAGGTGATCAGATAGCAAAAGGAATTATTCAGATAGGAAAAAAAGAGAAAAAGTTGTTCGAGGAAGTAGTAAAAGAGAAACATTGTTGAAACTGTGATCAATCACAGTTAGTCACATCTCAGAATGTCAGTTTACTATAACCTTAAATAACAATTTTCAGCATTTCATAACAATTTTTGGCATTTTGTAGCATGTTCACTATTATTTACATTCCCGTTTTTCGATATTTCTGTCTGTTCTTCCGACATTTTCGATCTTTTTTCTACATGTTTTCACTTCTATTCATTCGTCTGATTATTCCCGTTTTTCGATATTTCTGTCTGTTCTTCTGACATTTCCGATCTTTTTTCTACACGTTTTCACTTCCGTTCATTCATCTGATTATTTTTACCCTCCAACCATATTCTGCCGCTACAGAACGAATCCTTATAGTACACTTTTCTTTCATCCTCACACGGTTTGCCAAACTTTTCCAGATTTTCTTCACCCCATAACCTGTTAGATGCCCATACAACTGCCACACCCCTGTGCATCACATTGTTGACTAACTGTGATTGATCACAGTTTCAACAACGTTTCTCTTCTACTACTTCCTTGAACAACTTTTTCTCTTTTTTTCCTATCTGAATAATTCCTTTTGCTATCTGATCACCTTTATATATCTCCCATATATAATTTTATTTACTTATTTATATTTATTTTTTATTTCCACCGTTCAGTACAGATTTCTCTTTTTCCATACTATACATGTCACCCTACCTTGACCCCATCAAATTTTACCTAGATTCCCTCCACAAGGATGCCTTTTCCCTAGCTAGTATGTGTGTGATTTTATTTGTGTCTGTCGATGAGCCTGCCCTTTGGGTAAGTCATCCAATTTCTATTTTTTATATTTGTTTATCCCACCAGGAAAGTTTCCTTCTATTATTTTCGTTTCATCAGTTTAAATATACAATTAATTATTTTTTTTATAAGTTAATAAAATTTTGGGTTGAAAGGGTTAATATAAGTGCAAAGTTAGGTTGGGATCCTTTTAAAATTTTGGGTTGAAAGGGTTAATTTGAGTGCAAAGTTAGGTCGGGATCCTTATGCAGTGTTTGAAGCAAGTATGTGCCGCTGTTCATCTGACACGGTGTATTACTGCAGATGATGTTATATGGGATTGTGTTCCAACATGCGTTATCTGCCTGTGGCTGATGCCAAAGACACCCGTGCATGTGGCTCAACTGATTGGAGAGCATTACAGATGCAGCCACAGAGGAGAACAAGTGAGTGAGTTCTAAGGAAAAGTACTCTTTACTTTGATGTCAGATGAAAAACTTTTCAAAATGGTTATGGGATGGTTACAAGATTTACTATTGAATCTACTATTTTCACTTTTGATACTAAAACTTTTATCCATTATGGATATGATAAATAAAGGTTTTCAGAAATATCTGCAACCATTTGCCTTTTGGGGTTCTCCATTTTTTCCAATTTTTGTTTATTACAACCTGCTTTGAATAGCCTATGGATTAATCATCAGACAGTACACATTTAATGCAAGTTTGAAGCATTGTGGGGGCTGTGTACAGTTACTGGTATCCATTGCTTTTGTATTGGTGCAGACATTATTCTTGAAAATACACTATGCATATGTTTTCCAGTAACATTAATTCTGTAGCACTACATTTTTAGTATAGTGCTATAGAAGTAACGTTACGAGAAAACCATCATATTATCCATAGAAGTGTGTGCGCCAAAAATAAACTAACAGATGCTGCTAACTGAATGTTATCCCCACAATGTTCCAAACTTGCACTTGCATTAAATGTGTATACCATCCAATGGTGAATAATCACTTACTGCATTATTAATAAAACAATAACACATTGATGCAGATTTTTAATCTTACATAGCCCAGTGTTAACAGTAGTTTTACATCTGGGCTCCTAGGCTGTCAATATTTGGGTGAGGAATCCTTATAGATATCTTCTTTGACTAAATTGAGAACATAGTTCAACTGAGCTACGTGCAACCTGAAATATACTTGCAATTTCTTTTTATTTTTTTTATTTTTTTTATTTTTTAACAATTGCTGATTGATGAGTTGTTTAAAACAAAATTCTGCCATTCTTGTTCGTAAAATTGGTTGTTTTTCACAATTTCCATCACATCACTTCTAACATTAGATGCAACAACAAATAGCACTTACTCATCCTTTCATTTGGATACAGGATACCAATATATACTGTGGCTGATGCTTTATAGCAGTGTTTTTCAACCTTTTTGAGTTTGCGACCCCCTTTCAAGTTAAAATATTCTGGCAACCCCTTCCCCCAACCCGCCCTCACCGTACTGTAACACAACTAGGTGTGTGAATTCAAAGACAGTGAATTTTATATCTTCTTCTGTTGATAAAACATTCTTTTAAAAAGAAGTACAGTATTTTGCATTATAGAGTGCATTTTTAGCCTATTTTCTGCTGTGGAAACACATTATCCTATTTTTTCATTAATTTTGACAGGAAAATGCGTGTTGCAGGGAAGATTCGGAAGTGAATTATGCTTCTGAAGTCCTACTGTATAGGAAATTTCTGGAGAAGTTGATGTTTTTCCTAATTTCCCAAAATTACTTTTGCCTCTTGTGTATTTAGCTATTGGTTCCTGAAAACAGTTTTCAGGCTTATCGTTTATTCATTGTTAACATGGCATATTTATTGTAAAAAAGTTCAATTCAAATCATAATTGATAATAACAAAGAATAAATTTCACTTTTATTTGGCAATTTTGGTATTGTGGAAACTCAAGTACCCAGTCTGATTGTTTTATGGTGCAAGTACTTCCTCCTTTGACTGCAACCCCCCAAAGAAGACTTTGTGGCCCCAAAGGGGGTCGCTACCCACAGGTTGAGAAACACTGCTTTATAGGAATTGTCAGCTATGTACAAGTCACAATACATCAGATGCATGTGTCAGATGCTGCATAGGAATCCCACCTTATAATTATTTAGCATATAAAATCCTACTGCCCTATAAAGAAAGTTCCCCCATTAAATCTTATATTAATGTAAATATTGCTAATGAAAAAACTTTGATGTTACTTCTTTCATTTTTGTGTTATTCAGATTTAATATTAATCTTTTTTCTGTTTTGTAACTGTTATTATTTAATATGACGTTAAGTAAAAAATGAAAATTTAGCAAATATACACCTTGAATATATAATTAGTATTTTTATATTAATAAAAATGTTGTAAATGACATATTTTCTATAGCCTTCTCACAAGCATCAGAGACACAATCAGATGCAACTGAGACCAACAACGTTTTTCCCTTTGTGGAACCCTCCTGTCTACATGACGGATACAAATGAAGACAGTTGCAGTGTGGCAGCAAGTCCTGCTGAAACGGCCACAGCTTCTCCTTCCGTTACGCAAAGCAGTGAAGAGACAGAGAACAACAGTAGCAGTAAACCTGTTTTAGTAAGTATATGTACTCACCATTTGCTTTCAGATTAATGTGTCTTCTATTATTGATTTTTCTGGGGGGGGGGGGGGGGGGGGGAGGGGGACCACGTGTTTCTGTGTAAAGTACATATATTTATGAAATACATAAGTATACGGTAACATTATACTTGTGAAATATTAGAAAGTAATATCGAAATTCTGTTAGCTGGAAGTAAAAATTCACGTGTCTGTGTGCGTGTGCGTGCGTGTGTGTGTGTGTGTGTGAGAGAGAGAGAGAGAGAGACAGAGAGAGAGAGAGAGAGAGAGAGAGAGAGAGAGAGAGAGAGAGAGAGCTTTAAACACTATATGGCAATAAAAGTCTCTTGAATCTTGAAGTTCAGTGAAATTATTATCTAAATGTAGCATTGCATTCATTTTGCTATTATTATCCTAAAAAATAACAGGATAGTTTTGTTACTTAAAATGATTATCACTTATTTTAGGAAGGAATTGAATTTCACAAGGTGCGACATGGTCATGAATTTATGTCGATGATCCTTTTTGTAATTACTTTTAATATAATTATTTACGTCAATGATCACAAAATTTCTCGTTGTTTTGATGACCGGTTTCGGTCAGTGATGACCATTTTCAAGTCTACAGCAAATCAGAAACAGGAGGACACATTTAGTGATAGACTACCTTATAGAACATAAATAATACATTACAATCATCGATATATAATGTATGGTATACTGTATAATATTTTTAAACACATTTTATATATTGATGACTATAATGCATTATTTATATTTTATACGGTAGTCTATCGCTAAATGTGTCCTTCTGTTTCTGATTTGCTGTAGACTTGAAAATGGCCATCACACCAAAACCAGCCATCAAAACGGCAAGAAATTTTGTGATCATTGACTTAAATAAAGGTATTAAAAAGAATTTAATTTGTATGATATTAAGTGTGATAAGTGTGTGTATAAACCGTAGTAGAGCAGTAGGCAAATAAAAATTAAATGTGGCTATCCTCACAGTTTTTAATCAGAAGTCACTTGAAGTGCTGTGCCATGGTAGAGTAGCCGAGTGTTCTAAGGCACCTCACTGTCGGAGGTTTGAGTCCTCCCTCGGACATGGGTATTTGTATTGTCCTTAGCATAAGTTAGTTTAAGTAGTTTGTAAGCCTAGGGAATAATGACCAACACAGTTAAGTCCCTTAGATTTACAAATGTTAGAGCATTTTGAAGTACTGGAATGGTTCCTTTCAAGAATCCTCAACATACTGCTGTGTAATCTCAGTCAGGGATCAACTGAAGTTGACTCTGACAATCATTTTTCACAAAATAACATCTTGATCCACATATTCAGGAAGGTATACTTTTCGTTTCATGATGATTGTATTTATTTTTTTATGCTATTAACTTTCACATTGTAACTTGTCTAGTCAATGATTTTCTAGAGTACCATTAGCATTGATGGGTGAAACCAATATAATGTTTGAAAGTCTGCACTTTTCTCTCAGGTAACTTCTAAGGTGATATATAAGCCTGCTCTAAATTTTGTTATGCATTTTGTGAAGATTTGGACTAATTTGCAGTTGAGGAGCTGACATACATACATAATGAGACATAGACCAACTTTCTGCTGATTAAAATTATGATTAAGTTATTTTACAGATAGAAAAAAAAATGAAATAAACAATGGGAAGTCAAAGATTGAATAACAACAATATTGTCGTGTAGTGATGTCATAGGAAGTTGCTAGTTGATTGCAGAATACTGGCTTGAGCTCAGTGATATTTTATGTAGCACTTGTCACACATATACAAGAGCATAGAATGAACTAAACTCCAGCCAGATGTTTACACAGTATATATGCAGTAACAGAAACTTCTGGAACATTATTACCCAATACAACTTGAAGGTACTAGAACACTATTTACAAATTAAAATGTACAAATGTTGTGGGTTTCGAACCCAGGATCATTCACTTCAGAGTGTAACACTTCAGTCACTACATCACAATGTTGCTCTCTTCTAGTGCTTCCTTTGTGACATTGCTCCCTCGTAGGAGAACAGCACCACAATCTTCACATCTTCTTGCTATGGGAATGAGTCTTCAGCCCAATGACTGGTGTTCATTTTGGTGCTAGACCCCATCAAATTTATGTCAACTTAACACTTTCATTGCCTCTTACCTCATTTAATCTTCGTGGAATTTCAAATTTATCCTGAGCTTTGATATATCCATATGGCGTCATTCTCAGGACATGGACTTTGGGAATCACAATATTTGACTTCATAAGTAACGTTCTCTTGTGAACTTTTTTGGTACAAAGTAACATCTGAGTAGCTTTTCAGGCAGCCCAACCTTGATTTGATTTGATTTTTTTCAGGAAAGCCAAAACAGTGTTGGTCCAACCCGCCACTGCCCGCACCGAAACTACGTTTATTGTGCGGTATCGCTCCCTGTATATCTAGTAAAGCGAACCAATGCTCTTAAACAGTGCAAGGAGTCTGTTTACCAGTTCTTTATTAGACACAATTTCTTCAGGTCTGGTTGTCCCAAATGTTCTGTGCCTTTTACTCTCCAATGCAATACATTCGAAGATTACATGTGATGCAGTTTCTTCACCGTCATCACAGATCCTACATTTAGGGTCCTCTTCTGTTATTCCCATTGTATGTAGGTGTTTTTTTTAAAATTCCCATGGCCTGTCAGCAATCCAACCATAAGTCTAATCTCTCTCCTGTTCAGACCCAGGACTGCAGAGCTTCTTTTAAAACATGGCTTTGGCATCATTACCTTGCCATGTTTTTGTTGATGGACTTTGGTCCAATATTCTATGTGCTGTCTTCTGAGCCAGTTATGTACCTCCAATTTGATCATTGCCTTGGTGATTGTCAGAACAGGTTCCGGTCCAATAAATGCAGTCTCTGCCCCCATCCTGGCTAATCTGTCAGCATGTTCGTTGCCACTGATCCCCGAGTGGCTAGGGACCCACAATAGGTTTACTCTATTGCTTTCCCCTAGCTCCACTAGAACCCTGTGACATTCTGCAACAATTTTAGACCTTGTTGCAGGAGCTGCCAGTGATCTCAGACCTGCCTGGCTGTCTGAATAGATATAGATGCTACAATCTTTGTAGCACCTACGCAAATTCTCCTCCACACATGCCCTGATGGCAGTGATTTCGGCCTGGAATACTGAGGCCAGTTTTCCTAGAGAGATGACGCCCTCCAGTCTTGGCTGCACCCCATATACCCCAGCCCCAACACCTTGGTCTGATTTTGATTTTGACCCGTCAATGAACCAGACAATATCCCCCGTACGGTGTCGAACTATTTTCTCCCACTGATCCCTACTTCCAATTGTTATATTGAAGGGCTTGTTGAAGCAGATGGGTTTATAATATAGTCGGCTGGCATTTCCCCTACCTTTCCTATATTTACCTCACTCACTATTTTAGTGTGTGATTCTGGATATCCCAAAGAGTTCCAGTTGTTGCCAGATTTGAGTCTGTATGCACCAGCTGCTGCCTCCATCTTGACCCAAAGATGTAATGGGGGCATATCCAGCATGGTTTCCATCCCAGCAGTTGGTGTGCTGCTAATTCCACCTATTATGGCTAAGCAGGCTAATCTCTGCACCTTACCAAGCTCCTTAGCAGCAACCTGCTGTTCTACCTTCTTCCACCACACGACCGCCCCATAGGTGATCCTGGGTCTAATCACTGTGGTGTATATCCAGTGCATACCCTTGGGGCTCAGGCCCCAATTTTTGCCACAAGCTCTCCTGGTACTCACAAGAGTACCTTTTGCCTTGGAGCAAATATTCCTGATGTGAGGGGTCCATGTCAGTTTCTCATCTAGGGTAACCCCTAGATATTTCACTGTCCCCTTCACAGGTAGCACTTCATTGAAAAGCTTTAGATTCCAACTTGAATGTTGTATATGCTTCTTTGTGAATGGTACAACAGTCTTCTTAGGACTAACCCCCAGATCCTGTTTTCTGCACCAGTCTTGCACAATGTCCAGTGCACCTTGTGCCATATTCTTCACTGTGTCAGTGTCAATCTTACAAACAGAAGTGATGACCCAGATGAGGTCACCATGCTGGAATAAAACAGAGTGATGGCTTGCATCATACCGTTTGTCAGTCCTTACCCTGAGCCTGTAGGGTACAAAGTGGAGTCAACTGCTGAGTCTCCTAAGCCCTGATTAATAATAGTCCAATGCAGTTGTCGTTCATGTCATCAGCCTGAACTGGAGACACAGTGTCCATTGTTGTTGTTGCTTCATGACCATTCACCAATAAAAAGGGCATACATCTGGCGTTCTCTTGTTTGGTGGTGTTGTAGACGAACATTACGAAAGGGAGCACCTCATCCCAGTTGCTCTGCTTGATGTTGACATACATGGACAGCATGTCAGCCAAAGTCTCATTAAGTCATTCGGTGAGCCCATGAGTTTGAGGATGGTAGGCAGTCACCATTTGATGTGTAGTATTACACTGACTGTTTATCTTTGACCCAAGTCTAGAGTGCAAAACGTTTCCTCACTATGTAATTACAGATATGGTGCTCCATGTTTCAGTAGAATGTCATCTACATTTGGCTGCTTTAGGTGCCTTAGCTGTTTTCATGGCTTTTTAAAATGGCCTTTTTTGTTAAATAATCAGTACAGACAATAATCCACTTATTGCTGCTACTAGAAGCTGTAAATCCTGCAGTATCACAAACCCAAATCATTGGATAGGTGTCTTCACTGGCGGAATTGGCATGAGTCATGGTGGTTTCTTTGGAACCGCCTTCCTTCTCTGAAACTTTCAACATAGTCCAAACATTTCTAAATAATCCTGGCCAGAAAAACGTTTTGAATATTCTGTCATAAGTTTTTATAAACCCTCTTTCCAAAGGGGTCCAAATTTTCTTACAAAGTTATCTATTAAATATCTTAAATTCTCTATGTAGTGCAGCAAGATGGTTACTATCTACATCTTTCTCTTTTGATGTTTCACTGGATTTCTTGAGAAGCAGTTAGCATCTTGGTGTTTTCTTCCACTCTTGTAGTCATAGTGCCCACCTGGCAAGTCATCCTGAAGGGGCCTTAAGCCTTGTTAACCAACAAAGTGAATCATGATCTGTAATGACTGTGAACGGAGATAGAGAGAATGTTGAAATTTGCAGATGTCCCAAACAACAGTAAGCCACTCAGCTTCTGCAACTGCCCCACCTCATGACATAGATTCCCTTCTGTCCCATTTCTCTTCCCTTCTCCTGCCTGATGAAGGAGATATAAATTTTCAAAAATAGAGGAAACATTTAGTTTCATCACCATTTGTGTCATTTTTTCTTTTCTGTCTGAGGTTTGTACCTAAACAGCATCAAGTCCATACCCACTAGCATTTGCATGCAACTCTGTAGGTACTCCCTGGTCATACAGACCAAGTACATGATCAGTTATCAGAACTCTTTGGAGGATATTAAAAGATTCTTGCTGAGATTTGTCCCAAGTAAATTCAGCATCCACTTTTATCAGCTCCAGGAGGTGCCTGGCTTTCATGCAGAAGTGTTTAATAAAATGCCAGTTCTAAGAACATGATCCCAGGGAGCTTCTCACATCACTAGTATTTTTAGAAATCTCAGAATCAGGCCGCACACCTTTGTTTGACACAAGGTGTTGAAGTATTCTGATTTCCTGCACTCCAATCAGACACTTTCATGGATTAAGTTTTAAGCCACCTGGCCTTAGTCGCTTAAGAACAGTTCTCAGTCTTTTGTGTGTTCACCAAAAGTTTCAGAGAATACTGTAATGTCATCAAAGTAAAAGTGATATTGTCCACTTGAGGTGGCATAAAAGATTGTCCATCATCCATTAGAAAGTTGCTAATACATTACCCTTTGAGATAACAAAGCAGTTTTCTTGTGATCAGCTTTGTCGACTTATATTTGCCAATACCCTGAATCAAGTTTCGTGGTTGAGAAAAAACTTAGCTCCCTTCAGTTAGTTCAACATATTGTTGATTTGTGGAAGAGGGTAAACCTATTTTTTGTCACCTTATTAAGTTTCCTGTAGTTGACACAGAACTACCAATTACCATCCATCTTTCTGAGAACAATCAGTGAAGGTAATGGGCTCTGAGATGGTTTATAGGCCAGTCGTCGTAGACAAAAAATGGCCTTAGGTCCAAAAAAATTGCAGGAAGCTGAATTTTTGGTATGTTGTTAGGACATGTTAGAGTAGTATTAAACCAAGTTTGCAGCTTCGAAATCCTTTTGTGTAACTTTTAAGAGCCAAAAAACCTCGAAATTTTCGGACTTTCTTCTGGTTTTGGCTTATAACTTGTGAAGGGTGTTTTTTTGACGAAAAGTCACTAACACCTCTATTAATGTAGATAAAATATTCTAAAATTTAAGCCCAACCGCAGCTCTGTAAGTCCAATAGTTCCCGAGATATTGGACTTCAAAAATTGACTTATTTCTCCAAAAAGTTCAAATTTTCGATTTTAGTCATCTTTCGGCTAGAATATTGGCTCTAATGATCATCCCACGGGGAATGTCATAAAAACAAAGTTATAGAGCAGTTATTTAACTTTAATCTAAGTACTGAACGAAGTCCATAGGCCCAATAGATTTATAGTTATCGTTAAAAAAGGAAAACTGGGAAAAATTGGAGTAGTCAATAAATTGACCCAGATGAATTGCAGTCCTCTTATCATGTGTATGTTAAAGAAAAAGGAAGAATTACTCATTGACGATGATTATTAACGCATCATATATAAAAATAATTTTTTCAATATTGTTTTCAGCAAATATTGAACAGAGAAGTTGCTCGAGTCACTTCCTGCCATTATGGCACCGACGGCCCCCATGAATAACATGAGATGGTGAAAACCTCTAAGTCTCACCCCTATGTTGACAAGCTGAGGATGCTGGTGGCTCTCCACAATGTGGTTGATCGTAGGTCACAAAACATGTTTCCTGACTGTAAATGCTTGTTCTTTAACTGGTTTCTAAAAGTGATGTAAAACAGTGTCGTAGTCGGTTGGGGGAGCATGGATAAAAGGGAGATATACAATCTTTGAACGTTTGTAAGGAAGATGTTCTGTCACTTGATCCATGAATCCATTCCATCCTGGGATGCCTGGCGTGTTAGTTGCTTTTCCAAACAACCTCAGCAGCTCTGGGGATTTTGGCAAAATGACTTCAGCGATTTTCACTTCGTTGATTGAAATGGCTGACAAGCCAAATTTCTTTCTAATAGAAGAATGTTTAATGTGTGTGGCAGTGTGTGAACCTGATAGACTCGGCACATACAGACTTCAAACGTGGTTTGTTTATGTCTGGGTGAACGGATGAGTGAGGGGTCATGATCATTGTACCACCCATTTCATGGAACGTATTTTCTCCATCAATTGTGTTAATGTTCACATATGCATTTTTGAAGACAAAATGCATAAAAGCCCCTTTCTCGACTGGTTGGGCCACTTCTCCACGGAGGATAGCGGAACTTTCAAAATACATAGCCTCCGTATATGTACAAGAAATTCCCATACAGTAGCAAAGTTCAACAAGGTGCTTTGATTCAAATTTTCTATACAAATAGGTTCCAAAGCTTATTTGAATTGAGGACAGGAAAGATTTGGGCCTCGTTGCAGCCATGATTGCATGAGCAAATCCTATGCACTTCTTTTTCCACTGTTCAAGAGAAGGATGCCTCTGCGTCTTTTAAAAAAGCATCTGACGGGGGATATTGAATAGTGTCAAATTTTTGGGAACGAATGTCTTGCAGGATAATCTCTGCTGCAGCTTTGACAACTCTAAGCTGCTCTTCAGCAGGATCGCTAAGTCTTTGATTGTTCCACTTTTCATAAAGGATGTTTTGTCCAATGCCTGTGAACATCAAGACTGGGCTGTGATACGGACCAACCTGCGCAAAAATAATTTTTCCGCCATATCGCTTTTTTAGATGAGCTTGAACACTTGCAGCTGCTGGTTTGTAATCACATGTGAAGGTCTCTGCAAACAAGTAACTTATGGAAAATTGGTTTTCTTGTCTTGTTTCTGCAGGGTATGCATATATACGCTCCATACCTTCGATAAGGAAGGGATGTTCAGGACGGCCTTGTTTACCTCCTGCACCATTAGATCGCGACAAGGAGTGCAGTTTTACGTAGCAATGTTTGTGGTACTTACCCTCAGTAGCAACAAGTTCACTTAGACATGGAAGACGCCGAAGAATGTGTTGGCCCCATTCACTAGCTTGTCTAGCTTTTTCCTCAATTGATTCTTTCACTTCCAGTGTTTCCCTTTGATGGGGTTCATCCTGTAGATATTTGGACAATTTTATCTGTTTCTCGAAATATTCCTTGGAGAATTTTGAATCTGACGCACTTTTCAGCCTTTCCCCACCCGAAGATGATGGTTGAGCAAATCAAACATCTCCTTCTCGCTGGACAAATGCTTACACATTACTTTCCTGCATGCGTCATGTACGGTCACTTCATTTAAACTGCAGAAAAAACCTCATGTTCCTTTCAAGCCCACGTTTCTGACTCATTTTTATCAGCGTCTAAATTCCGTGTTTTTTCACTGTCACTGTTCCCTCTGCAAGCACTTACCGATGACCCCGAAACAAACATGCGACGGAGGTAGCTCCGACATATTGTAAAAAAGAAAGTACTTAAAACGCCACCAAGATCAAGATTTAGACGATTTTTGTTCGAAACGTTCTTCACGGGTCCGAATACGGCTGTCTCTAAGGGCAGACTGGGTGTAGTGGGGAAGGCCTCGGAGGCAAGAAGTTTGAGAGGGAGGACAGAACACCCGCTAAGTCACGACTCTGAGTAAGGGGGATGGGAGGGGGATTGATAACTTCGCATAACAAAAGGCCTCGCTACGAACGAAAGACCCAATCCCTTAATGGCTGACCAATACCCAAAAACGGAGAGCCTTCGTATTTTTTTTTTTTTTTTTTACAGCAATACGTACTTTCACAAATATATTTGTATGCACTAACACATAATTACACCTATTTATATACAACATGTTAATAATCATCATCAATGAGTAATTCTTCCTTTTACTTTAACATACACAGGATAAGAGGACTGCAATTCGTCTGGGTCAATTTATTGAATACTCCGATTTTTCCAAGTTTTCGTTTTTCAACGATAACTATAAATCTATTGGGCCTATGGACTTCGTTCAGTATTTAGATTAAAGTTAAATAACTGCTCTATAACTTTGTTTTATGACATTCCCCGTGGGATGATCATTAGAGCCAATATTCTAGCCGAAGGATGACTAAAATCGAAAATTTGAACTTTTTGGAGAAATAAGTCAATTTTTGAAGTCCAATATCTCGGGAACTGTTGGACTTACAGAGCTGTGGTTGGGCTTACATTTTAGAATATTTTATCTACATTAATAGAGGTGTGAGTGACTTTTCGTCAAAAAACCACTCTTCACGAGTTATAAGCCAAAACCAGAAAAAAGTCCGAAAATTTCGAGGTTTTTTGGCTCTTAAAAGTTACGCAAAAGGATTTCGAAGCTGCAAACTTGGTTTAATACTACTCTAATATGTCCTAACAACATACCAAAAATTCAGCTTCCTGCAATTTTTTTGGACCTAAACATACCTGACGACTGGCCTATTAACGATGTTCATAATTTTCCCTACCTCTTCCTGAATTATTCGATGTTCTGTTGCTGACACGCAATACATTATCTGGCAGATTGACTGACGATCTCTAGCGTTAATTCGGTGTTTAACCTTCAGCTGGTCTGACTTGGTCTTCACTTGTGGATCGAAGCACTTGGAGAACTCTTCAAGAAATGCGAGTAGTTTCCCCTGTTCATCCCTTCTTAGGATGGCAACTGTCCAAGTGTGATGTTAACATATCCATTCCAGTCATTTCCTTCTGTGAAGACATATGGGAGGGGGAGGGGAACACATACAGTAAATGTCACATTGTTGATGCTGTCTGTATACTGTCTGCCACAATACAACTATTTGCAATGGATGTTTCAAAGTCAGATGCCAGTTACCTTTTAGTACTATGGCAGTACCGATGTGCCCTTACTGTTGAATACTGGTCATCTCTTTCTGGTGTTATTTGTGGTTGTCCTTGCCTTGGCTTTGCAGCACACAGTTCCAGTCTCTCTAAACACTTACCCCATCTGAGAAACAACAGAATGATTCACTTAAAGCCATCGAGCCACATCGTTTTGAGATGACCTGCTTCCATTCTTCCTATGACTTTCCATTGCAGAGAGTTTGGTAGGCACCTTTTCTGTGCCATGCTACACCACCTGTGAATATGTACACATCAATTGTGTATGTGAGACTATCCAGCAAGTATACCCAGTATGATAGGTGCCCTGATGTCATCATTGGCATGGTTGTACACTGACTGGAATATGGTCTTCATATGGAACATGTTTGTACAGGTATCTGCTGATACTTTTTGAGAAATAGCAATTGTACTTTGTCAAATCTTTACTGATCTACAGGATTGTTTTATATAAGCAGCACACCCTGCTGTAGCAAGGAAAAGAAGGTACTGACTAAAATTGCTCCTGTTGAGCACAAAAATGTTACTGTATAAAAGACAGGAAGTAAAGTGGGGGTACCAGCTGCCTCAGTACTCATTTTGCCTTTTTACCAAAATTTTTGGCATGAGAATATTTTCTTGCTTTTTTTTTTACTGAAAGAGAATAGCAGACAGTGATGCAGAAGAGAATGGAGACAGTGCTAGTGCAAGAGAAAGGAAAGGTGAACACAGTCATGCTAGGGGGAAGACAGTGGCAGTAAAGAAGATAAATCAGTGATGGTAGAAGCAGTGGGAGCAAAAGAGGAAATGGACAAGAGAGACAATATAGACTGAACATAAGCTTTTGAGGTCTGGACCCCGCATACCAGTGGAATTTAACAATAAAAATATCCCCTATACCATTGCATTAAAGTCTATAGTTTATAAGCCCATTCTAACCATCCACAAGAACTAGGTAAATAGGAGACAGTGTTCATTGAAGAGACAGACACCAAACCAAGGAAGACAGAGACAGTGGCAGTGTGAGATGTAGCAATGGGACAAAAACAATGTCTGGTGGAGAGAGAGAGAGAGAGAGAGAGAGAGAGAGAGAGAGAGAGAGAGAGAGAGAGCGTGCTGGGGGGGGGGGGGGGGCCTCAAGCAAGGGGGATGAAGCAAAAGGGGGCAGTGAGAGAGACATGTGTAAGCAATAACATCAGTGACATTGTAATAGTCAACTAATCTTGCTGTTTTTTATTATCTTTAATGTAACACATGTTTCCAGCAAATCACCGTGAATTATCATTTTTGTACAGAGAAAGAGTAATTAAAACAGATTTTGGTGTCTTTATAGAATGTCCAAAAATTGTGGAGATAGCTAAAAACATATATGAAAGACAGATATTGTAGACGTTTTAGGCATGTGATTGTTTTGGATAAAGAGGACCATGTAGATCATATGTAATTTTGGTTTTATCTTGGGCAGTAGTCAACTAGTGGGAATGAAATGAATTTGAAATATGTGCTACTGTCTGTGCAGTATTTTACTTTTAAGAATTTTAGGTGTTTTTTTTTTTTAATGCAGAAACAAAAGATTTCACACTAAAGACGGCCCTTAGACATTCACATGTTTACATGGTTTTAAAAGATGCAAACAATAGATAAGATAAGAAACTTTCCTACAACTTCTGTGCAACAGTAGCAGATACATCTTACTTCTTGCAACATAGTGTCCTAGAGGATCAGAGTAATTTTTGTGTCAAGTAAGTCCAGTAATTACATTCCGAAATTAATGTGTTGTATAACACCGTTATTTATGTATTCTTAGTTCGTGGGAACAAGCTAGTTTTAAGAAATAATTCTAAACATCATTCAATTTTATTGAAGTTCTGTTTTACAAGTATATATTTAGAAATTGTTGTAATCTGTCACTAAACTGTAGCATAAGATCATTGTAGTGATTACTTAGCTGATGTTTCTGAGTCCAAAAAGCATATAATATGATTTGTTTGTGTTGTGAATTCATTTATGCATTTTAGAAGCCTGTTCAAAGTAGTAACTACATTGAACCCTGTTTATATCAGTGAAATTTATCATTAACAATATAGGCTGCAACTTAGGTTACACAAATTAATGTTAGTGATAAGTACAATCTTCACAAATACAGTAACTCACTTTGATTCAGAAAGATGTTTGTTATTCATAGGCATTGAATTTTTCATTGAAATCTTTATTTTATAACTGAAAAGTTTGTGAGTCACTACAAAGAAGCATAAAAAAGCATAGTAATGAAGTACATAGTGATGGATTTCACTTTTTGAATAGTATTTATTGACTCAATAAATAGACAAAAGAAACTGCTAGCAATAAAAATATCTATTTGACAGTATTGTGGGGATAGATTGCAACTCGCCATAAAGACGATCGCTGAGCCACACAGGGACATGAAGAAAAGACAATCATAATCACTCAACTAAAGTTTTTGGCTGCAGAGCAAGTAAATAAATCACACACACACACACACACACACACACACACACACACACACACACACACACACTCAAACAAACACAGACATAAATCTTTCACTGAAGACTGCCAGAAATGATGATAATGTGTGTGTGTGTGTGTGTGTGTGTGTGTGTGTGTGTGTGTGTGTGTGTGTGTGTGTGTGCTTTTTTTTTTCTGATGACAGCAGTGGCCAGACGTTGTAGTGATAGTCTTTTCATTGTGCCAGTCTGCATCTCAGTGATCATCTTTACAGTGAACTGCATTCTATACTCCTAATATTATTGATATTCCATCCTGGACTTTTCATTGTGTGAAAGTAGATGTTTTAAATGTCTTGTGTAAATAGGTATTTGCAAAATCTAGAAAGTTTGAGGAAAATTAACCCTCTATAAATTGCACAATCTTCTTGTATTTCTATAGGAATAAACAGATGGCAGACATGTATTGAATGACATAAACAGGTAGTTTTGTGTTCAAACTGTACTTGTAAGAAGTTTTAATAATTTTTTTCCCACAAATTTAGGGTATGGAAAAACCTGAACAAGATGTGACGAATAATGAAGAATACAGGAGTTTACAGTTGCTGATAAGGGTCAGGCAGGAGAAAGAATTACAGAATGTTGGTGTAATGCATCAAGGATACAAGGTAATGACACACTGAAAGTCATTTGTGATCACCTCCCTTTTCTAAATTCACATGTTTTATGATATTCGAAATATCCTGATGAGCAATTATTTGCAAAAGGTGAACTCACCAGACATTCCAGGTATTACGATTTTTCCATAATTATCACGATTTCTAGGCTATTTCACGATTTTATGGAAGCCCCAGCTGAAAGTATGGATTTCACTATTCATGTTTAGCAGTCTGGCTGTATACTACATTTTGTTGCAACATTTTGTGAACTGGTACTATTTCAGAAATAGTGCAGTACCTTATTGTCATCTGCCTAGCACAGAGTATAATATACACTAAAGTTGTCTACTATGATGGTGCTTCACTAACTTCACTACTGTGGGTACACTTGTAATTACGCTATGCTTTGACGTACTGGTGTCCATGCTGTTACGGTACAATCACGTCTAAATGCATTAATGAGCACCATTCAATTGACTATTGTACTTGCTTTTACTTTCTGGCAAAGGCAAAACGAATGTAAAATTCAGATGTTTGTAAAGCTTATGGGGCTTAACTGCGGGGCCATCACTCCCTAAACTTACAAACTAATTATGAACTAACTTGTTCTAAAGACAGCACAAACATTCATGCCCGAGGGGGGATTCAAACCCCTGACAGGAAACGGCCTCACACATCATAGCCTAGTGCCTCAACGGGCTCGGCCACAGCATGTAAAATTCAATGTAATTGTTTGTCACTCTACCAGTATTGATTCTTTCTAAATTTGGCATCTATGACTCACTTGCAAGACATTCATTGTATAACTCCCAGTACGTATGGCTCAGTGAAAACTAAAAATGATGATTGAGGAGGTAGGGTAATATTAACACCAAATAACTAAGTGAGAAGTACCAATATTCACTTAAAAATAATTGAATACCCATGGGATATGGATTTACTCCTCATGAGCCTCTTCATACCATCTATTTTTCTTCCTTTTTTAGCTTATTTACAAATGGCATTGTGAAAGTTTGGGGATTGTAATAACAATTTGTGAAACATTACGGAGCGACGATGGAACATTGTACATTGCAGAACCTGGGGATCTTGGTTTAATTGCCTGGGTTATGTGGACTGGTACAAACTGCTATAAAAACCCCTCAATCTCAAAGTGTGCTACGTACCGAGGAGATGCATAGCTGTTGAAGTAACAGTCATTAGTGAGCAACCTCTGAGGAACCTGCCGCACCTCAGTTGTATTAGGCTTACCCTGTCTGGTTGGACCCTTACTTCCCTAGCTGCTTGTGGGAACAAGATGAAATGAGCAAAGAAGAGCGTTGGCAGACATACAACAGCTATCTCTAAACAAGGACGAACAGAGTGCAATGCAATTGTTCCCTTTCCTATCCATACCATGGAAAGCATGTAGGGCTTGTAGTCAAGGACGAACAGAGTGCAATGCAATTGTTCCCTTTCCTATCCATACCATGGAAAGCATGTAGGGCTTGTAGTCAAGGTTAGTCTTATGTCCCTTGATATTTAGTCTGCACTGGAACTGATGGGGAATTGTTTATGTCTACAAAGCCTCTGTTTATTATCAAAAATCTGAAAAAAGTATAGAGAGGTGGAGGTTATGTGAGAAATGAGGTCTGGTTCCATCTTGATAATGACATTGTCTCCAGTCCAGTCTTGGGCATTGCTCGTCTGTGATGAGATGGGTGATGTTTCCTTTTCGATCACACCTTCTAAGAGTCTCGGTAGGGTCTAGGGTATCATTTTTCACAGGGATCTGTTGTTACAATCTGATGACGAGTTGCGCAAGAACTTGGAGCAGTGAGGTGTTCACTACATCCATTGCATCTATAGGGGTTAGAGGGACAAGAGGGTTGCCATTGGTGCCTTCATCTTGGCTTTTGAGGGTGACACATTACCTGAGAAAGCCAAGATGATCATCTACTGGTGTGACATCAACCCTATGTTCCTCCCTGTATGTGCTGTTTTAAGTGCTGGAAGTTTGGGCACATGTGCTCCTGATGTGAAGCCAACCCCATTAATCAGGAGTTTGGATGTGCATAACACCCAGACTTCCCCTGTGCCCCTCCTCCAATCTGCATTAACTGTAGTCAGCCCCATCCCCTCTGCTCACCAGCTCGCAGTTCTGCACAAGAGGGGGGAAAAATCATTGAATACAGAACCCTGGACAGGCTGACATATTCAGAGGCGAAGAGAAAATATCAAAACTGCATCCTGTGAGCATGTCCACATCTCTTATCACAGCTGTTCCACCTTCACCAACCTTGGCTAAAAGTTCCATATCTTTCAAGCAAATCTCCGTGGGCCTACAGGCCCAATCATCTCTACCTGCCCCCTTGATGGTATGGGGCAACTCCCCTTCTGTTTCTCTCAAACCCTCTACCTTCGGAGCAATAACTCCCCAACCAAATGGGAGATACGCCAGCCTTCTCTAGCTCCTCTTGCAAGGAAGAGATCTTTTGGAACCCTTCCTTCAATGGTTTCCAACACTGGTACAATTGACAGCAGTGACTGGTTGAAAGGACTACCAACTGCTGGTCATAGGGCCTTGAGGGCATCCTCAGTCCTAGAGACTGAGTCAGTGAAGCCCTAACAAAAAGAGAAACCAAAGGTCCAGCCCAACAGATAGAAGAAGAAGAAGAACAACAAGAAAAAAAAAAAATCCCTGATGGCTACTGTGCCACCACAACACAACCTATGCTTCTGAGGACGAGGTGGAGATCCTTGCATCCCCTGAGCATTTGGCTATTGCCAAGTGTTTGGAAGCCACGGATGCCGAGGCTCTACCTCTGCAATCAGAAATAGCAGACGATTCTGCGAACCCCACTGCACATTCGACATCAGTATGCCTGGGCAGTCAGGAGACACTATAATTCTGCAGTGGAAATGTGGTAGGCTTTGTCCACCACTTGACATAGTTGCAGCTGTTGTTGGGCCATTTTCCAGCCTTTTCTGTAGCCTTACAGGAAACATGGTTTCCTGCACAGCAGATCCCTGACCTTCGTGGCTAACGTGGCTACTAGAAAAACCATGACAACTACGACTGCGTATCTGGTAGTGTCTTTGTTTACGTCCTTGCCATTGTCCCCAGTGTACCTATTCCTCTCCAAACAGTGCTTGAGCCATTGGTTATGAGAATCTGGGTAATGCAGAAACTTACCATCTGTTCTACCTATCTCGCCCTGGATGAGGTTGTCTCTCCCATTGGCTTTGCTGCCTTGGTCGCTCACCTTCCCCCACCATTCTTCCTTTTGGGGGACTTCAATGCCCACCACACTTTGCGGGGTGGAACTGGGATCTCCCACTGTGGTAGGGAAGTTGAGACTGTCTTCGCACAGCAGGTTGTTTTTGCCTTTTAAAAACAGGTTCACCCGCGCATTTCAGTATGGCGCACAGCACATACTCGGCTATCGACATCTCCATTTGCAGCCCGAGCCTTCTCCACCATCTCAGCTGGATGGTACATGATGATCTATGTGGTAGCAACCAATTTCCCATTCTTCTATCTCTGCCCCAGTTTCAACTTGCATACCGCCAGCCCCACTGGTCTCTCCACAGGGCAGATTGGTGGCCAGCTTACACCTTGGCTACTGTGGTAGTTGTTCCACTTCCTGCTGACATTGATATGGCGGTTCACCAGGTAACTGCAATCATTATTTCTGCTGCCAAGGCCACTATCATAATATCTCATGGTTTGCTCAGACCGAAGTCAGTGCCTTGGTGGACACCGAAGATCACCTGAGGCCATACGGGAACGTCAGCAAGCACTTTGGTGCAACCCTTCCATTGAACACCTGATTGCCTTTAAGTGTCTCTGAGCTCGTGCTTGGTGACTGATCCAGCAGAGTAAGCAGGACTGTTGGGAGAGACATATCACCACCATTGGCTCTTGCGTCCCTCCCCCCCCCCCCCCCCATCTCGGGTGAGGTCCCAGGATTGGCGTCTGTTCAGGTACTGTCCATGAGCAGTCTCTGAATTCAGGGTACTATATGTACAGACCCAGCCACTATCACTGAGTACATGGCTGACCATTATGCCCTTACCTCTGCAACCAAACGTTACAGTGTGGACCTCCGCACCCTCAAAGAGTGGGTTGAATGGTGAGTTATCTTTTCACACGTGCCGCCAGAAAACATACAATGCCCCATTTAGTAAGTGGGAGTTCCAAAGTGCCCTCAATGCATGCCCTGATACCTCCCGAGGACCAGACCACATCCACAGCCAGTTTCTCTAGATTAGATTAATGGATTTTAAACACCAACTTCTCACCCTGTTCAATCATCTCTGGGCAGTATGTTTTCCCGTTACAATGTTGGGATAGCATCATCAGTCTGGTGATGAAACCTGGTGCCGATCCACAGAAGGCTGATAATTACTGCCCAATCAGCATCACCAAAATTCAGTGCAAGCTTTTTGAATGTATGGTCAGTCGGTGGCTTATGTGGATTGTAGAAGATCGGGGACTCCTCGTCCCACAACAGGGGGCTTCCACAAAGATTGCTCTGCTATTTACAATCTAGTGTCACTGGAGTTGGGTATCTGCACTGCTTTCACCAGATGTGAGCATCTTGTTGCGTTTTTATTTTTATTTATTTATTTATTTTATCTTCGAAAGGTGTACATTACAACTTGGCAGCACCATATACTGGCTACACTGTACGGCTGGGACTTATGGGGCCCACTTCCAATCTTTATACAAAGTTTCATTTCCCGCCACTCTTTTCAGGTTATGGTTGGTGCCTTTTTCCTCATATTCAAGACAATGGTGTCCCAAAGGGCTCTGTTCGTAGTGTATCTCTATTTTTAATTGCAGTTAATGAGCTTTCTGTGGCTGTAGGACATCGGTCTGTTCCTCCTTGTTTGCCAATGACTTTTGTCTATACTTTAGTTCTGTTGGTATTGGCATCGCTGAACGGCAGCTGCAGGAAGCCATCTGAAAGGCCCAATCATGGGCCTCTGCCCATAGTATCAACTTCTCAGTGCAGAAAACCCTCGTAATGCAATTCTGTCATCTTTATGTAGTTCACCTGGACCCAGAGCCATACATGGGTGGTGAATTGCTTTGCGTTGAGAGGGGGGGGGGGGGAGGGGACACACCTTCGTGAGCTGAAGGAAAAGTGCTGGTGGTACCTAAATATACTGCACTGCCTCAGCCATACTGTTTGGGGAGCTGCCCGATTCACCCTCCTGCAGATATAAGGCTCTGATACACTCACAGCTTGACTATGAGAGCAGTCAAGTGGGAGTCGGTTATGACCCCTTGTATTTTGGATGTTTGATCCCATCCATCATAGTGGTGTTTGTCTTGTGATGGTGGTTTTCCACACAACCCCTGTGCCAAGCCTCCCTGCTGAAGCTGGGATCCCTCCCTTGATGTTTCGCTGGAAACAGCTTCTCGCCTCATACTTTGCTCGTGTTCATGTCACACCCCACCACCCAAATTGCAGGCTTCTATTTCTGGCTGCTGCCCTTCCCTCTCCACCACATTGACCCACCTGATTATGATCCAGGTTTGTGTTCTCCTCACGCCAGTCCCTACTTCTCCCTTCTGCTTTCTCCTGCCAATCCCATACCCCTCCTTTGATTACAGCTCCACCTGCTATCCAAAGGCATCAGTTTCATCACAGACACTTTGTCACCAGTTTCTGGCTATACTTCACATGTTTGGTGGTGCAGGAGTCATATATATGATGGCTCCTTGGTAGATAGCAGAGTTGGATATGCCAGTGTTCATGGCGATCACACTGAACAACGTTCCTGCCATCTGGCTGTAGCATTTTCACTTCAGAATTGATCACCATATCTTGTGCTCTTGACCACCTATGAGAATGCCACAGTAAGTCATATATCATATGTAGCAACTCCCTTAATGGCCTCCAAGCGCTCAACCAGTGTTTTCTTCCCACCCCTTGGTACAAGCCATTCACAAATCAGTGTTTGCACTCTGTAAGTCTGGCTGTTTGGTAGACTTTGTTTGGACCTAGGTAACATTGGCATCCCGGGGAATGAGCATATCAATCAGCTGGCTAAGCTAGCCACCACCTTTCTGCTCTTGGATATGGGTAACCCAGAAAGGGATAACCAATTGAGGTTGCACAACAAGGTCTTTGAGGCTTGAAATATGCAATGGTCAACATGGAGCACATCCAACAAGCTCCATGCTATCAGGTTCTTTATGACCGCCTGGTAGCATTCCTGTAGGGACTCTGTTGATCTGTGCCAATTACATGTTGGCCATATGTGGTTAATGCTTGGCCACATTTTATCCCAAGAGGACCCACCAAATTGCCATTGTGTTGCTCTATTGACAGTGGTCCACATTCTGTCGGACTGTCTGCTTTTAGCCATCTTGTGGCAGTCTTTCAACCTACCTACTGCGCCTGCTTTAATTGTAGCTGACGATGCCTCAATGGCTGACCATGTTTTACATTTTATTCACGCATCTTTTTCATCATTCTATTTAGTGGTGGCCTTATTTGCCTCATTTCTCGGGCCCCCACTCCTAAAGAACTTTTAATCTGTTGTCTCTCTTATTACTAATGTCTTCTTTTTAACTGGAGGATTTTAGTCTGTGCATAGTGGCTGGCTCATCCTGTATTATCTTGGTGATCAGCCAGCCACTGTTTTCTGTTATAGAGTTTTAGCTCAGTTCAACACTTGGTCTCTCCCATTTATGTTTTCTACCTTTGTGTTGTCAGCATAAGGTTCCCTGTCACTGTGTAACCCTTGTGGGTTTCGCCTCTTGTGTTGAGCTCCATTTTTTATTTTTTCCTACTTGGGTGTCTTTGATAAGAACAGGAGACTAATAACCTTGTAGTTTAGTCCCCTCAAAACCCCAAAACAACAGGAACAACAACATGCCTACCCACTAACTGCTTCATTTAAAATGATGTGCCAGAAGTTGAGGCTCCTAGAAAAGTATCTTTTTGTTCTTTTGCTGCACAATATCCAAGGATGTCAAATTCTGCGACTACATTTCCTAGACTGTTTCGAAAAGCTTATGAAGCATACCTTTAGAGTATGTCCATTGAACCACTTCCCACTACCTGCTTAACTGTGGCAGGCAAGCAGATGGTAAATCCCATATGAAAAACTATTGAGTTGGGCATAGAGCACCAGCATGCAGGCTTCAACTACCTCAGACTGCTTTTGCCTGCTAGTTTCTTTTACCTACTTGAACCAGTTACTGCTCGCTCAGTTCCTAATTACCAAAGCTGTGTGCTGTGATTCATTTATAAAATGGAAATAGATAAAGATGTCTTAATATTAGAATTGTTTTTGAAAAGTATAATTTGGAACAAACAACTGAAGAGCCATGCCAATCGAAAGCTGCTGGACAATACTTAGATGGAACTTTCTGCTGTAGTGTGATCCTCCACTATATTAAGTGAAAATATATAGTTCTCATTATTCATTAATTTAGAATATGATATTACTATTCTTGATTATTTTCAGTTCTAGTGAACTTTAGTCAATCTTAGCTTCATATCCTGTTGTATTTTTTCTCTTTTTGTTTGTAATCATTGTGTGTGTTATCTGTCACCCCTCTCCCCCTGGCACCTTTTATATGTCTTACTGATTTTGCTTAGGAATTTTGCCTGTCTGTAATTTCTTCTTCTGCAATTTTCATTGTTCTAGATCATCTTATTTTTCTGTCATTTAGCTAATCTTCAGAATTCTCTTAGTGAGTTTCCATTCATCCTACATTGGCATTCATAGAACTGTAGGTGTCCTGTCCTAAATTTATCTGTGATGTTGTCTGTGTTTTCGTAGAGTTCCTTTGTAGGTCATCCCACCCAAGGTTGATATCTGGGAATAATGCCACAGATTTTTTCTAAGAATTTTGGTTATCCCTCAAGTTACTGTGGTTTCTGCCAAGCCTTCTTGTAAAACAAGAATATCAGAGATTTAAAATGTGACTGCTCAGATCATCTAAATGGAAAAATTGCCCCTTTCCCATTTCTATGTCAAATTGGTTGATAACATACTTCTCACCGAAAAGATATGGCGACAAGCTGCGGCTGGCACATACAAAAGGCACACACACACAACACTTTCAGCTATCGGCCATGGCCTACTTCAGAAAATAGAACACTCATGCAATCACACAGGCATGCAACACAGTCATACAACCATTACCTCTGGCTGCCGCACTTCGAATTATGCTCTGCGGCTTGTAAATTGGGGACGGAAGGGCAGGAGAGAAGAGGTGATAGAAAGGTTACTTCATGGTGGTGGAGATGGGTACAGCATGGCCTAGATGGGAATAACGAGATGCAGCTTAGGAATGGAGATGAATAAAACAATAAAATAAAATAAACAAAATAAATATACATTTAAATAAATATAAAAATTTTAAAAAATAATTTTTTTCTTGTACTTGTGGAAAGTATTAAATTAAATTAAAATATTAAAGTTATTTCATTTTTATTTCCTTTCATAATAATTATTTAGTATGTAATGTGTGACCTAAGATAGTTTCTTCTAAAGCGTAGATATTTGTTTTATAAGTTACTCTGAGAGGTTTCCTTGCATTCCTTTTCTGTTTATCACAGTATTGTGCAAAACACAAATACATTTCACAATTTCGGTGGCTAGATTAATTGAAGTCTCAATTGATTGCTATTTGGGGTATGTTACCCGTAATGAATGTTCTATAGTCTTTCATGGTCCTGATAAATGGTTGTTAAACATCTCTATCCTTTCATTTAGCTCTTCACGTTTATTATAACTACACTGTGCACAATCACAAATAGTGCATGCCGCAAATGTGTGGCGACTGGCCGCCAGACGGTGGCCCAAACTATCGCAGCACTACTGCAGCACCACCACAGTTCTGTGGGATTAGGCCCATGCTGCTGGGCTCCTGGGCCACCTGTGTGTTTACTCCCAAACTGTGTACTACCACGTGTACGTAACTTGTGTTAACGGTACTTGTACTATTAAATGTGTTGCAATTTACAACAGTTGTATGGTTTCATGAGGTAAAGAAACAAAAGAGAAGCCTTGATGCAAGAATGACAAAGAGAGCTTTTATCTGACTATATGGCAACATGTTACATACAGGAAACTTGGAGATTAGATGCTAAATACGTTCCTCCATCACTTTGTTTCTTATATCCTCCTACATCAACAACAGTGTACTTGTAAGTAATATTGACAAGAGCCTATAGAACAATGAAAAATGTTGCTTTGTAATTATAAACAATCATATTAAATTTGGACGAACAGATTACACAGACACGTTTCCCATCAAGACAATATGTGAGACACATGAAAAGTTCCAGGCATCACATAAAAAAAATCAGTAGCTGAAACTGTTTCCTTAACAATATTTGGCATGGCTGACTTTCCCAGCAAGAAAATAAAGGCTAGTGTACTGAATGAAAATCCCATTGATATTACAAGTAAAACTAGATAAATGAAAGCTGTATTGAAAATAAATCTTTGGCATTAAAAAAAGTATCTATACAGAGAGGATAGATATACATTTATATATTTTTTCTTTTCAGATAATGTTCTGCAGAAAAAGTGGAAGTATGTTAGCAACCAATTTGACATAGAAATGGGAAAGGGGCAATTTTCCCATTTAGATGATCTGAGCAGTCATATTTTAAATCACTGATATTCTTTGTGGGCATCATCAAATCAAGAGCACCGAGCGGTAATGTAATACATAATGAAGCTCCAGTTGATCAGGAAATGAGAAAAGAGAGATCATAGTACAAACTGCTGGCAGTGTAAAAGTTACTATGGATGATGAGGAAGTGGAAACTTCATCCATACAAAATATATTTTAAGAAACAAAAAAGCTTGATGAAACCATGGGTTTGTCAAGAAAAAGGAAGAGGAGTCACTTGAATTCTAAATATGACCAATAGATACGTCATTTGAAAGAAAGAAGGCTTCTTCATTAGAACAGCTCATCTGAGAACAGAGATCGGATGACAGTGATAATGCTCCGAGTTTTTGAAGCCTGACTTTAATGTGGCCAGTATACTGGAACACATGAAATAGCATTTTAGAAACAGAGAACAACAACAACTTGATGACTTCATTTACGTATGTACTGAAGACATTCCATTGACAACTAGCTCTAATTCTAGTTCTGCTGATATGCAGACCAATTTAAATTAACAGACCATTCAGATCAGTCTACATGAAAATATAATGTATTACACCATTTCATGCCATCTCGTACGACACTACTTGGTGAAACTTTTTATTTACATGATACACGCTTGTAAGATTGAATATTTATCCTCACTGTTTCCTCTGTATTCCTAGATTAATAAAATAAAAGTTGTTTTTATTTTTGCAGTTCCAACTTTTATTTATTGTTGAAATAAAATTTTCAAAATTGTTGTTGAAATGTTGTCTTCAATATTAACCCTTCTCAGACTGACCATAAGACATTCTTCAGGAAGAATTTCTTGTTTATGAAATTTATACCACCATATTTGCAGCTGAAATTCCATTTTTCTAAGATTTTAGATGACTATATCCATATCTACTTGGAAATGTTCTGGGAATTTTTCAGTCTGAAGTTTAAATTCATGAACAGTGTATGATGCGGTGTGCTATAGTGACCACAAGCTAAACCCACGTGGTTTCACCTCGGGTTCCCTATTGCAGCACTGAAGCTGGAAGTAGTTCACTAAGGACGTACTCTTACATAGCAATGTGCCTTTACCACCATAGCCCGCTGCAGGTATGATAGTGGTGGTGTACACTTTGAGTTCTTTCCTCCATATACCTTGCACCACCTTGTCAGTCGATCTGTATAAAATTTTTACTGTTAAACAGAATATCATATTAATATCTCTGACCCCTCCCCCCCCCCCCCCCCACACACACACAAATGTGCTCCTACCAATGTACAATAAAAAGGGAATATGCCTTGGCCAGATTGAAAGATGTAAATGAAACATACTAGCTTCTTGACTTCTGGCAGGTTCTTTTTCTATACTTTTTTTTTTAAGAAAAGAAGTTTAAATAAATTCTTTTTTTCTTCATATTTCTGCATATGTAAAGTAATACTATCATAGCATCATGTTATATAACACAGCACGTGGCATAATGCCATCCAACATAGAATTTATCATGTGCAGTATGAAGCATCCTGAAATTTAGAATGCATGCTTCTGCACTCACTTGAGAGCTCACTGTGCTGAGGAATTCGGGTTAACTCATCAAGAAAGCATGAATATGTCAATATTTTTTTAAATCTGCTTGTTTTATACAGGGTGTCCCATTCATCTGATGACCGCATGCGTGGCCCACCTGATAGCAGGACGGGAGAGCTCTGTTGCCCAGTGATTCAGATGCTGCGGCTACTGCTAATGCAGAGATTGATTTGTTTTGATTATCTCAGGGAAGACAAAACAGTGTTGGTCCAACCCGCCACTGCCCGCACCGAAACTACGTTTATTGTGCGGTATCACCCCCTGTATATCTAGTAAAGCGAACCAATGCTCTTAAACAGTGCAAGGAGTCTGTTTACCAGTTCTTTATTAGACACAATTTCTTCAGGTCTGGTTGTCCCACATGTTCTGTGCCTTTTACTCTCCAATGCAATGCATTCAAAGATTACATGTGATGCAGTTTCTTCACCGTCATCACAGATCCTACATTTAGGGTCCTCTTCTGTTATTCCCATTGTATGTAGGTGTTTTTTGAAATTCCCATGGCCTGTCAGCAATCCAACCATGAGTTTAATCTCTCTCCTGTTCAGGCCCAGGATTGCAGAGCTTCTTTTAAAACATGGCTTTGGCATCATTACCTTACCATGTTTTTGTTGATAGACTTTGGTCCAATATTCTACGTGCTGTTGTCTGAGCCAGTTACATAGCTCCAATTTCATCATTGCCTTGGTGATTGTCAGTACAGATTCCGGTCCAATAAATGGAGTCTCTACCCCCATCCTGGCTAATCTGTCGGCATGTTCGTTGCCACTGATCCCCGAGTGGCCAGGGACTCACAAAAGGTTTACTCTATTGCTTTCCCCTAGCTCCGCCAGAACCCTATGACATTCTGCAATAATTTTAGACCTTGTTGCAGGAGCTGCCAGTGATCTCAGACCTGCCTGGCTGTCTGAATAGATAAAGATGCTACAATCTTTGTAGCACCTACGCAAATTCTCCTCCACACATGCCCTGATGGCAGTGATTTCGGCCTGGAATACTGAGGCCAGTTTTCCTAGAGAGATGACGCCCTCCAGTCTTGGCTGCACCCCATATACCCCAGCCCCAACACCTTGGTCTGATTTTGATTTTGACCCGTCAATGAACCAGACAATATCCCCCGTACGGTGTCGAACTATTTTCTCCCACTGATCCCTACTTCCAATTGTTATATTGAAGGGCTTGTTGAAGCAGATGGGTTTATAATATAGTCGGCTGGCATTTCCCCTACCTTTCCTATATTTACCTCACTCACTATTTTAGTGTGTGATTCTGGATATCCCAAAGAGTTCCAGTTGTTGCCAGATTTGAGTCTGTATGCACCAGCTGCTGCCTCCATCTTGACCCAAAGATGTAATGGGGGCATATCCAGCATGGTTTCCATCCCAGCAGTTGGTGTGCTGCTAATTCCACCTATTATGGCTAAGCAGGCTAATCTCTGCACCTTACCAAGCTCCTTAGCAGCAACCTGCTGTTCTACCTTCTTCCACCACACGACCGCCCCATAGGTGATCCTGGGTCTAATCACTGTGGTGTATATCCAGTGCATACCCTTGGGGCTCAGGCCCCAATTTTTGCCACAAGCTCTCCTGGTACTCACAAGAGTACCTTTTGCCTTGGAGCAAATATTCCTGATGTGAGGGGTCCATGTCAGTTTCTCATCTAGGGTAACCCCTAGATATTTCACTGTCCCCTTCACAGGTAGCACTTCATTGAAAAGCTTTAGATTCCAACTTGAATGTTGTATATGCTTCTTTGTGAATGGTACAACAGTCTTCTTAGGACTAACCCCCAGATCCTGTTTTCTGCACCAGTCTTGCACAATGTCCAGTGCACCTTGTGCCATATTCTTCACTGTGTCAGCAAATTTGCCAAGTATTACTATGACAAGATCTTCTGTGTATCCTTGGCAAAAGTACTGCCTAGAGTTTAATTCTCCAATGCGATCATTCACCACTAGATTCCACAATAAAGGGGAAAGAACTCCTCCTTGCGGGCAACCCCTAGTGGTGTTGATCACCATTTTTTCATTCATCATGGTAGCCTCCACTGAGCATGGTCCTAGTCCACCTACATATTGTGGTCCCTAGGTCATGCACCTCTGCTGCTCTAACCATGGAATTGAAGGTTGTGTTGCTAAAAGCCCCCTCGATGTCCAGGAAGATACAGAGGGCTATTTCCTGAAAGTGTAGTGCTTTCTCCACCTTCCCAACGAGTTGGTGGAGAGCTGTCTCACATGATTTACCTGGCTGATATGCATGTTGGTTTGAATGTAGAGGAGCCCTACTTAACCTCCTTTCTCCAACATGCACATTAACCAGCTTTTCCAATGTCTTAAGAATGGAGGAGGACAGGCTGATTGGTCTCATATCCTTGGCCTTGGTATGATCAATTCTCCCTGGTTTTGGAATGAAGACAACCTTCACTGCTCTCCAGGCATTGGGAATGATTCCTGCTGCTAGGCTAACCCTGAATAACCTGCATAGGAATCTAATAAGATTTTCTCCCGCTTGTTGCAGGAGAGCTGGAAAGATTCCATCGGGGCCAGGTGACTTGAACGGTTGAAATATTCCCACCGCCCATCGGACCTTACTGAAATCGAAACACTCCTTGGCCAAATCCCAGTCCTCTTTGCAAATACCTGAGAACCATTGTCTCTTTGGAATCACATTCTGGTCTGCGTTATCCCCCAGAGTATATTGAGGAAAGTGAGTCTTGAGGCGCAGTTCCAGCGTTTCATGTGCTTTCTTTGTATACTCCCCATCCTCCTTCCTCAATGTTCCTCCTAGATTAGTTGGTACCCTAGTCAGGATTTTATGAAGTCTCGCTTGAGCAACCATGCCCTCCACTTCCTCACAGAATACCTTCCAGGATGCCTCCTTTGCCCATCTGATGGCAAGGTTGTAATTGACAAGGGCCTCACGATACTTTGCCCATTGTCCTTTGCGCCTTGCAAGGTTAAATAGTCTTCGTACCTGTTTCCTTTGCATTTCCAGGTTATTATTCCACCAAGGCACACTACTATTTGTGCACTTCTTGGTGATTGAGCAGTTGTCCTGGTATGAGGTCACTATAGCAGAGGTTATACCCTCTGTTACTTCCTCAAACTCTGCTGGTTTCCTTATCGAAGTTTTAATTTCCGATAGGCTGAAGTCAAGGTCTCTCCTATATGTCTCCCAGTTCGTTTTCTTGGGATTCCTATAGGCCATGGTCTGTCTGGTTCCCATTTCAACCTTGAATTTCATACACATGTGATCTGATGAGGATGGTCCCAGAACCACATGCCACTGTTTGACGTAACTGCCCATCATCATGGAACCAAAAGTTATGTCAATTACTTCTTCCCTTCTACTATTCCTGAATGTAGGTTAATCACCCCTATTCAGGATCTCCAATTTGTTAGATAGGAGAAATTCAAGAAGGTGCTCACCTCTACTGTTGGTGTCTTTGCTGCCCCAGTTCGTCACCTTGCCTGACGGTGACCTGCGAGAACCCTAAAAACAGTTTCAGGCCTTGCTCTCGCATTGCCTTTAGGGACTTCTCTCCGACCTCCACCACCAGGGTTCGTCCTTCCGGAATGACCTTTTGGTTAATTACCCTCCAATCCTCTGTTGAGACTTTTGGGTTCTGGACCCGTATTTTCTCGAGCAGAGTCTTTGGAGAGACATCCTTAAGGATCTTCGGTACCCATATTGATACCTTTGCGGTCTTCAGGAGTTCGGCTGCTGTCTTGACCAGCAGCTTTGCATCCTCCCACGGGGATATCATGGGCACCTTGTACTTAAGCCATTCTGCTGAGTGCTCCCCCTCGCATGACGAATAATAATAATTATACAATAAATAAATAAGTAAAATAAATCGTACTGACTTCATCCATTTATCGACCATCCTCAGTAGTTTGAGCTGATTAGTACAAGTTTAAATCTCCCAAAAAACAGGTTTTTCGCAAGTCAAATAAAATCTGACTAGGGTACATAAAACAATGCTATTAGCTGAGCATTAATTTAATCCCAATTGACATGTTTTGTGAAAGGAATTAATCAAATTTCACAGTTTGCCTGGGTGCCATCTCAGTTTTTCATTTAATAACAATGTTCTGAATTTAATTTGGTTACAACAATTATATTTTGACAGCCAGTAATGATTTTTTGATAAAAGTATTTTTTACTATCCATTTACCTACATTTGGAGAAAAACTTTTTTTTTGCAAAACCTGAACGGTTCACATAAAAATGGAATCACAAGTTGAGCAATAATTTCAGCCCAACAGCTATCTTTTGCATAAGGAATTAAGTGATTGGTATAATTTGCCTGAGCATCAGCTCCGGTTCATCATTGAAACTCTGGGTGTATGGTGTAACATGGTGGTGTTGTGCTCTTCAGTCCGGCAACTGGTTTTGTGCAGTTCTCCACCCTACTTTATCCAGAGCAATTCTCTTCATCTGCTCATAAGAACAGCATCCCACACCCATTTGTACCTGCTTACTGTATTTGTCTCTTGGTCATACTCTGAAAATTTTTCCACACAAGGCTTAACATCAGACGAGACATCAATGTTAGCATTGAATAGAAATCAGGTGAGGCATCAATGTTAGCATTGAATAGGGGATCATGGAGAAATTTTATTAAGGGGAATATGCTCCAGACTGAACGCAGAAAGGCATAATCCGTCTCTAATGATGATTACACTTTCCTCCAATGCTAAACTGATGACTCCTTGATATCTAAGAATATGTCCTACAAACCAATACTTTCTTTTAGTCAATGTATACCAGAAATTTTAACAATGGAAAATCTGATTGGAATGCCACTAATGGAGGATAGATAACAACTCACCATAAATGTGGCTGCTGAGCTGCAGACAGACACAGTCACATTCACACAACTTAAATTTTCAGCAATAGCCTTCATCAGAAAAATACACACATACATTATACATTCACACAATCACTCAGACATAACTCATGCCCATATGTGCTCTGACACAACAAGCATCTTGACATTGAGTGGGGAGGGGAGTGGAGGGAGGGAGGGGTTATACCAGACAAGAGTGGGGATAGAATGTTCTGTGCTGCATCCTGGAGTGTAAAGGCTCTGATAGATGGGAAAGTGGGATGCAGCTTGGAATTCAATAAAGAAAAGGGGCAGGAAGTGGGAATGGGGATCTCTTACCATATGAATCACATCTGTGTGGGAGATCCTGATAAAAGAACTGCTCAATCCACCCACCAAACACTTGTTTTTCCAATCCCATCACAGGCTTATCTTACTTCAACAGAGGCCAGTTGCCTAAGTGGCATCAAGTAAAACGCCTTGCTCTAGGCAGCTGAACAATTCCAGGTGGGATCTCCCAGTCAACACATCTTACTGTTCCACCACCATCCTGTTTTCAACCTATCATCCATACACTCCCAGTCTATCAGTACCCCTTTAATTCAATTTTAAGTTTTTATCTTTTTACATTTTTACAACACCCCTCCCCTTTCTCACCCCCCTTTTTCCTTTACTAAATTCCAAACTGCATCTCACCTTCCTGCCTATGAGAGGCATTGTCGCCAGTTACCAGAGATTGACTCTGCAACAATGATGGTAAAATGTGATATGGTTGGAAGAATCACCATCTCAAATGCACCATGCTGATGAGAGGTACCATGTGTGACGCAGATCACATGAAGTGATGAATCCTGCCTGCCAAGAAAATGTGATCTAAGGTGGTGGCGTCTCTGTTATGGTCTGAGGTGGATATTTCTGGTATGCAATGGCCCCCATAGTTATTCTGGAAGGGACTTTAAATGTTCTTTTTGGGGACCATTTCCACCCTCTTTTGGTCTTCCTGCATCTTGACAGTTCTGCAGTGCTTCAAGATGATAATGTGCCACCAGACTGTGCCCACACCACTGATGTTCCAGGAACACGCAGGGAGGTTTGGGCACTGAGATGCCCACCACTGACCCCAGGTTTGAACTCCATTGAGTATGTCTGGGATGCCGTGGAATGCAAGCTCCATGCCATGGATTCTGCATCCTTGAATTCACAGTCATTCTGCAAACAATTGGGTGCCAGCTATGGTCAGAGGAGTACCAGGGAGTTGTAGATTCATTTCCGTCATGCATCACTGCAGTCTGCATGGTCAGATGAGGTCTCACACAATGTTGGGTATCTATCCTATAAGAGCTGCTAAGTCAGTGTATAGCATTACTGCCTGGTGTATGAAGAAAACTTATGAAAAAGGCAGAAACATCTAGCAAATGAATTGCTGTTGATATTGCCAAAGCATGCAATATTAAAAATGTCATTATATAGATATTGAATTTGGTGTCACAGCTGCTAGCCATAAATACAAGGAAAAGAATATCCTTAATTTCATAAATAAGTCCACAGACATATCTAAAAATTGCCGAGAAGAACACTTTGAAATTTAAGATTCTCAAAGGTGGTACATGTTCATAGTCTAAAGTTGTGCAGGGTTCTATTTTGAGAAATTCTGGGTCACAATTGCATTGGCAGAATTTGTCTTGACAAAACAATAGTGAAGAAAGATAATATTTTAAATTTTGTGAATATTATGACAATCAACTGACAGTTCATCCTAAGGAGAAACTTGATCACTTCAGTGCAAAGTGTGAACTATCATCAAATTTATACAGAAGTTGTTATGCATGTTAGGAGACTGGGTGTTGTGTTGTCATCATCATTTTCATCATTGGCACACAAGTTGCCTAAGTGGCATCAAGTAAAAAGCCTTGCTCTAGGCGGTTGAACAATTCCAGGTGGGATCTCCCAGTCAAAAATACCATTTGTGTATATTTTATACTAAGAGTTGCATTTTTATCCTCTGATTACCATGTGTGCCAAATGTACTCTGCACGTGCACAATCCGTGTACTGTCTGTTACCATGCACTTCTGCATCAGTTTACCTCCAGTCACACCATTAATCTTGCCACCTCATGTTGTTGGTATGTTTCTGTTTATGTTCAAAGGGTTATATTTCTCTCCCCATCATATGTTAATGGTGTTTTCATTTCCTCTTTTAATGGTCTGACTTGCCTAGTTTTCTATGTTTGGTGAAAGAAAGTGTATCTTGCTTAATTTTTTTTTTAATCTGTGAAAATATTTTAGGAACTGGAAATTGTTTTTTTAGATTATGGAACCCCTTGTTTTAATTGTAAGTACCATGCAGCTCAGTGGATAATTGGATCTTGTCTCATGTATTAACTCAGTTTTCGGCCAATTTCTCTATATGTAGTCAAGTTTTGTCATTTGGTTTGTCACATCCTAATGTTTTATTGGTTACTTTTTATTCAGGTATATAACCGGAGGATGTGACTACAGGTCATAAAACCAGTTGTTCCTTTTTAAGAAAGTGAAAAACAGCTTCAGCAGTCTCTTTTATTATTGAAATGAGGAAACGTTAGGAAACACATAAGTGGGCAGTCCAACTCACTTTTCCAAAGTCTAGGCTTAAGTATTCTGGACTATATTACTCCAGCTTCAGGCAATTTATATTTTTTTATTTGCTTATACCCATGTTCATAAATCCGAGAGTTTCAGTATTCTTCTTCTGTTCTTGTTGTTTGTATAGTCTATGGGACTTAACTACGGGGTCATCAGTCCATAAACTTACAAACTACATTTGAACTACTTAGGAACTAGGACGGCACAAATATCCATGCCCGAAGGGGGATTCAAACTCCCGACCGTAGTGGCCGTGCAGACCGTGACTGGAGCGCCTCAGTCCCCTCGGCCACCATGGCCGGCCGGGTTTCACAAACCACGAGGCAGTGAATCTATGGAACCACGGCCAGCTCTTCTGTTCTTGCTTTAATTATTAATATTGTAGTAATTTGGTTTTTCCCCATTACTGCTTTTTAATTTTGTTTATAAATGTCATTAAATATAGTGACTACATGCTTAAATACATAAGTTGTCATGATGGTGTCCTCATTTTTATTTTGTCAGCTGCATCTCATGCGTAAGAAATAATTAATCAGTGGAAATTCCAGGAAAGATTCAACAGTATTTTGGAGAGGATAGGTTGCAACTCATCACAAAGACGTCTCATCAGTCACAGAAATGCTTACATAACAGATTACAGGTATATTTAACTTACAGCCTATTTTATAAATAGCAACACATTCCCTCACACAAAAATTTCTACCATCTCCACCCACTGTGGCTGGACTGTTGTTGGACTGTCTGAAGTGAGAACAGCAATCAGTGGTTGGGTTGAGGAGGCAGCAAGGAGAAGGGAGGGATGCAAGGCGGAAGTGGGGGAATACGCCAGTACTGTCTGAAGTAGAGAGATGAAGGGAAGGGCAGAGACTGGAGTGCATGGTGGAATGGAAGACATACATGAGGCTAGAGTGTGGGCAGGGATGGGCAGGGAAGGGAGGGGGAGGGGAGGGTGCTGGGGGCAAGAACTAGTGAGGGTTTGTGGGAGCATAGGATATATTGTAGGGGGAGTTCTCACCTGTGAAATTCAGAAAAGCTGGTGATTATGGGGAGGATCCATATGGCACAGGTTGTGTAGCAATCATTGAAATGAGCCACATCATGGAGGATTGTTTCTTTGCAACAGGGTGGTCCAGCTGTCTCCTAAGCACAGTTTGATGATGCCATTCATGTGCACAGACTGCTTCTTCCTAGTGGATTAAAACTCTGTTCTGGAACTGGGATTTGGACCTGGGACCCGTGCCTTTCACAGGCAAGCGCTATCCCGGCATGCTTCGTGGTCCATCCTCATAGCTTTACTTCTGCCAGTACCTCACCCCCTACTTTCCAAACTTCACAGCAGTTCTCCTGCAAACTTTGCAGGGATAGAACTCCTGGAAGAAAGGATATGGTGGAGACATGGCTTAGCCCTAGCCTAAGGGATGTTTCCAGAATGATATTTTCACTCAGTAGTGGCCTGTCTGCTGATATGAAACTTTCCTGGTGGATTATAAATGTTTACCAGAACTGGGATTTGAACCTGTAGAACTTCTGTGAAATTTGGAAAGTAGGAGGTGAAGTTTCTGGCAGAAGTGAAGCTGTGAGGACAGACTGTAAAGCATGCTGGGATAGCTCAGTCACTTTCCCGCAAAAGGCAAACGTGCCAGGTTTGAATCCTGCTTCCAGCACACAGTTTTAATCCACCAGGAAAGTTTCATATCAGTGCACACTCTGCTCCTGAGTGAAAATATCAATCAGCTTGTTAACTGTCATGTCTGCAGAGAAAGCTGTACAGTGACTGTAGCTCAGTTTGCAGATCACATAACTGCTTTTTATAGGATTCCCTGCCTTTTATGGGATGGTGTATTCCCCTACACGTGCCTTGCATCCCTTCCCTCTCCATGCTGCCTCCTCACTCCCACTCGTGGTTGCTGCTCTCACATTGGACAGTCCTACAGTCTGCCCACAGCGTGTGGAGACGGCAGACAAGTTTGTGTGAGTGTTTGTTTGAGAAAATGCATTTCTGTTCCTGAAGAAGGCCTTATTGGCCAAAAGCTTAGTGCATTTGTAATCTCTCATGTATGCCTTTCTGCGAATCATTGAGACGTTTTTGGTGCATAGCAACCTATCCTTTCAAAATGTTGTTAAGTTTTTTAATTGTTTTAAATTAGTAATGTGGTTTTTTTTCTCAGATCTCATTATTCACACAAATTACGTATATCTAAAAAATTACTTTTAATTTTATATTACAGTGTCGAGAATGTGGTGAAATACCAATCTGTGGGACACGTTGGCACTGTACTGACTGCCCAACAGATCTGTGTACGGACTGTGTTGCTGCACCTTTGGTGGACCCTCGGATTCCTCTCAGGCACTCATTAAATCATACGCTTGAGACTGTGAGAACTGCTGTGCCCTCACCATGTGCTCAGGAGGAGGACAGTGATTCTCAAACATTTGTCCCACAAGCTTATCTTGATCCTAACTTTTTACCTCAATAGATTTTGAGTTGTTTTTCTTGTTGTGATTGTATGGTAGTATCATTTCGCTGCAGGCTGCAGGCCGAAATACGATGATCCCTGGCTCCACCTACTGGGCTGGGAGACCGCCCCGGCAGCGGAAACTGAATGCTACCATGTTGCCAAGTAGTTAGTTCGCTGCTGGACAGTATAGCTACCAGTCGCTGTTGCCTGACAGAGCTAGCAAAAGTGCACAGCGCAGTCGAATGTGCGCTTGCGCAGCGCAAAGCTTGCGTTTGACTTACTCCATTGGTCTGCTGCCGCAGCTGGCACTCGAACCTGATTGGCGCAAGCTCCAGGGATCATCCTATTTTGGGTTGACTATAGAAACTGCCAGTAGTATTTGATCATCAGGTTTTAAATATTGTGATGTGTTTTCATCTCTTTTTTAAAGTTATTGTCTAATATTTGTTTTCAAATTTCTCTTTGGCATTTGACATGTTTGTGTGTATGTGTGTTTGTTACTTTTTATTATGTCAGTATTTTATACTTCTGAACTCATTGCTTATCAGTTGGTATCAACATTGGTTATTAAGGCCAACTACATGATCAGTTATCAAATTTCTAATTAGCTTGCTATGTTTGAAATATTATTATGCTGAAAATACTATTTTAGGTTTATATTGGTATTGTATTGTGTAATTCAAGCTTAAAATTTCATAATCATGTTCCAAGTATTATGTAGAAGATCTCACTTATTTTTATCAAAAAGCATTATCATATATTCCATCAAAGAAAGTCATACCTATTACGACATTTAATTTTAACATCCCATATGCAAAAGAAAGAGCTGCAAGTTTGAATACCTCTATTTTCACAGGTACTTATCTATTATCCTATAGGACTATGTGAACAATTTGCAGTTACATTTTTTATTTTTTTATGAACTACACCTTAATGTAGTATATGCAGTGATGGATATTTATCACAATTTCATATTGTTTGCCACAGTGGAACTTGATCCCTGCTTTGATATCAAACCAGGTAGCAACTTATTTAAGGCTAAAGAAATACATTGCTGAAGATGTTAACATCTACTAACAAACATTGATGACACAGCATCCAGATTACCTGTAATATTGTACCTTTCTGGTTTACTTGCAGTCCTTTCATTTCAAAGCATGATCCCAGGATGTCATGACACGAATCAGTAGTTCATAAGTCCCCCACCCCCACCCACCCCTACCTTTTTTAAAATATTAGTTGGTAATAATAGTCTTAACTTTTAATTTGCATAAACATTATTATTACATACATATATCAATGCTTTGAATATACTAAAACTGAACTATCTCAGTATAGAGTACAATTTACTTGGCTTTAAATATTACAATACAAAGGTTACTATTTTGATCTCTGGCTAGTGACTATACTTAATGTGTGACAATACGGAATCAGGTATTCTGTGATAACTTGAGGTTTCATAACAGGCACATGTACATAAAATCAAACATCTACATGTAATCATATTTTAAATATAACTTGATTTTTATGTGAGTAAAAGAGAAGCAATTCTCAATCCAGATGTTGTTTTGAATAGTACAATGCTATTGTATTAATGATTCTATTGGAGATGGTGTTATCTTGTATTCCTCAAACTACTAACCCAATTTAGAAAGGTAATCTTCCAACACAAGATAAAATTGGATTTATAATTTATAACAGTTACATTGTTACAAGAAATCACTGTATTATAACAAAACTTCCAAATTGTTGATTAACACAAGAGTTTATAAAGACTTTATAAACACCAAAAGTTCATTTTTAATTGCCTTGTATGTTTTCAGTCTTCTGCTCATTTTTCAATTTTTAATCCATTGTTATGGTTGTAAAATTCATCAAAATATTGAAGAAAAATGATTGAAAACATATTAGATATTAGTATATATTTTGTTCATTTGTAACAGACAGGGAAAGTTTCTGCTTGTTGGTATCAAACGAACACCCACTCTTTTACAGTGTTTAGTTACTTTAGGTAAAATTAACGAATTAGTAATAAAGTTTACTACATAAAAGCTAAACATAGGCAAAATGCTACAATTTTTTAACCACTGTTCACATAGATTACATAAGAGCCACTGGAGGGTAAAGGGGTACAAGAACACTATTGCTGGCACATGTAATCAAATCAAACTGAATACATACACTAGTACTCTCGAGGGAGAGGGGGGGGGGGGGGGCAGAAAGACAAAGAGAGAGAGGGGGGGGGAGTACATAGTACATTTCATGTTGTTGTTATGGTCTTCAGTCCGGAGACTGGTTTGGTGCAGCTCTCCACCCTACTCTATCCTGAGCAAGCCTTTTCATCTCCTCATAAGAACGGCAACCCACATCCACTTGAATCTGCTTACTATACGTGTCTCTTGGTCTCCCTCTGCGATTTTTACCCCACACACTTCCCTCCAATGCTAAATTTAGGATTCCCCAATGTCTAAGAATGTGTCCTACCAAGCGATCCCTTCTTTTAGTCAGGGCATGCCAAAAATTCCTTTTCTCACCAATTCTGTTCAGTACCTCTTCATTAGTTATGCGATCTACCCACCTAATCTTCAGCATTCTTCTGTAGCACCACATTTCAAAAGCCTCTATTCTCTTCCTGTCCGCACTGCTTATCGTCCATGTTTCACTCCCATACAAGGCAACACTCCACACAAATGCCTTCAGAATAGACTTCCTTACACTTGAATTAATATACGATGTTGGCAAATTTCTCTTTTTCAAAAATTCTTTTTTATCCATTGCCATTCTACATTTTATATCGTCTGTACTCCGACCATCACATGTTATTTTACTACCCAAGTAACAAAACTCATCTACCAGCTTCATTGTTTCGTTACCTAATCTAATTCCTTCAGCATCGCCTGATTTTCTAAGACCGCATTCCATTATTTTTGTTTTGCTCTTGTTAATGTTCATTTTATACGCTCTCTTCAACACTGTCCATTCCATTCAACTGCTCTTCCAGGTCCTTAGCTGTCTTTGACAGAATTACAATGTCATCAGCAAAACACAATGTTTTTATTTCGTCCCCCTGAACTTTAATCCCTATTCGAAATTTTTCCTTGCTTTCCTTCACCGCCTGCGATGTACAAATGGAATAACATTGGGGAAAGGCTACAACCCTGTCTTACTCCCTTCCCAACTGATGCTTCCCTTTCATGCCCTTCGAGTCTAATGACTGTGGTCTGGCTTTTGTACAAGTTGTAAATAACTCTCCTTTCCCTATATTTTACCCCTGCTGACTTCAGAATTTGAAAGAGTGTATTCCAGTCAACATTGTCAAATGCTTTCGCCAAATCTACAAAAGCTAAAAATGTAGGTTTGCCTTTCCTTAATCTATCTTCTAAGATAAGGCGTAAAGTGAGTATTGCCTCCCGGGTTCCTATGTTCGTCCTGAATTCAAACTGATCTTCCCTGAGGTCAGCTTCTACCAGCTTTTCCATTCTCCTGTAGATAATTGGTGTTAAAATTTTGCAACCATGACTTATCAAACTGATGGTTCTGTAATTTTTACACATTTCATAAGCCAAAGAAATAGGTATATAATAAACTTTTTTTGCTCTACATGAATCTTTATGATGTTGAGGGGTGGAGGTGGGGGGAGTGCCAGCCTCCAAGGGTATTTGCAAGAACTTATTGAAGATATTTGTTAGTTCTCTTTCCAGTTCATCCTCTTGTGTTCATCCCAAAACCCCTTAACACTTTCACTTTAAAACTTTAAGTTAAAATTGTGAAAGTCATTTAGCATTGTGGTGTTGTTTATGTTTAATAGTTGGGAGATATATTGTACTTACAGAGGAGGGATTATGGAAATTAACCTACATTTTTTCAATGCTGAGTGCTACTCTGTTGTCATTTTACCATTCACCTGTGCTAAGTGTTGGTACTCCAGAGCTATGAAATATTTATCATCCAGTTTTAAGAAAACTCGATAAAGGACAAACTTCTTTTTGTTACTAATAACAGTTACTTTTCTGCTATACAATAAATAAGGACTGCCAAAATTTTGAAGTACATGCAGAGGTGAAAATTACATGTGTATGCTACACTATATGTGTTGTTGATTTTTGCTCATATACTGCAATATATGAAATATGGATATTAATATCGTATTTAAGTATTGTTTAGATACTTGCTCTGTCCCCAATTGTTGGCTCACAAAAAAGCATTATTGTTTGGTAGGGGTGTTCAGTTATAGAACATTGAAGTTGTGGGGTGTTCAGGTTTCTGAATATGTGGACTGATTTCATTAGTTCGACTTTTCTGCTTGCAGACATGTTCCTGGTAAACCTTCTGCACTACTTAGGTGGTCAGAGTTTAGCTGTCTTTTCTCATTTATAATACCTGTTAGTTTCTGGTGTGTGTGTGTGTGTGTGTGTGTGTGTGTGTGTGTTCAAATCAAATGTTCAAATGTTTGTTAAGCTTATGGGACTTAACTACGGGGTCATCAGTCCCTAAACTTACAAACTACTTATGAACTACTTACGAACTAGGACGGCACAAATATCCATGCCCGAGGGGGGATTCGAACCCCCGACCGTAGTGGCCGTGCTGACCGTGACTGAAGCGCCTAAGTCACCTCGGCCACCGCAGCCGGCTGTGTGTGTGTGTCAGAAGGTTAGGTGCAGACTTCTACTCATCACAGCACCAGTGTAAGTTAATTTCCATCATCCCCTTTGTAAGTACAATATATCTCCCAACTATTAAACATAAATAACACCACAATGTTAAGTGACTTACACAATTTCACAATTTTAAAGAGACAGTTTGCTATTCAGGTCAAGAACATGGTGCCATTAGACTTTGAAAATGATGTTATCCTGACGACAACTAATTTTATACATAAACATTTACATAAGGTTTTGCAAACAAAAAAAATTATGTGAATGATGATCATTATTTTCTGTTTACATTTGAGGTCACTCTTAGAAGTTTTGCATAACCTGCCTGGTCACATCTTGTGGTATTACCCTGATTTTGTTATGAACTTCCATCTTTCAGGTCATGTAGTTTCCCCAGCTTAGGATGGAAGATGCATATCTTAATATATCTTCAGTGAAAGATATCACAATATATGGGACTAGGGAACAACCTGTAAGATTAGACTCCCTGGAAACATTTCTCTTAGAAGGCCTGTTGATGTGTTGACTCCATGTGGAATGACACCATCTTGTTAAAACCACTCAGTAGCATTGCCTACATTATTGAATCCCAGCTACTGGTAGTTTCATAGCAGTTGTACATGTATATGGGCCTACACTTCAGAAATCAGTGTTTAACCCTCTATCTGGAACATCTTTTATACAGGAGCATGAAGGAACATCAGTCTCTTAGACTGCTAGAACCTTTAAATTCTATTTTTATTTGCCTTCTTTACTCTTTCGTGCTTCCACATCATTTTTGTCACTCATTGATATGTTATAAACTACAGGGAAGAGCCAAAGAAGAAACTGATACATCTGTTTTGCTAGTGTCCACTTTGTCTGTACCTCAGACCAATATTCCATTCACAAGATAGGGCATCAAATAGCAACATGTATGCTATATAGATTGCACTGAAGAACCTGTTCTGGATTGCTGGAGGATCATTAATGACAATTTTTTTTAATGTATACAACTTGTATGATAGCTTAACAACATGCTCTGTGATTGGCCCAGTAACATTCTATGACTTCCTGCACACTCACAATTTTTATGGACTCAGCTTCCATCTCTTTGTTTAAATTTCTACTTACAGTGCACCCTGAGAGTTCCATGACATTTGCATGCCAACAGAGTAAATGTTAAAAATATCATAAAAGACATGGTTCACTAAACAGATGTTCTCTTGTGTTTGAACACTGCAGGATGTGCCCAGTCTGTTTAAATTCAACAGAATTATATATTATCTGAAAATTCAACAGAATTAATCTATTTGAAACTTTCACTTGTTGTCATAACTAACCTGTGTATAAAATAAACTCTTTGTTGCAGTAATGATGTTGGCATTTTTAAAGTCAGTGTCAGTGAGGTGTTCTATAAGCCCTCCTTTCTTGCTGCTTGCAGTTGTGCTACAATAATACCTATTACATAAATGAAAATACTACTCTTCAAAATTGCCCATTAAATTTGCAAATGTCATATTACATTGTTATGTTACTTATGTTTAAAATTTGTTAGTTATTTCTGCAGCACTCCCTAGCTGAGTTTGCTAATAATTGTATGGTCATCTTGAATACAAGTTAGTCTGCTATATTGCCTATGAAATATATTTCTCGCTGACCATTGTAGGATGAAAGATCTCTATGTCCTCTTATTTTTAGGAAACAACAAATGATTTGAACATGAGAATAAATTTTATATCTTTGGATGTCAGCTCATTTGTGTCTGTTACTCAATGTAATTTCAGGCACTATGCAACTTCTCTGTACAGAAATTCAAAAGGAAATGTAGACTTTCATATTTTTCATTATTTGTTCAGGGTGAAATACTTTTGTGTGTGTAACCAAAAGTTTGTTGTGCTTAAATATTCTGCTTGTCCAATTTATGGTAACGGGGTTTTGCAGTACAGTACTATGTTTGATTTCAGAAACAGAATGGGGAAGTAATGATGAAGATAGAGGTTGGATGGGTATAAAGTAAGAGGGGGGGGGGGGAGGAGAGGAAGAGATAAAAATTAGGCATAGAGATGGGGGAAGTGATGGGCAGAGAGATTAGGGGAAGAAGTGTAAGATGTATATCCAATTCCCATGCATATTTAGCAGTTGCAAAGCATTGGTAGTTCTGTATGCAAATACCAAATTTGAATTCTGTCCTCATATTAGACATGTAATAAATAGCTGTCAACATGCTTTAATCATGTCATACTAGTGGGAAATATTATTCTACTATAATTACTTTGCTGAAATGTGGACAAATGTTACTCTAACAAGCTTATTGTGAAATTTGTTATGACAAAAATTGATTATATTGACTTACAGGATATGTAGACACTGATATATCAAACTTTGTGTATATGTGTGTTTTGCATCTTCCCCTTACATATAAATCCATACTCAAGAAATTACTTTAATTGGTATATAATTGATATTAATATGTACTCTGAACATGAAAAAGTTCATATGATGATCAGTCACAAAAATATAACCACTATATTGTTAATAGTTTGTATAATGATTTACTTTTGTAACAAATAATGTTTTTGTTGTATGATAACCTCATGTCTGCCAGTACTGATATTATTACTATTATTTTAAGTTTAATATTGCCCTATTACAATGATAGTGATAATAATATACAAGAATTAAAAATCAGACCAATGTATATATTTGTAACAAATATGTTATCTGTATGAAATGGTCATTGGAGAAGAGTAACGATTGCCATATGTTGTGTTTAATAATGTCTATTGTTTGTTTATAAGGTAGTACGTATTAATCAAAACAGGGTTTCTGCTGTGAAAATTTACAAAGATATATTTGTTAAATAACAAATTTTTTCCCAAAAATGATTTGTTGTAATACTCTTTCTTAATTTTCACCTTACATGCAACATTAATCCAATGGTAATTATGTGTATCAGTACTTAACAGTGGTTAAACAACAGTGCCAGTGGTTTCAGTGTTGCTTATTATATTGCTTCAAGTTCATAATCACTATTTGTGCTCATATATCCTCTCAAATTCATGTCATACAGTGCCAAAAAATTTACAGTTGATGGTATAACAAAAATATGCTACTCAGCAGATAAGTCCAGTCATTTGGTAGTTTTACCTGGAAAGTTTTGCGGAGTTTTAAAAATTGGTATACTTATAGATTTTCACTTTGCCACCTCATATCTTTGCCACTCGTGCCACCATATTGGAAAATTGCTACCCAAAAACAGTTTTTTGACGATATCTCCTTTCCGATGCATTTTATGATGAAAATAGTTATGAGATAAATTAAACTAGAGAAAATTTCCTACAATTTATGTCCTAACCTTTTTTTGGGAAATGAATAGTTTCAGGTTAAGAGTGCCGCAAAGTAAACTGCAACACGTGTATTGACGAAAAAACTCATTTCCACGCCACCATGAGGTAGAGTAACTGTAGTTTTTTTTTTAGTGATATCCCCAGTAGGCCTAGTCCACAAATGATGCTCTGATCATTAAATTTAGTACATTCTTCTTCGCCACGCTATCCCTGACAGACCAAGTTCTGCGAGTTCTTTGTGTACATAATCCAGCAAAATTTCACGAATACAAAGTTCTTACGTACTACCCGCAATAGGGTTCTCTTCTTTGACGTTATCACCTTTTTCCTCGATTTCGTTGTAGGTTTGCTGAAGAAAAGTCTCCGTTTCTTCCAAATAACTGAGAATTTTAATCCAGCCTTTCTGCATCCACAAGCTCCCTGACATCTCTTTCTGCATTTGCAAGAAATAAGTTTCAATAATTTCTCTGGGGCTGGGGGCTCGAATGTAGTAACAGCAATTAGCCCATTCTTGCTTTTTTTCCATCCCCATCATTATGCATTTTTTTCCACAACATACCACCACTGAATTTGGTGATAGGTTCGAAATGAATGTTGTCGTTCTGTTGCCTTTATCGGTGGCAGTGATGCAAGATTAAATTTACCTCTGAATGCTGATTTTGTGAAGCATTTATATCTATAGTTGTTTAACAACATACTTTTTATGTCACTGTAACCATATAATGCAAGGACGAAGCGTTTTCCAGCTTCAGCAATGATTTCCGGGTCGCTATTTGGGTTTTTAAATGCCCGAACAAGCTCATTAAATCTGTTTTTATTTATTTATTTATTTTAGTATATTGACAGATTTCATTTTTCCTTGATTGAAGAGTGCTGATGTTGTATCACAGCCACTGAAGGCATGCAAGAATAGTATGTTATCTGCGACTGTTTTATCTATGATACTTTCTGTTGAATATATTTGTTGCAAAATTGTTCCTTTTCCTGGTTTGAGAATATATATGTTTGAACACGGGGATAGAGCCATCAACAGAATAAGAAGATCTACAGCTTCACCGACAACTATTACGGACTCAAATGCAGATGAAATGCTGATTGCTGTATTGATTATTAGCGTATCTGCATCTTCCGTTGCTTGCTTAACCATGAAATTTGCAGCTTCAAATTTGGTTTTCAACATTCTGAGGAGGCAGTTCTTGTTTGCATCGTTGCCCAGAAACTTGTGTTGCAACACAGTTGGGATCATTGTCTCGTCAAAAAGCATATCTACTGAAGCATGTTACCGTGATCGTCCGCATATTTGGTACTATGTTCTGCTGCATCTTCCGCATATCCATCGAATACGATGATGGCATTGGATGTGTATTTGGATTTAACAAATGCAACATAATTATTGCAAATGGATGAAAACGTTTCACCTTGATTCCAAACGACTCTGTGCAATAAGTATCCTCCGTCGATGACATACATGGAGTTTCCAAAATTTATATCTCCATAATATTCCTCAAATGCCTTATATAGAGAAGATTTAATGCACTTGTGCATGCCTTTGTAATTGAAAAGCAATAACAGAAATGGCCAAGTTCGTATGCAAGGAAATTTTCAAGTTCCTCATCAGATTTTTTTGCAATGCACATTCTTTGAAAAATTAACATGGGATTAATTGGTATAACGTCATCATATACCCAGATGCCTGTATTCACAACCAAAATGGTAGCTTTTATATGTTGCCATTTTAATGATTAATCCGCGAGTTTGTCATTTCGACATGCTGCTCAGAAGTGGTGCACGCTACGTTGCAAAATTGTTCAACTCTGTCACAAACATTATGCAGGTACACCATTCCTAAAGTACACTTGGAAAGCACGTTGTCCTTGATTCCTTGATGAGTCAGACCGCCTAGGCCTTTCATTGTCTTCATCAATGATTGCTCAATCATCATATCTGACCATGTACCACACCAAAATTTGTCAGAACGTCTAATTGTAAAGTATCCTTTACTCATGAAACATTCTTATTCTTCAGCTGTCATTCTTTCCTTCAAATCAAACATATCTTGCAAATATAAGTGACAAGACTTTGCATATAAAAAGTGCCCACTGGCATGAAAGAAGGACAGCATTTTCTGGATAGTGTCAAGATGTAAGTTCTAATTGCCCATTCTTTCTGCTTCGATGAATTGTTTTACAAGCGTGACCATCTGTAAATACTGTACCCATAATTTCGCTGTAGAACCACGCTGCTCAAATTTGATCAACTGGTCCTGAAATTTCTTGGCAAATACTTTGTAGCATTCTTCCTGGTCTGTCACGAGTACCACTGACCTGTCGATATTGCAGAGAATTCCTTCTAATTCTGTACGGAGATCAGGTGTGAAATCCATTGACTGCATGACGATTTTAGCAATTGAAAGATGAGCCAATATATGCGCTCTTACCGCATGCATATATGCGTGTCCTGCCATAATTTTCTCAATTGAATTTGATGCATAAATGGTATTGAAAAGCTCTTTCAATCGCTTCCAGCCATTATATATCCGATGGATCCCATGAACATCATTATTAAATGGAATCCACCAAGTCTTACTACAACATTACTCAATTTGGAGTCCTCACTGCATGAGGATCCAATGTCCTGTGCTTTGAAATACAGGGGCTGGTCAAATGTGACGAAACAAGTGTTCTGATGTAGTGACTCACATTTTTTAGAGGCAGATAACAGAACAGTTGAAATTGTGTCATGATTACTTGGTGGTGAATTAATGAAGGGAAATCATCCTACAAATGTTTTCTGGAAGGGAAGTTGCACTGTCACTTGTTCCATAAATCCACTCCATCCAGGTATGTTAGGTAGGTTAGCCCATTTTCCATATAGCCACAATAAGTCTGAAGTAGATGGCATAATCTCTTTTGGAAAGGAACAAATGCTATCAAGGTTTCGAATTTTTATTGTTTTCAAACTCGTTACGTAACTCTTCTCGAATGGTTTCAATGCAATGGTACCAAATTTCCCTACAATTTGGGCATACGACATTTGCTGTAATCGTTGAATATTTTGATCTGGAGCAATGGCATTTCTAGGTGTTATACACTGGATACCGCCCATGGCATGAAAAGTATTATAACCATCTAATATCTGCGTATTGAAATCTGTGTTGTCAAAAAGAAATTGTGAAAATGCATTGCTGTAGATTTCCAACACTGGGTGCATTATAGCCGAAACTTCAAAAAGCATTGCTTCGGTGTACGAGGAGCAATATCCAAGAGATGACAATGTATCTATTAGTTGCCAAGATCTATACTTTTGATACAAAAATGCTGCTACTCCAACTTGCATTGCTGACACGAAAGATTTCGGTCTTGCTGCAATAATTATGCAGTGAGCAAGAGAAATATTTTTTTCTTCCATTTCTCAAGAGACGCACATTTGTTTCTCAATATCACATGGTCCAGGAAAACCCCTAAAGTCTCAGGTATACTCTACTGTTTGAACAAAAATATCTGATGGAGGATAATATGTTGTCTCATATACCTTGGAGTGAATATCCTCTAGAACGATTGCTGCATCTGTCTTTACAATTCGTCGACGTTCTTCAACCTTGTTTGCAGTTTTTTTGTTGTACCAGGCTTCCGTCAGTAATTTATACCCTGTGTTTCGGAAGAAAACCAAAGGAGCCTTATTGGCAGTGTAGGCAATCAAAATATCGTCACCGTATTTATTGAGGAGCTGTGCTTTCACAGTTTTTATATGTGGGTGGTAATCGCATTCAATTTTGGTCATAAGTTCATCTAGAGAGAACTGACACTCTTCAGAATTCTGTTCGAGATAAGAGTAAATATATACTGGATTGCAGTATTGATTTCATTTGCACACGGACCTCCTTTTTTTTTATGTCTTCATTCGTTGGCCTTTGGTACAATTTTTTCATGCACAAGTTGTGATACTGTGCATTGGCTGTGACCAAATCATTTACTTGCTTGAGACGCTCAACAATCGCTCTACCCAAATCATCATTACGAGCTCTAGCAATCTGTGAAATAGTGTTTTTCATTGATAATTTACACACACTATACACAATATTATGCTCGCATAAGCACATCTGTTTTTGTTTTGCTATAAACTCTGCTGCTTCTTCAGCAGCGCACAAAAAGCAATGATTTCTGAATGAGAATGTCGCAGTAGTGGTGGATTGCAGTCATGGATGAGAAGATTCGACATCACCTCCTCTACGCAAAAATGCAGAGATTAATTTCTCATTATTGTAGCGTTTGCGACACACATTGTGAACCACTATCACTTTCAGTCCCTCCAAGAGTTTTTTCTTGTTATCTTTTCTCTTAGCACTTGACTTACGAAATGTCTCCAACCCTTTCTCCTTCACTTCACTCACCTCACTTTCTTGCAATGGATTTTCACAGATAAAACAGTTCCCTTCCTCAGGATCCATGGTACTGAAAATGCGAATGACACTGTAGAATGATGCACTCACACTGATTTTCAGGCAGAACATTTGAGCTTGGTTGGCAGACATTTCGTGGAAGGGATCCAAACGTCCCCAGGGTAAAGGAAGGAAATCCCACTATACTTGTGACAGACGGTGTAACCTTAAGTAGCCCGCAGTAGGCCGGGTTTTCACCACGCAGTAAAATATTTTTTCAAGTAGACTTTGCGGCACTCGTATGTGGAAGGGGTCCGAAAGTCCCCAGGGTCAAGAAGGGAAATCCCGCTATACCTGAGACAAGCCGTGTAGCTACGGGCAGGCCACAGCAGACTAGGTTTGCACTGCTAAGTAAAATATTTTTCTTTTAGTAGCTCGTACATGGAAACTATTCATTTTACAAGAAAAAGGTTAGGACATAAATTGTAGGAAATTTTCTCTGGTTTAATTTATCTCATAATTATTTTCATTGTAAAATGCATGGGAAAGGAGATATCGTCAAAACACTGTTTTTGGGTGCCAGTTTTCCAACATGGCGGCGCGAGCGGCAAAGATACAAGGTGGCAAAGTGAAAATTCGAAAAGAGCACATCAAAATTTATAAGTATACCAATTTTCAAAACACCCGCAAAACTTTCCAGGTAACCTCCTTTTTGGACACCAAATGACTGGACTAGATGAGGATATAGTGGCAGGCAGACACATTTAATATAAATTTAAAAATAGATTTAAGGTATGGAAAAGAGTCCTTCTGCAGATGAAGTAAACACACACACACACACACACACACACACACACACACACACTCATACATTTGTAGAGAAAGAGGCAGAGATTGTTGTTTTCGAGCACGAGGCAAGGTAAACCAGTTGCTCAGTAAACGCCGGCCAGGGCAGATGCGACAGCAGCAGCAGCAGCTCTGCATTGTAAGATAACCAGCTTCTTAATAGAAGCAACTTATTTTCATTTCGTGTGTGCTTTCTTTTACAGTTCTTAAATCTTTAGTGTGCTCGCGTGTTTATTTACTAAGAATCGCATTTAGTTGTCAGTTCAGCTGTTAGTTTGATTTATTAGCTTGCGTATGTATTTTTCAGATTCGCCGTTAATAAACAGTTTAGTTTCCTGATTGTTGGGCCTGCAGCATCATATATGTCGTAGAAAGACATTGCAATGAAAGTTCTGGATTGCTGCTTATATTTTATTTAATAGTGCTACAGCTGTTTCAACAGTTTGTCATTCTGGAGCGCCTGCGTATATAAGAATTACATTAATTGATAATCAGTGAGCTTCAAAAAATATGGATCTAACACTAAACTGTTTATTAACAGCAAATCTGAAAAATATATACACAAGCTAATAAATCAAACTAACAGCACTATTTTATTGAATAGCACTATTAAATAAAATATAAGCAGCAATTCCGGAACTTTCATTGCAAACAGTTTAGTGTTAGATCCATATTTTTTGAAGCTCACTGTTTATCAAACTTTTTGTGCTCCTGTGTATATTTACTTAGATTCGCATTCAACTAGTCAGTTCAGTGTATTCATCCGCTGTGTAAATCCGACACTCACTGTTTTTGTTTTGTTTTAATCGTTCTCGCGGTTGGTAATACTACACTTCAGTTGCTCAGTAAACGCTGGCCAGGGCAGATGCGACAGCAGCAGCAGCAGCAGCTCTACATTGTAAGATAACTGGCTTCTTAATAGAAGCGACTTATTTTCATTTCGTGTGTGCTTTCTTTTACAGTTCTTAAATCTTTAGTGTGTTTATGTACCAAGAATCGTGTTTAGTTGTCAGTTCAGTTGTTAGTTTGATTTATTAGCTCGCGTATTTATTTTTCAGATCGCCCTTAATAAACAGTTTAGTGTTAGATCCATATTTCTCAAAGCTCACTGTTTATCAAACTTCTGTGTCCTCAGACGTACTTACTTGGAAGAAACATAGGTTTTTAGAATGACTAGGAACTGTGACTGCTGCGAACGGATGGAGGCAGAGTTGGTGACTCTTCGCTTGTAGCTTCAGGCGGGTTGGCTTCGTCACTGTTGTGGCCAGCCCGCTCACTGCCCGTGAGGAGGTAGCCCCCAATCCGTGGTTGATTGGGAGGTCTCCTCAGCGCGTGTCAGGTGGCGTAAGACTTCCCAGGAGACCGAAGTGGAGGTCTCCCTGGTTAGTCTTGCCAACAGATTCGAGGCGCTGTCTGTGGCAGAGGTTGTTCATGATGCAGATGGTACCGCTTGTCCTGTACTCGCCCCCCTGCCTTCAAGATCCGGGCACTCACAGAGGGTGGGTTTGTTAGTAGTTGGGAGCTCCAAAGTTAGGCGGGTGATGGAGCCCCTTAGGAAAATGACTGCTAGGGAGGGAAAGAAATCCAATGTGCATAACAGGGGGAGTCATTCCAGATGTGGAACGGGTCCTTCCGGATGCCATGAAGAGCATGGTTCTGCGACCGTGTGGGCTGCAGATTCGTCGACTTGCGTCAAAGGGTGGTGGGTTTTCGGGTTCCACTAAATAGGTCAGGAGTCCACTATACTCAGGAAGTGGCTACACAGGTATCGGGGGCTATGTGGTGTGGACTGGGCGGTTTTTTAGGTTAGAGGGCCTCGGGAATACACAAAATGGGTTTCAGTCTCGAAGGGGGCAGGTCAGACACAGGAAGAAAGCAGATCTAGAAACTGTTGATATAACAGTTGTAAATTGTCGTAGCTGTATTGGGAAAGTTCCAGAGCTCCAAGCGCTGATAGAAAGTACTGAAGCACAAATCGTTATAGGTTCTGAAAGCCGGCTGGTGCCTGAGATAAGTTTGGCTGAAATTTTTTCAAAGGGCCAAATGGTCTTCAGAAAGGATAGAATAAATAAAAAAAAGGGTTGGCACTTTTATTGCTGTTACTAACGGTTTATCCTGCAGCGAAATTGATACAGATATTTCCTGTGAGTTGGTCTGGGTAGAGGTTATACCTGACAACCTGAATAAATTAATAATTGGATCTTTTTACCGACTCCCTGACTCAGACGATGCGGTTGCCGAAATGCTCAAAGAAAGCTTGAATCACATTTCAAATAGGTATCCAAAGCATACTGTTATAATGGTGGCGACTTTAATTTACCCTCGATATGTTGGCATAATTACGTATTCAAAACCGGCAGCAAATGTAAAACATCTGAACTAGTTCTGAATGCTTTTTCTGAAAACTACTTCGAACAGTTAGTTCATGAACCCACTAGAATAGTAAATGGTTGCGAAAATACCCTTGATCTCCTAGTAACAAATAATCCTGAGCTAGTAAAGAGCATCAAAACAGATACAGGGATTAGCGAACACCGAGTTGTAGTAGCGAGACTGAATGTCGAAATTCCCAAATGCACCAAAAATAAATGAAAAATATATCTATTCAATAAAGCAGATAATAATTCGCTTCATGCTTTCCTCAGTGATAGTCTCCAGTCTTTCAAAACTGAAAATGCGCTTGTAGATCATTTGTGGCTTACTTTCAAAGACATAATATCAGTAGCAATCGAGAGATTTATACCAAATAAATTAATAAAAGAGGGGGCTGACCCCCCGTGGTAAACAAAACAGGTCAGATCACTGCTGCAGAAACAAACAAAAACACATGCAAAATTTAAAAAGACACAGAATCCACAAGACTGGCAATCTTTTACTGCAACTCGCAACTTAGTGCGGACGTCAATGCGAGAAACCTATGCTTTTCGCATTTGTGGATCTGGAGAAAGATTTTGATAATGTGTTCTGGAATACACTCATTCAAATTCTGCAAGTAGCAGGGATAAAATATGGGAGCAAAGTGTTATATTCAACTTGTACAAAAACCAGACAGCAATTATTAGAGTCAAAGGGCTTGAACAGGTCACAGTGGTTAGGAAGTAAGACAGGGTTGTAGCCTTTCCACAATGTTGTTCAATCTGTACATTGAGCAAGCTGTGAAGGAATGCAAGGAGAAGTTTGGAGAGGGGAATTAAAATCCAGGGAAAGGGAATAAAAACCTTGCAGTTTGATGATGACTTGGTCATTCTGCCAAAGACAGCAAAGGACCTGGAAGAGCAATTAATTGGAATGGACGGTGTCTTGAAAGGGAGATATAAGATGAACATTAATAAGAGTAAAACGTGGTTAATGGAATGTACTGCCAGAAAATTATGTGACACTGAAGGAATTAGATTAGGTAATGAGACAGTAAAAGTAGTAGATGAGTTTTGAGTAGCAAGATAACTTCTGATGGCCAAAGTAAAGAAGATGTAAAACACAGAATGGCTATGGGAAGAAAATTGTTTCTAAAGAAACATAATTTGTTGACAGCCAATATTATTTTAAATATTAGGAAGTCCTTTTTGAAAGCATTGTCTGGAGTGTAGCATTGTATGGGAGTGAAACGTGGATGATGAGCAGTTCAGACAAAGATGATAGAAGCTTTTGAAATGTGGTTCTACAGATAAATCTTGAAGATTAGATGGGTAGATCATGTAACTAATTTGGCGGTGCTCAACAGAATTAGGAAGAAAAGGAATTTCTGGGTTATTCTGACTAAGAGAAGGGATAACTTGGTGGGACACATTCTGAGACATCAAGGAATTTTCAACTTAGCATTAGAAGGAAGTGTGTGGGGTAAAATTATAGAGGAGACCAAGGAACAAATACAGTAAGGAGATTCAATTCGATGTAGGTTGCCATTTGTATTCTGAGATGAATAGACTTGCAAGGACGGTAGCATGGAGAGTTGCATCAAACCAGTCTGTGCCCTGAAGACCACAACAAACAACACAGTTGAGTAGAATGCCACACATTTGAACCACTCTTCTATGGTATGCTTAAAATTATTCATTGGCAGATCTCTTACTGTCTTAGGGATTCGTTGTAGGTACTTATTACTCTTATGGGTCAATGTCAGCCTGGAGTATGGAAGATCTAGGTTACCATTGTAAGAATGCATTCCAGATCTAATTAAAATGCTTTGTTTTCTTTGGCATATCTCAGGCAATTGTAGATATAAATACTGAGGAGTGTCATAACTAAACAACGTACACAAGTGGGCATCCACTAATAAAGTACCTGTAACACTAAACTTAAAAAAAAAAAAAAAAAAAAAAATGGTGTTAACTTCTATGTCTGCAAAAAACCACAACATAACAACTTTAAGTTAAATGATAACTATAGAATGTATAGCGTACACAAAAGTTCTTGGCATGCATGTTGACAGTCTGTTAAAGTGGGAAAAACATATGAAAATAATTAGTAACAGGATTGCTACAGCAGAATTCTGACTGCAGTATGTGCTACTACATGTGTCATCCTTGTATATTTTTCTTATATCCACTCTGTTATTACCTACGGAATAATATTTTGGGGAGTAAACAGTAAAAGTATTAAAATAGTTTTCAAATTACAAAAAAGAGCAATACATATAATTACCAAGAGTGTCAGTAGGGCTCACTGCCTTGAAATTTCCAAAAGCTGGAAATCCTATCTGTCCCAGGTGAATATATTTTTCGAAGTATTATGCATTAAAAAAAAAAAAAAAGAGAGAGAGAGAGAGAGAGAGAGAGAGAGAGAGAGAGAGAGAGAGAGAGAGAGGAGAAACTCCTAGCACCTAGCAGGAAAAATATATATATAAAAAATAGATGAAGATTACTTACCAGGCGAAGGAGCACAGGAAGTGATAGTAGCACAAATTAATAAATTCACACACACACACACAAACGCTAGCTTTTGCAGCCTCGCTGCTTCTTCAGGCAGAAGGAAAGGAGAGGGAAAAGGAAATGATGAGGGTTTTAAGGGTAAGGAGTCATTCCAATCCCGGGACAGGACACACACACCCACACATATACACAAATGCAAGCACACCTAGGCAGACATGTTGTAGAAACCAAAGAAGTTGAACAGAGATGTGTATTTGTTTACCCTTCTTTTTTCCCCCCAAGGTAAGGCTTTCCTGTCCCAGGATTGGAATGACTGCTTACCCTTAAAACCCTAATCATTTCCTTTTCCCTTTCCTTCCCTTCTGCCTGAAGAAGCAGCGAGGCTGCGAAAGCTAGCGTTTGTGTGTGTGTGTGTGAATTTATTAATTTGTGCTACTATCACTATATACGATCGTGATTGTTAGATTCAAATTGATGAAACGAAAATTATAGAGGGAAACTTTCCCGGTGGGATAAATAAAAATAAAAATAGAAAAGAGATGACTTACCAAAAGGACCGGCTCGTCGAGAGAAGCTTTTCACAAATGTCTGTCTAGGTGTGCTTGCGTTTCGATATGTCTGAGTGTGTGTGTATTTGTTTACCTTCCTTTTTTTCCCCTAAGGTAAGTCCTTCCACTCCTGGGATTGGAATGACTCCTTTTCCACTTCCTTAAAACCCATATCCTTCCCTTTTCCTCCCCTTTTTTCCTCTTTTTCCTGAAGAAGCTGCCAGTGGTGGCGAAAGCTTGTATGTGTGTTTGTATGTGATTTTATTTGTTTCTCTCGACGAGCCGGTCCTTTTGGTAAGTCATCTCTTTTCTATTATATATATATATATATATATATATATATATATATATATATATATATATATATATATATATATATATATATATTGCTATGTTAAAAATTCTTTAGTACACAACTATTAAACTAGAAACTGATACAATCTGCATCTTGAGAGGAAAAATAAAGTTAAAGCTCAGCAGAGCTTGTTATACAATGCTATTAAATTATACAATAAATTGCCACAGAATATAAAAGACATTGATACAATTGGACTGTTCAAAACAAAACTAAAAATGTTTTTACTAAATAAAAGTTATAATACTCTAATGGATTATATGAATTAAAATATGCTGTGTAATAAAAGAACCCTACATTGTAATATATGAGGATATAACTATAATATGAAATCCAGTATTGTACATTAGTATACGAAAATTATATAAAGATGCAAAACAAATGTATTAAGATATTTTAAAAATGTGTGTAAAATATTAATTTTATATATATAAAGTATAGGTATACTGCATTGTATTGGACATGATTTTACTAACGAAATCCACCCATGCAAATTGCTACATGGATTAATAATGAAATCAATCAATATTCTGGTCTTTGAAGTGACTTTTACAGCTGTGTCTAGGTGTGAGACCAAAATACATATAACCACTTACTTCTACCACTTAGAGATGGTTTCGAAGCCCACACAGTTACCCCATAGCAGTATGACATATTGGAATAATTGTGAGTGAAAGAAAGTGAAGTTTGCAAAAATCAGTACATTTTTATTAATGACATGTTTTTGCTTGTGTAGAAAAAGAAAGTATGAGCAAGCTCGTTCCACAAGTTACCTTTAAGTCTATCACGTGTGAGTTTTTGATCTACATACAGTCCCAATAATGTGATATTTGTTGTACACTGTTCTAATGATTTCAAGATGAAGAAATTTTATTCAGTTTTTATTTTATTTACATTTCAAGAGATTGCCTGCACCAGTCACTGCTCGTTTCAGTTACTACTTTTTTGTATTCTACAACATCATGTAGATTTCCTCCATTTGTAATTAGCACCATTCCGTCATTATTCAGTAAAGCAGATATTGAGAATTAAACAAATTTGAATTATAAAATTTATGTAATACATGAAAATAGACAAAAATAACAGTGGACTGGCACATAAGACAGATAAAAAGCACATAGCAACATTTAGCCCTACTAAATGTAACTAGGGCTGTGTGATCTAATAGCATAACTATAACAGTTTATTCAGATCACCATGAATACATTAAATTCTGACTTGAAAACGCTAAGAAGTTGCATAGGTACAGTGGATGAGGAAATGATGATAGCTAAGTTAATGTACATGATATTGAATAGGGTAGAGGATGTGAGAATAGAGTCATTGCAAGAAGCAACACACCATGCTTATCAAACAAAGAGTTCAGCAGAAGTTCAACACACAATACTGCCGCGAGTCTTTAGAAGGCATGTGTGGTGCAGTGGTTAGCATAGCAGATTGCTGTGCTTGCAGTCCCCAGTTCAAATCTTGCCATGAGCAGAAAAAATGTATTTGTTTGTATTTACTATTTCTATAATGTTCTACATGTTTCTTATGTTTGATGTACTTGTAAGTTACAGAAAATTCCTTCTATGTATAAATAGTGGGGCACTCCAAGCAGGAGTCAGTCTGTACTGAGTGTACACTGGTGTTAGAAATAAATGTGTTCTAAGTGTAAAGTGTTGTGCTCTATTAACAACCAGCCTTTGAATTCCGGACCATCTGCAGTTTTCAACGTGACACTTTCTGGTGCAGGCGCAAGGTATCATCTGCATCATCATGGCTCCGATTAGGCAGCATAAGAGCCGTCACTTACACAGACAAGAACCGAAATACAAAGGGTATACTGACTACCTCCGTGTCATCAAAAGAACAATGGATGCTAAAACAGCAGTAAGCCAACTACATATGAGACACCCGTCGGTATTTTCGGGAGATGCTGGACAGGACCCAAATAAATGGCTAAAAGGATTCAACCGAGCCACCAAGTATAATAGGTGGGATCATTTTACGTGCTTGGCAAATGTATATTTCTACCTGGATGGGACAGCCCAGCAGTGGTTTGAAAATAACGAGGACAATCTCGATAGCTGGGAAAAATTTCAGACATAACTTAAGAACACGTTTGGAGACCACCAGTGGTAATGTTGTTTATCAGAAGAGCAACTGATGAAGAGGGCCCATTACATGGTGAGTCAACAAAGTCGAATATACAGTGTTTTGGCCCTATGTAACGTAGTTAAGCTGGATATGGTGCAGGCTGATAAAGTTTCACACACATGTCTTCTGCATTGCAGAAGACATGTATTGAGCTCTTCCATTAAAAGACGTTTTGACGTCACAAGAGCTTATACAATGATGCCAGAAAATTTGTAGACTTACAACAGAGGAGGGCTGGACAAAAGAAGCACAACAGACTCCCGAAAGTTGACCCTATGGCCATTGTGGAAGACCAGCATGACTTTGCTTCTCTCATATGACAAATTGTGAGAGAATAATTACAACAGTTTATAGCAGCTCGGACTGTTGGACCAAGCGAGCACCAGATTATTGCCACGGGTGTCAGTCTTGTATGTCATGAGGGAACCGATGCTGCTGAGGAAGGAGTACTTCAAACATTAGCACCTGACAGCCCTGTCAGTCGCACCCACATGAAGAATGGCCTCACCCTACTATGACTTATGGAATTGACTGACGGGACCACAACCAACTCCTCCGGCATCTGTGAAGCCTTGCAGAAAGACAGATATCTTGAGGACAGAAGACAACACACCATTGTGTTTTCACTGTGGCCTTCCCGGACATGTTGTACAATCCTGTAGGGAGAGAATACGAGTACGGTATTTGACAATTATTATGCCAGAAGACACCAACCATCAGAGCAATCTTTTCAATGGCTGTCAACTGCAGATGATTATTGTCGACCTATGGGACAAAGTCCGTCGCTGTATCTCAAATTTGGTGGCTCTCCAACATGCCGTCACCATTCACAATCATTGTACAGAGATACCAGCCGCTCGCGTAGCCGCCGTGTTCTGGAAAACTTGGCAAGGCGACCATCTATAGAGGTGAGGCTGCTGCAGATAAAAATCCTCCATGGACGACAGTCGCTGAGATGTCAGGAAATCTCATTAACGTCAAAATCGATGGGTAACCTGTCCAGGAACTAGTCAATTCAGGAGCTTCCTTCTCCGTATTGTTAAATGGCTACCGCCACAAACTAAAGAAGATAATATTTTGTAATACAAGAGCAACTGCGCTGAAGGTCGCAAATGGGAAATACATCCGGTTGGCAGAAATACGTGTCACAATAACAGGACGCAGCCTTTTGAATTTGTCATTTTAACAGAATGTAGCCATAATGCCATCCTTGGATGTGATTTCCTTCAGGCATCCCAGGCTGTCATTGACTGTGGAAGGTCTGAGCTACAAACTGACGAGTACACGTAACACAAACTCCCCTGGGAGGTTGTTTGCAATCAAGAATTTTGAGATCCCGCCATTAACAATGAGAAGAGTTCCAGCCAGCAGCTGAGATGACCAGTTGTATGGTGAAGTGCTTGTCAGTTGCAAAAAGCTAATCAGCATAACAAAGGAATTCTACATACCAGCTACTATCATAAGCATTAGAGGTGGTCGAGGAGAACTTTGGATCACTAATTTTCACAAGCAATCGCATCTCATGTCTAAAGGAATGTGTATTGGAACAGCTGAACCAGTTCAGGACAGTGAGCTCAATGTTATTGATCGAGTCTCATGCTCGGCTGTTACTGCCACAAACGCAGTAGAGAAAACTACTATGGCACTACTTATAGGCCCTGGTCTGATGCAGGAACAACGTCAACAGATGTTAAGCATACTACATTAATTTTCAGGTTTATTCCAGGCCAGGCAGGAGAAGAGCCAGGTGAAATGGCCCATGATAAAGCACTGTATCAATATTGGGGATCATCCACCAATTAGCCAGCGTTCGTACAGGGTGTCACCAGCGGAAAGGTGTATAATTCAGGGAGAAGTGAAGATGATATTGCACGATATTATTCAACCTTCAGAGAATCTCTGGCACGTGACATTTCTGTGTCGACTATCGGCGGCTGAACAAAATCACAAAGAAAGATGTCTACCCACTGCCGTGCATTGATGACACCTTAGACTGTTTGAAAGGAGCTACATACTTCTCAGCAATGGACATGCAGACAGGTTACTGGCAAATCGAGGTTGACGAAGCTGACAAGAAGAAGATTGCTTTTATTGCATCTGATGGCCTCTATGAATGCAAGGTCATGCCGTTTGGACTATGTTATACCCTAGCCACATTCGAATACATGATGGACAACTTGCTTTGACATCTTAAATAGATGACATGTGTAATTATCTAGATGACATTGTAATTTTTTCAAGGACATTTGTGGAACATCTAAGCTGCCTGTCAACTGTGTTGAAGTGTGTTCAGACAGCAGGACTCCGCCTCAATCCAAGGAGTGCTTCTTCATCGCCATAGAGATAAAAATCCTAGGGCACCTAGTGAACGGAGATGGTGTACTTCCTGATCCAGATAAAGTAAGAGCAGTCACAGAATTTCCAACTCCTCAGAACATCCGTGATGTGAGAAGTTTACAAGGGCTGTGCTCATACTACCGTCATTACATAAAAGGTTTCTGTACCAAGACACGTCCATTGCAAGAACTTCTGCAGGGAGGCGCCAAGTTTTACTGGAATGAGACAAAAGAAAGAGCTTTCCGGGCACTTAAGGAGGCTCTAACTAGCGCACCAGTTCTAGCCCTATACGACGAAAAAGCGGAAACCAAACTACACACAAACGCTAGCGGTTATGGGATTGGTGCTTCAGGAAAGTGGTGAAAAGGTTCTCTCAGAGTCTGAGGTATACGCTACCTCTCTACAACCGAGAAGGTATGTCTGTCTCACCATTATCTAGGCTATCAACAAGTTCCGACCGTATTTATTTGGTAAACCATTCACCTTTCTGACAGACCACCATTCTTTATGTCAGCTGAACATTTTGAAGGATTCACTAAGGGCAATAAGACTCCAAGAGTATGCTGTTACAGTGGTATTCAAAAATGGGCGCAAACACAAGGACGCTGACTGCCTTTCGAGAAATCTATTAACGGAACACAACAGCATGGATGAAATTTCAGCCCTCGCTGAGTTACGCGACCTTACAGCTGAAGAAAGTGAAGATCCAGCATTAGTACAAAACATAGAGGCCTTGAAGAAAGGAGAACCGACCAAAGGAGAGTTTCAACTTATAAACGGGACATTGTATAAGAGCAACTACGATCCACTGGGCCCCAAATGGCTACTGGTTGTTCCAGCTCATCTCCAGCCAGTTATTCTCAAGTATTCTCACAATTACCCACTGTCCAGTCATCTGGGATTTGTGAGGACTCTAGACAGAATCAGACGCAGTATTACTGGCAAGGTCTCTACCAATCTGTCAAGCACTATGTGAGTCATTGTAAGGAGTGCCAGAGACAGAAGCATGTGCCACGGTTACCTCCAGTGCATCTGGCACCAATTCCACTTGCAGAAGTTCCATTCCACCATATTGGAATCGACCTTTTAGGTAGTTTCCCAAAGTCGACAACAGGTAACCGATGGATAATAGTCAGCACTGACTACCTCACCCACTACGCTGTCATCAAACCTGTGCCAACTGCAGAAGCTCCAGAGATTGCAAAATTACTAGTAGAAGACAGTATTTTGAAGCATGGTGCACCACGTGTGATGATATATGATCGAGGAAAAGTATTCATGTGAAAACAAGTAGCAGGGGTACTGACACATTGCGACATTGTCCATAGAATCATAACTGCCTTCCATCCTCAGACAAATTGTCCTACAGATCGTTTTAACAAAATATTAAATATAAGAAGAGGCATTGAATTAAAATTTGTGCTGTGGCCGGGATTCGAATCCAGGACCTCCTACTTACTAGGTAGACGCTTTAGACCACTCAGCTAACACAACGTTGCAGCCAAAGCGACTACACGGACTGCCTTAAAGCACGTCTCCCTCGACTCCACATACTTTAATTCTACCGCAATGTTCCCTGTGAAATGCGTATCAAATTACCTGGGCTCTCCTATATTGGAATAGCATCCCAGCAAAAATTTTAATTCAATGCCTCTCCTTATATTTAATACCTCTGGTATAACAAGACAATGTTGTCTCAAGGAAATATATTATTTGTTTTAACAAGACATTAGTAGTTATGCTGTTGATGTACGTCGATGTTGAGCGGATACATTACTGCCAGTCGTGACATTTGATTATAATACAGGAAGGCAAGATGCCACAGGCTTCACGCCGCTTTTCATCCTCCATGATTGTGAAGCTGAGACGACAATGTATATGCTGTTCCCATTTTAACGATTTGTGAAACAGCTCATCACCAGAGTCGAAGAAGCATGACAGCTGACCCGCATATGTACACTGGACACCCGGGAGAAGGACCATCAGCAGTATAACGACAAGCACCGACCTGTTGTGTACAGCCCAGGAGATCTGGTATGGATTTTAGTCCTGTACGGAAAGTTGGGCTATTGGAAAAGTTACTGAAGCAATACTTTGGTCCGTACCATGTCATACGCCACCTGTCAGACGTCATATACGAAGTTGAGGATTATGAGCCATCCTCAAAACAACAAAAATGAAGTGACATTGTGCATGTCCTCCCTATGAAGCCTTGGCATGATCACAAATGACAAATGGCCTCTTGTTCAAGGACTCTGTAGACCGTTTTGGTAATGACGAAGCCACGACAGGATGGTCTCGCACCAGTCATCATCACCATAATAAGGGCATGCAGGCAGAATGGAAGGATTCTCCAGAACTGCCATACAAAGAACCCATGACAAGATCCAGAACTCTGCAGCTGGCTGCAAAGGGAACCTAACAACGAGTCACTGTTCTTTCAGGAAAGAAAGCAATGCCACGTGTCTTTCAACGGCATGCATGGTGCAGTGGTTGGCATAGCAGATTGCGGTCACCAGTTTGAATCCCACCATGTGCAGAAAAAAATTATTTGTATTTACAATTTCTAGAATGTTCAACATGTTTCTTATGTTTGATGTACTTGTGGGTTCTGGAAAATTACTTCTCTGTATAAATAGTGGAGCACTCCAAGCAGGAGTCAGTCTGTACTTTGTTGCCAAAATTTGCAATAACCTTACTAGCATAAGATGCTGAACCTAAACATTTCAGTAGATCACCAAAGTGTTGCTTCTAGTTCAATTTCTCATCAATGCACACAGCATGTTCTACCTTAACTATAGACCTCTGTTCACAGACTATACTTATTAATGGTGTCATGCCATTTACCATATGGAACCTTATCTATTGTGTTTTATCAAAGTTTAATACGAGTCCATTTGCAGAAAACTACTTAATAATTTTCTGAAACACAATACATACAATTTCATCAGTTAACACATTTTTGTTGGGAGTGATTACTATACTTGTATTATCAGCAGAAATCATGAATATAGAATGCAAATTATTAATATACAGGGTGTTACAAAAAGGAACGGCCAGACTTTCAGGAAACAAAGAAAGAAAATATGTTATGTGGACATGTGTCTGGAGACGCTTAATTTCCATGTTAGAGCTCATTTTATTACTTCTCTTCAAATCACATTAATCAGGGAATGGAAACACACAGCAACAGAACGTACCAGCGTGACTTCAAACACTTTGTTACAAGACATGTCCAAAATGTCCTCCGTTAGCGAGGAATGCCTGATGCGCTGATGAGGATCTCGAGTTGGAACTCGCGACCACCAGTAGCAGCTGTAAAAGGGCGCAGGTAATGAGAGAATCGTACAAAACCATTACAACCTTCCGTCAGTACTGGGCAATGCGAGAGAGGGTTGGTATTTTGATTTCCGATCAACCAATATTGAGGAATATAATCAGCCTTTCTCACAGTGGGAGCTAGTCTACATTGTCAGAAGTTGGTGATACTGCTCCTGGTCACGACGAGATTACGATGTTTTTCAAATGTTTGTTAAGCTTATGGGACTTAACTGCGTGGTCATCAGTTCCTAAACTTACAAACTACTTATGATCTAAGGTAAAGCAGTCAACAATCCGAAGATTGGTTTGAACACCACAGTGCTTTAGTAGGCATGGTCCTGTTTGGAGGTGGTATGCTGTTGCCGACCTTCGAACTGACTTACACAGCCTATTATAGGGGGACCTACAGTTTAGCGTGGGTTCCGAACCACGGTGCTACTCGGTATTTTTCACATGAGCAATACTGCCAGAGGTGAAAGAAGTGGAAAGTGACAGATAAAAATCCCAGGACCTGGCGGGGATCGGCACTCTACCACTGTGCAACCGAGGCGCACACTTATGATCTATCTTATACTAGAGACAAGACAAATATCCAAGCTCTAGGGGGGGGGGGGGGCACTCGAACACCCGACGGGAAACGGCCTCACGCATCGAGGCATAGCGACTTTATTTAGAGATAATGACACATTCAATGATTAACAGTTATTTGAAACTGACTGAAAAAAAATTCAAGTAATAATTAACTAACAGGAGTGGTAGTGTTAAGTAGTAAGCAAGTAACAGATCGATATTTATTTCATTTAAGTGATAATCAACTTGATTGACAATTATGTAAAATTTTACAAAATCACAGAATGGAAATTGTCTGACCTCATACGCTTCAATGTCTTTTCTACACAGCTGGTGAGGTTAATATTATGATAACTACCACAGTCAGTCCGATCTTACCGTGATTTTAAAATACGGTTTAAAATAGATTCTTTCCACAAGCTTTAAAAACCTCGTCAGCCAAATTTGATTAAAAAACTGAAGGAGGACCTCATTCGATCGTGGTTCTAATTGTTTCAACATACTGTACGTTATCTCGTGACGCGGCGGAGTGGCTGAGCGCATTAGAGGCGCTATGCTGCGATATGCGAGGCTGTTCCCTGTCGGGGGTTTGAATCCCCCCTCGGGCTTGGATGTTTGTGCTGTCTTTAGTATAAGTTAGTTTATAAATAGTTTGAAAATTTAGGGACTGATAATCCCGCTGTTAAGTCCCATAAGTTTCACAAACATTTGAACATTGTTTTTAGCTTGTCCCCGTTCGGTTCACTAGCGTTTAATCAATAAGCAGTGACAATTGGATCAACGAAGCAAAAACATTAAAAAATCTCTCATATCCTCCTACAATCAGAATTTACAGTTGCGTCTACCGCTTTTCAATTCGCAATTTCCTATTTTGGTAAGAGCAAAAGAGCATCTTTTAATATTATGGCCGTACTATTAAATAAGTGTGAGTTCTGAAGTTATTTCTTGAAACTTCAGAGCCACAGCTAGTACCTAAAAATTTCATATTTTGTTAAACTGATAAGGTATGCTTTAGGTTTTAAAAATTTGAACCTTTGAATTGCACTTAAAATAGTCACCCTAAAACAGTTCTGTTCCTAAGGTTGGCAATTTCGGCAGCTATAGTGTTGAAATTATTTCCATATTTCCAAAATTAGACAAGTGTAGAAATAAGTTTACAGTAGATATAAATCTCATTAAGTACATTTAGATGCAGTGCTTAAAAATTAAAATACCTTATCACGTTGTTGATAATCTTCAAACAGGTCATTAAAAGCAATTGAAACTAGGCAAGGAGCTTATTATTTAAAAATAATTCTTACAAAAGAATATTAGAAACAAATGTATTGGACGCATTTTTCTTATAGGCCTACATTAGAGACATTTGGAAAACGTATTTGGTCATTTCGTCTGACAGTTAAGATATCTCTGCAACATCACGTATTTGATAGTGTGATTTACTATGCAGCACCAAGATTATAAAGTCCAATGTTATGTTTGCAGCTGTTCTCATTACTAATTGTGGAATATTTACTTCGTATTCTTTGGTGGAAGAATTTCTGAAAACTGCATTTAGTACGGTAACTCACTGTCATCAATAACATTACCGTCGCTGTCGGGCAGTAAAGGCACTGACTTAGTCTTTCCACTGGTGTACGTAACGTAGGACGAGAATCTCTTTGAATTTTCCACCACATTTCTAGAAAGAGTTTCGTTGTGAAAACTATTAAATGAATCTCGCATTGAAGTCCGCGCAAAATTTCGAGCTTCGGTGAAACTTCGACAATCTTGTGGATTTTGCGTTCGTCTAAATTTCCTGTATCAGCTTTCTGTTCTGTTCTATGTACCATGGTTGTCTGTTCAGTCTCTTATTAATTTGGTATGAATCCATCGAGTGCTGTCGATACTATTTCTTTGAATGTAAGCCACATAAGGTGTTCACTTACGTAGTTAGTTTAGAAGAAATGGAGACTGTCTCCTAAGAAGATGTCAACCGAATTTTTATGTGCATTTTTAAATAGATATATTTAGACATTTCATTCCATTCCATGATGGTTGTGGTGGCGACTGGTGCAGCAACAGTGTTGAATATTAAAAATGCTCAGTCTCTGTTGCAGTATTTTATTCTCCAATAACGCGTTTCGCGCTGTTAGCGCATCGTCAGACTGGAAAAAGACAAATATTTTGTTACCGTCCGTGTACCTGGCGCGCAGCGAATCTAATGTGGCTAAGGTGAGTAAATTTGAAAATTCAGACTTACTTGGGCGGAGATGGAGCCACAGAACTATCTATTACTGTGTAGGAGGTATCTTAACAATTTGTGTTATTGGGCGCCTGCAAAGAGGTAAACGTACACAGTACGTAAGGGTTATTTCAGCTAGAATAACTAGGGACTAAAGGGGTGTGGTATGGAAATTAATGGAACGCTTTATATGATAAAACTCACCATAGCAGCAGAGGAGTCGCTGTTGCGGCAGGTCCACGTTTACAAATGCTGGTATTCTTAATAACTACGGAACATAAATGCGACCGTTAAACAGAGCGGTATGGGAAGAGTTACGCCTGCGAGAATGAGCGGCTAGAGATGTTTGTGACGTGAGGGAATGAATCTTGTCACGTCACAAACATCTCTAGCCGCTCATTCTCGCAGGCGTAACTCTTCCCATACCGCTCTGTTTAACGGTCGCATTTATGTTCCGTAGTTATTAAGAATACTACCATTTGTAAACGTGGACCTGCCGCGACAGCGACTCCTCTGCTGCTATGGTGAGTTTTATCATATAAAGCGTTCCATTAATTTCCATACCACACCCCTTTAGTCCCTAGTTATTCTAGCTGAAATAACCCTTACTGAGCATTTTTAAGATATATTTAGCGTTTAGTTTTGGAGTATATCTTTGTTAAGGAATTGAGCCTCGCTACAACTTTGGGTTCAATAATCCCTGTATCTGTCGTGATGTCGAGTGTTTGTGGCTAAGAGGTCAAGTGTGTTTTTGAAACCATTTAGAATTTGAATGGAATTGTGAACTAAGTGTTCAAATTAGTTAAAAAATAGTTAGAACAATTTCGGAAGATGTATCTACACTGTGATTTTTTTTATTATTATTTTTATTTTATTTTGGCCAACATACGACTGGTAGATTGAACTCACTGACAACTATAATTGTATGATTCGTGTACCTGTTTGTGATGAGACGAGACTCCTGCCAGAAGAACTAACATCCGGCGAGTGTGGGCGCGTAATCCGGGACCGGGACCTCAGACAATGAGGCAATCCTCTCGGCTCATGCGGCAAAACAGAATTTGATGTCATTTTACACAGTTATTACTTAGACGGAAGATACAATAAATCATGACATATAGCGTGTCTACAAAGGAAACTATTACATGTTTATGTCAAACAATTTCCTCTTATTTATTTATTGTTTTTCTCATTGTTCCACTTGGACATCTCCAGCGCCCACTTCAGCTTGTGTCGCTTGTGCCTTAAACCGGCCTGCCCGGCCCTAGTTAGTTATGTGAGTGAAGAGCTAGCTGTGTTTAACAAGAACGATACTTTCTGACTCCGTGTTCATTATTGGTAGTAGGTTGGAGGTCCGTGGATGCATCAACTGTTTAACTGATATTAAATTTTGATGTAATTAGTTACATGTATTAACAGTGGATAATGTACAAGATTTTATCAGCCGTTTGCTTCATGCATTGTATTATTACGGTTGGAAAAAGGTAAACCTGCAAATGCGACTTTTCTAGCATCAATACCAACTGCTGGTTTTATGATTTTTAATATGGACAGTGTAACTTAATGCTTGTAACTCTCTTTTTGTAGGCCAACGGTTTGTTAATGGACGATTGACTCCGAAACTAGTCACTAACTCCAAAATTGTGCAACTGTGACGGACAAAATTTGTTTCCACTAAATATTTCTCCGTGTCGTTCTCCATCTCAGCGATACGACTATGGAACAGTATGCCACGTGATCTACGTCTTACAGTAGACATTCAAGAGGAAACTCAAAATTCACATATTAACGACAGCATAGCTCCATTGTTACACTGCTCTCAGTTCTTTCTCTCCATCATAGCTCTGAATCTTACTATTAAATTTCTCTTCCTCTAACCAATCTATCTCTTTTATATCTCTCTCACAACATTCTATCGTCTTATGTCTCTGCTTGATGTGAATAACTCACAATCTGTAAGAACATAACGAGGACATTCCTAAATTGTAATAGGGCTGAAATTTACAATATGAAACATGCTTACTGTACTTTGCAAAGTCATTATTATTATTATTATTATTATTATTGTCACTAATATTATCATCATCATCATCATCATCATCATCATCATTTTTGATTCTTATAAATTTTCTAAGCATTATGTAAGTATTATTGTTACAATTACATTCTATTAATAATATGTATTTTTTTTACTTTAATACTAGTACTATACAGTGTCTGTCTATAATGCACAAAGAAATTATTCACCTTCAGTAAGCCTTGTTAGGTGCAAGAGAGGGCCTGAAGACCCTAATCTTGCCAGGTAACATAAATGCACAAATAAATATTGTTTTAATAAAATGCATATTTAGATTAAAATGTTACTTATTAAAAATTCAAAAATCCAAAATATTTGCCTATCAGAAAGTTAAATGGAAATTTGTTGAAAGCCAGTAGGCTAGTTATTGCAATAAATATCTTTTATATTACTTGCAATGTTTTGTATATTATTCCTAGGTTGGATAACTTGAATTAATGGTCAGGTTCGACCGCTAGCAACTTCCCTCAGTTCGTCAGAAATAAAATCGGTTGACCATCCGCTTTGTGTTATTCCAAGTAAAATAATAAAACTTGGCATATCAGTTTAGTAAACATTATTAGCCTGGTTTGTCGTTTAAACGATGTGACGAGTATCCCTACATTAAAACAAATGTTATAATAATTATTGAGAAGCACGAATGATGTAATCAGATTTTTCCACGTACCGTAACTTCCCACAACTATATACCACTTTTGACATATTTTAATGCGTAACCTTATTGTATAATTTCCGAAGCCACAATTTTTTGTTTTGTTTTTTATTTATTTGAGAGTCGGACTCAACACTGTCAATATATAGGTGAAACTTCATGTCAAAATGCGGTACACTGTTGTATGGCATGTGCCCAACTATAGTCCACTATGATTTTTATACGGTGGATCAATGATGCCGTTACTTTATCCATTTCTTTCACTACTTTTTACACTCATGACGACGTAGAAAGTATTTTAATGAAAAATGAAGTCAAAATATAAAGGACACAATTTCTCAAAAGTCTCCAACATCTGAAACAATGGTATAAGAAAAACAACCTAACACTTGACACCCCACTAGTATTTTAGCTCTGGGACACTGTATAAATCCCTTTTCAAAGAGACTTTCACTGTCACACTAATTTTGCATACAATATCTGTCATTTATACCGTTAAAGTATAATTTACAATTCGACATTTGCAAAAATTCCCACTTGTCTCCATACAAATAACTGTGGTGTATGATTTGTGCACGTTCAGAACACCACCAGGCCAGTATTCCCACCCCCACCGTCGCCCCACTCATTCTGAATTATCACATCATCACTCACTTGAGGAAAGGACACTACTGTTGCATCAGCAAACTTCACTGCACCGTCGCAAATTTCTTATGTGTTCAAATAAAAGGTATCATCGTCATCTGATACAAACGATGCTGTATCCTAAAACATTCACAAGCTTATTAAGTAATTACAGTTCCTTTCTACCACTTCCAATTTCGAACAAGATACTCAGCTTTTCAACATTCCGATGTATGGGGGTTCTGCTCGCTGCAACATTATTCTCCTGGGGCGTCGTGGTAGAAGTAAATACTCGTAGGTACAATTTTTCACTCCTTCTTTAATTTGAAATCAAACTGCTTCTCCACCAAAACATTACACATTCAGAACACATACAAAGCATTAGAACGGTAGTACTTCCATTTCAAAACAACAGACTGACATAGCTTCCAGTGCACTTTGGAAAAGCCAAAACTCGAACTCCCCCACGCAAGGCGGTGAGGCAAATATATAACATCGGCAATAATGACCTTACATTATGCATTGTTCATAACAATTGAATATACTAATTAACAAGCATACACGTAAAAAATTTCATGTACACAAAAATAACCACAATATAAATTGAAAACTATACATACAATAATTTTACATGGCACGTATTTTTTTAAGTCGAAATCTCTGATCTTCCTGTTGACAACAAACGGCAATGTTAAATGTCAATTAATTAGTTAATGAGTACATCATACATGTTCCTAACATATATTGAACTATCAATTATCTTGGCAATTTTCAAAATAAGTTCAAAATCTCACGTCAGTCAATATATACAGAGAATTATAAAATTCAAATCTCGACTATTACATTAATTACACAATTAGCTGGTCTACACAACTTGTTTATGAGCCTAACATATATACAATGTTATTTATTTTAACGTCTTTATGTAGATACAAAAGTTTTTACCATTCGTCTGTCTATTTATTGAAATAACATACAATGACAAAACTATTGTTTACAGAACTGTCTGGAAACGTCTTATGCAAATCTCTTAAATTTCATTAATTATCACAGTATCACCGAGACACTGTCCTACACTGATTCCTAGACTGGCTATTTCGCTTATAACTTCACACGCAAAATGTATCACTATTGAACCACACGATTCCGGATCCGACGCAAACGGTATCGTACAATAACAATGAGATGAGAGGACCGGCAGTATCGTCACAATCATCATCACCGTCTTCTTGGGAATCTGAAAATTAAAACCCATCTTGGAAAGTGGACCGTACATTTGCTCAGGTTCACACATCTTAATTTTATTGCACATATCTCACGTGTAACATCAGCAGATAACCACCAAGCTTCAGATAATGTACTCTAAATATATTAAAAGACAGATAAAGAGAATTCAAAAGCGCTATTTCCTACTCGTACTCTCAGTACGAAAGAAAGTTGCACTACTAATTTGAAAATGAGCGTCTTCACGTTATCGCTATGACTACTGTGATGCTATACCGTGCGCGACCTTGCAGTTAATCATCCTGCCAGTGGACGGCAGACTCCCACATTCTTTCGAGAGCGATGGGAGCGCTCGGCTGTCACTAAACGGTACTGCGTACAGTCTTCAAACCCAATTTGGACTACAGTTGTGCTTAAGGACAACGGTTATGGGAATTTACGGTACGATGAGAATAGAAAAGTTGAACTCACAGGTTGGCGTCAATGTAGTGGGCTTCATCAGCTCCACCAGGGGGTCAAAAGTTGCATTTCCGTCCTGTGTGGTTGTGCGGAAACGCCTTAGCTGACAAACCGTCATGTGTACCAGTCGCCAAACTGAAGCCGACTGAATGTGGTTCTAGGGGCCGCTAGGTGTGACGTCGAGACTATAAACCTCGTTAACCATTTTACGGAAGTATGTATGATAATTTGGACGACGTGATTTTGTACTTGACTTGGAAATTATAAAATGCATTATGCTGGAGTTAAAGAAATAAAACAACCACGAATTACAATTGTGCTTATGCTGGTTGATTAGGAGATATAAAAACTTATCATATACACGGTGAGGATAATACCTCGCCTACACAGCGCCTTATGACCGAATAAACTGCAGGTCATGCACTAAAATAACTGTGCTTGGAGGCGGGCGGCTATATCTTATACCACTCAATGTTTTAATAATACGCAAGCATGATGTTTCAAGCCGCGGTGGAGTGGCCGAGTGCATTGAGGCGCCATGCTACGATGCGTGAGGCCGTTCCCCGTCGGAGGTTTGAATCCTCCCTCGGGCATGGATGTTTGTATTGTCTTCAGTATAAGATAGTTTATAAGTAGTTTGTAAATTTAGGGACTGATAACGCCGCAGTTAAGTCCCATAAGCTCAACAAACATTTGAACACACTTGAACATGATGTTTCACTATTACAACTGAATTGATTGCAGGTAGTCATAATTGGTCAATGTTCCATTATGTTTTAGTTCCGTCTGATTATTTAGCGTGCTGTCTGGTAGCTGTCCAATGGACCATTTTATGTATATTTCCTCCAGTGCGTTCAGAACAATACCTTTAGTTTCAATGTGCAGACTATCTAAATTATTTCTTGGGCTTGTAAAATAATGTCGGTTGTCTTTTAAATGTGAATGCGAGTCTGGAGCTAATTAGGTTGAGATTTCCTTTGAAACGATCTGCTCGTTCGTCCTATATACTTATTTGGACAGTCACTGCAAGTGATAGAATAAATACCTGAACGTTTCCTGTGTCTGAACATACTTCCAAAGTTCTGTGGGATGAAATAAGCTGGAGTTAAGTTACTCTATCTCAGTTGTTTACCTATCTTTTCGGAAAACAGTCCATAGTATGGAAACCGACAAAAGTTTTTAATGTAGTTAAAAAGCCTTGTGTGTTGGTGGTTGCGTTTTTCTTTCTATTTCTGTATGTATTTTGTGGACGAAGTCTGAGCTATAACCATTTGTGAGTGCAATGTATTCTATTATCTGAGGAAAGTATATGTTCTAAAATCCTGCTGCAAATCGACGTCAATGGTACAGGCCTGTAATTTTGCGGATCACTCCTACTACCTTTCTTGAATATTCGAATGACCTGTGCAACTTTCCAGTCTTTGGGTACGGAACGTTAGCTGAGGAGCGTTGGTATACGATAGGTATGGGGTATTGCATGAGCATACGCTGAAAGGAACCTAATTGATATACAATTGGGACCGGGAGACATACTTCTGTAAAGTGATTTAAGTTGCTTTTAATACTCCAGAGGTATCTACTTTACCCACGCTGGCAGCTGTTCTTGACAGGAGTTCTGGAGTATTTGTTGCGACTACTTTGGTGAAGGAATTTCGGAAAGTTGAGTTAAGCAATTCTGCTTTAGCAGAACTGTTATCAGTAGCATCACCATTGCTATCATGTAATTAAGTTATTGATTGTGTTTTGCCGTTGGTATACGTTATATACAACCAAAATTTCTTAGCATTCTCTACCAACTTACGTATCAGAGTTTCTTTGTGGTAACTACTGTAGGCTTTTCGCATTGAAGTTGGAGCTAAATTTCTAGTTTCCGTAAAAGATTACCAATCTTGATGGATTTTTTGTCCGTTTAAATTTGGAATGCTTTTTTCTTTGCTTTTTCATGAATGATCTAACCTATTTTGTGTACCACGGTGGGTCAGCCTTCTCTTTTATTAATTTGTTTGGTATAAATCTGACAATAGCTGTCAAAGTTATTTCTTTGAATGTAACATTCACATTGTTCGGATCGAAAAATTGGAGATTCTCTGTCATTAAAGCGTTAATCCAGTTTTACCTGCCTTATTGAATAGACTTACTTTTATTTTAATTTTGGTGGATTTGCAAAGTCCAATATTCAGTCTCGCTATGACAACTATTGTGTTCACTAATCCCTATGGCTGTTTCGATGCTCTTTATTAGCTCCGAATTATTTGTCGCTTAGAGATCGAGGGTAAGTTAAAAACTCTACCAATTAAAGTGTATGCTTTGGGTACGTTTTCAAAATTTGATCCAAGCTTTCTTTTTAACATTTCTGCAATCGAATCGTCTGCGTCAAACGAACTGATTTCGTACTTGGTGGTAGTACGACATACCTTATGAATCAAATGTGGTTGCACGTTCTGGAGAGATATTAGTGAAGTAATTTAGCCTATTGAATATCTGGCATGTGGCTCTACCGATGGATAACGGTTGTCAGCAACTTGCAATTATAAAAACGCTTAAGTTTTTTATCAAATTACACAGCCTATAGTGCTTTTATACAGCAAAAGAACCGAAGCTTGTATTACATGTAGGCCTATCTGTTATTGTAAGACAGCTGCTTCATTGACAGAGGGGTCGCAGTTCTGCTGTGCACGTTGCATACGTAGTAGGCGCCTCTATAATTTCTGATGTTGGCTGAAGGCAGACTAGTCAGTTCAAGAATAAAAATGATTTATTCGATTCATTTGACATGTAGTAATTTCATTTACTGGCGAGATTGATAAATATCCGATGTCATCGAGGAAAACAAAATGTCAATAATTCCAATGCTGTTCGAAGATGTTTGACATATCGTTGAAGAGAATACAGATCTTTTCTGTTGCCATCTGTTTTCTGTTGCAATATAATCTCTGTAGATAAATTTTAATTTCATTATATTAGGCAGTATGTATTTTATAAAAAATAAAGAGTTAATTAATAACTATATATACAATATATGTTGTACTGTACCATACATAAAACATTCCAGAAGAATACAATCTAAACAAACACGTAATACAAAAGAAAGAAATATCTACGGTGTAATAGAAACAGAGATAGCCTTGTAACTTCCTGGCAAATTAAAACGATGTGCCGGGTCGGGATACGAACCAGGGACCTTTTGCCTTGCCCGTGAAAGCAGAATGTTCCGGGCTCCAATCCAGGTCCGGTACAGAGTTTTAACCTACTAGGAAGTTTCATATCAGGGATATTTGTGAAATATAAACTGTTTTTAAGTACTTAAACTTCCGTTTGGATGGGACCATCTGAAATCAGATCCATTGTAGTGCTATATCTCTTCGGCTAAGTTTCAAAGATGTGTCATCCAGGAAGGGTTCGTAGGTGGTTACAAACAACTCTCTACTGGCCATTAAATATGCAATTGAGTGTGCCATACAACAAACGTCAATTCCGCATGAAGTGGACTGCATAAAAGGAGGTAAGGGTAACTCCACCTATAGAAATCACATTTGAATGTTGGCTGATGGTGAGAATACCGTGTGACGCCTCGTAAACAAAGCAGAAAGATCTATCTAGGCCACAATATTTTCGTTGCACAATATTGCTGTTCACCTTGTTCAGTGTCCCACGAATATGAGGTGAATACGCAATTAATGGGCTCAGGAAGGCCATAATCAGTTCCGTGAAGAATCTAATCTGGTGGACGAAACTACCTCTACATCAACATACAGACTTACGCCACAATCCACCGCAAGGTGCGTGGAGGAGGGTACCTCGTACCACTACTAGCTATATCCATTTCTGTTCTACTCACAAACAGATAGATGGAAAAACAAATGCCTGTATGCGAGCCCTAATTTCTCTTATGTTTATTATCCTTACGCAAAATGTTAGTTGGCGGCAGTAGAATCATTCTGCACGCAGCATCTACGAGTATATCGCCGAACTAGTATGTAGATCCATCCTTGTGCGACCTGCCTAATGATGTTATACTTCCACGCATCAACAGACGACTCCCGCGAAAAGCAAAAGGTTCCGACTTCGAATTCAGTTCCGGCAAACAGTTTCAATCTGGCAAGATGATTCATAATAGCAAGCACTTTGCTGCAGGATGAAAATGACATTTTAGGGATAGCCTTGTACACAGATATGTGTGAAATTCAAACGGTTTGTAAGTACTTAGATTCCAGTTTGAATGAGAAAAATTGGATTTTGAGTTGTCTGCTGATGCTTGAAACATCTTTAGACAGGTCACACAATGATGGATCTTCATACTAGTTCACTAATATAGGCGCTGTTTACATCACACATCAAAATTTGTGTGTTGAGTACGGGTATGGAGATGGTAATATTGGATTACTGAAACAAGTCATTAAGAGGTTACATAATGTTAACGGCTGAAGATGTTTACTTATAAAATTTATATTACAACCTTTGTCACAAATCATTTTTGGCCAAGATGAACATACAAAAACTAGACTTATCAAAACGATTAGGGAATCAGATGAGATGTCTAAATTCTGAACACGATTAAAATGTTCAAAGTTTGTAATTCTTATGGGACCAAATACGTTGGTTATCAGTCCCTAGACTTACAAACTACTTAAACTAAGTTAAACTAACCTAAGGACAACACACACGTCCATGCCCGATAGAAGATTCGAACCTCCGACGCTGGAGGCCGGACAATCCGTAACGTGGTGCTCCAGACCGCTCGGCTACTCCCGTGCGGCTGAAAAGGGTTGTATATAAGAGGGGGAGGGGGTGAGGGGCCTGGGAACCCCTGAAATAATGAATATACAGGGAAAGTAGATGTATTTTTATGATTTAATGCCAACAATAGAAAATGCTCAATCTCGGTAATGTAAAAGAGCTTCAGAGCAAAGTACACAGTGAATATATATACGAGCAGCAAAACTGATTCAAAATATCATGGAGTGTCTACTTCAAATTACTTATTACTTAGCTTATCATTACATTAGTATTTAAACCTACCCCTGAAAATATATGCTATATTCGCCACTGATTCGGCAGAATGAACTAAAATGGTTCGACGTCTTTCTCTCGGTTCTACGGAGTGGAGTCAACAACATACGGCAACCGAGATAGTGGTAATAACAGAACGTTGCTACAGAGGGGATTGGTGTTGACTTATGTTTACTCTACTAAACGAATTAGGCAAACAGTTGAAAGACGACTGCCTGTCGTCTTCCATATATTTTTTATAAGATTGAAATTTATTTGATGTCGCTAGCTTAGCATTTTGTTAAAACTAGAACCCCACTCTTTTCGAGGCATGAGGAATAGCATTTTTATTTCATGTTTTAAAATATTAGTTTCTGAAATGCTAGTTAATATTGCTAGGATTTTGTTATTTTAATAATTTATTATTGTGTTTATGAATGTAGCAATGAGTACGGCTTCTCCACTATGCAACTGTCCCAGTGAGAATGTGTACTTGTTTTACTTTTAAGTAGATGTATGAGAATCTGATGGCTGTCTGAATGTGGGTAGTAATAGCTCGCTTTGCATGTTTCTCTATGGCTCAGAGTCAATAGTTAGTCGTTACCATCCTCTGCTGCCGATGCTACCGAAGAGGTTTCTACACCCTTTGGTTACAAGCCAGGGCGAGTCTCGCGTCCCCACCACCACTGTTTTTTCGGGTTTTGCCAGTTTCTGGTAGCTTCGCACCTCCTGGCCGCTCGCTCTTCACTTTGTGCTCGGATCGTGGTGAGGTAAGATTGGTTCTGCTCTTGTGTCCGTGAAGATGGTAGCGATTCGTTGTCTAGCATGTTTAACTTAGATTCATTTTTCGGAATATTTTTTCCGATTGTGCGCGGAAATGTGTTGTAGTTTTTCAATCCAGTGATTTCCAACATATAAACGCAGTGTATGTGTTACTAGTTGCAGGCCTGGAATATTCAAACCTTCTGTGATTATGTGGTGGTGTACAAACTCGACATACATTCTTTCTAGCTTTGTGGGGCTCGATTTCGAACAGACGATATGATCATTTTCGTACAGTGCATGTAAAAATCTTCTCATCGTTTCCTTCCTTGAGTTATATGTGTTCCACGTGGTTGGTTCCTAGAACAAAGCCTTCATCTTCCACTATTGTTTGTTACATGCCCATCAGGCAAGTGACTATGCGTGTATCCTTCTGATTTTCACTAACATTTCACGATCTTCTCTCCCCGCCTATTTTAATTTTGCTGTTTCTTCTCCAAACTTGTAGTATGCACTCAGTCTTTGTCAGTAATTCTCTCCAAGCTTTGTACAACCTCCTTCAATAGCTTGCATGCTGTAGTTTTTAATTCTCACTTTTCCGTTTTTGTAATTATTTCACTTTTCTGGTTTTTTTTTTAGACTGGACTTAATCTATCTCTATAATCGCTCCCTATCACGTGTAACTGCATTTCATTCGCTTTCTTATGTAATTCTAAATATTTGTATGGGTTGCATGCCGTAGTTTTTATGTTTTATTTTTCCGATTTTGTAATTATTTCACTTTTCCGGGTTTAGAGACTGGACTTCTTCCGTCTCTGTGAACGCTCCCAATCGCATGTTGCTGCATTTCAGTAGCTTCCTTATGAAATTCTACGCAGTTCTAGGGGTTGCATGCCGTAGTTAATTTTCTTTATTTTTTGGAAATTGAATTTATACATTTTTATCGGTTTTCGGAACCACGTGAGTTTGCAACTAGTCACCTGAATTCACGACACGTATCATAAAACCAGTGCCTAGATTGTTTACTCTCAGATTGCAACTTAAGAGTCTACCGTGATTTTGTGTAATGAATCCGATTTTTAACCACTTCGCCTTCAGTGGAATGCGATTATGTAACGTAGACGTTAGCGTGTTTGCTAATCTAAATACAACTTAACTTTGCTATACTCACGCACTATCTCAAATCAGGCACGGGAGACCAGAGCCATCTTCGCAGTTTTATTGTATACTAGCTTATATGCCCGTGCTTCGCAACGGTTGTTAAAGAGGAACCTCTGTATATCATGGTTTCTAGGGTTACGGACCTAGGTCAGCAAAATCAGAATCCTTGTTGGATCGCTCTGTCAATAAACTCAGTTTTCCTAGCCAAGATGTCAAATTTAAATAGATGTCATTGTCGAAAACGCTGAGTGTTCATAAAGTTTTTCATGCAAAAAGTGAAATTAATTTAAGTCCGTACTCCGGAACGATGTAAATTTAATGTTAGTTTGTGTTCATAAAATTAAGACTGCGGTGTGAAATTGTCTGTTTGGCGTAAACTTCTGAAAACACGTCTATCGTTGAGATGAAAAATAGTAATAATAATAACAGCGCCATGTATTGGTTCTATGATGTAGTACTAAACTGTAAGTGTATGCTGAAGTATTAGTATATTGCAGTGTTGCACTGGGGACAATGTAGTTATTCTGTATGCAGTGCTTTCTATCGAAAACTCGACGAATGCTGAAAGTTTGGTAATTAAATCAACAGAGCAGTTCATGTCTGTATAAATAAGACGTCATGGTGGTGTCAATGTGCGATAAAATAAGTCTGGGTAGTCGTTGAAGGAATAGAATTTTCCATTAAATATAGTGTTTCCAGTGAATTGTCTCGACGTGTTAGTAGCATCGGCCACTCTTTCAGGTTATACATGTCCTCACGTCCCGCAGTGATTACTTCGTAAAGCCCGAAATTGATATCGATCTTCTGTAATAGAACTATAAATTCAGACACTAAGTACAATTTTCACTGCAAAAGAAGACGTCTGTATCTATCTTAATGTAGTCCGCACCAAAAGTAAGCAATTTCAATTTTTAATCTCAATATTGTACGGAACAATTATGAAAGCAGAGAGGTTTCTGATGAGTTTGTTGCTCGCGTGTTTATATTATCTTTAGTGGCAGGCACAGAGCAGAAATATCTCTGGAGTGAGCATTCAAATGCGCAGATTAGTTTTCGTGTCCTGAACGTTAGGGTGGAAATGTCACGTAATAATGGGAAAAATATATGAATCGCTGACTTTATCTTGGTCCTTTTTTGTTCGGTTAAGACAGATGACTATGTGTAAATGGCTCTTTTAGCGACGCTTCCTCAACTTCCTTGTTGCTTCTGTGACACATTTATTAAGATTGTTACGTGGTTGCTCTGCGAAATGGTGTGGGGGGGGGGGCTTCTTTGCAGCCAATGCAGTACAAACCAATCGTAAGGGCAAATAAATTTGTGGAAAGAGTGCATTTGTCTTAATATCAGTGGTAATTCCAACTTAATGTTGAGAAGATATGTTGAGAAGATGAACAGAACGCAATGATCATTCCATAGATATTTCTTCCATGCACAATCTAGTGGTTATACCCTTCGAAAGATGCACTTCTTTTCTCTCTATGACATTGCAAAGCATATGGGATACAGTTAGAAATAAAAAAAAATGTACCCCACCCGGGTTAAATTTTACTTGCAGTAGCAACGATTTAGTTTCCTATCGTTGGCAACTATCTATCCGCTTTAGGAGGATGATAAATTTACTGGCCAGGACATCATAAATTATTTATTTCATCATGAACATAAAGAATTATTCCGCTCATTCTACGTGACTGACTTTTAAAAAAGCATTCAACGGCTCTAGCCAACATCAGCACACAACGCCGCCGCCATAAGTAAAATTTTACCCCTTCTTGTAGTGTATGAGAATGAAAAAGAAAAACGCAGCAACGCCATAATTAGTTCTTTTGTGTACTATGTAATTAACGTCGCCTCACGTTGACCGTTGACTATGGCGTTTTCGAGGCATTCCTAAAGAGAACGCACTCAAAATGTAATCAGGATATACCGAAATCAACAGGGGGACTACATAAATTCGATTTTTCTTGCAAAGAATTGTTATGTAAATTACAGTATCGATAGACGTGAAGGAATGTCGTTCTGTTTTTAATTCAAATGTCCCCTGTCAAAAGAAGCAAAGATACATCGTTAAGCTGTGAATATAAAGAAAGTGTAATCAGCAACTCGCTGTTCAAAGTTAGTTTGTATTTGCAAAGATAACATTGCGGCTCTTAATCAAAATACTTCTGAGGGAATTATGTAATTAACGTCGCCTCACGTTGACCGTTGACTATGGCGTTTTCGAGGCATTCCTAAAGAGAACGCACTCAAAATGTAATCAGGATATACCGAAATCAACAGGGGGACTACATAAATTCGATTTTTCTTGCAAAGAATTGTTATGTAAATTACAGTATCGATAGACGTGAAGGAATGTCGTTCTGTTTTTAATTCAAATGTCCCCTGTCAAAAGAAGCAAAGATACATCGTTAAGCTGTGAATATAAAGAAAGTGTAATCAGCAACTCGCTGTTCAAAGTTAGTTTGTATTTGCAAAGATAACATTGCGGCTCTTAATCAAAATACTTCTGAGGGAATACGCAATACACGATCATATATTGTTTCTTTGCAGCACTACGAAACCAACAGCACCTTTAGTGATTCGTTGCTGTTCTATGGCATAATCATCGAAAAGAAATAAAAGATAAAAAAAAAATTGAAAAATTCAGCAGCATCAACTATTAGTTCTTTGGTGCACTACGAAACTAACAGGGCCTCTGTTTGTTCTGTACTGTACTGTACAGTTTTCTAGGCATTACTAAACAGAATGGACTCAAGATGTAATAAGTACGCACCGTAATCAGAAAGGAAATGATACCCGCGGAAAGAAGCACTTTTTTCTTTCCATGGCATTACAAGGCATGCGAGATACAGCTAGTAAAAAATGATTGTTTTGTGTCGTACCTGGGTTAAATTTTACTTGCAGTGACAGCGGTTTAATATGTTAACGTTGGTAACTAAATATTCGCTTTAGGGGGGGGGGTGTCATTAATTTACTGATCGGAACATTATTTATTTATTTCATCATCAACACAAAGAATTATTCCCCTCATTGTACGTGACGATTTTTCAAAAAGGATTCAACGGCCGTTGCCAACATCAATACACAGCATCGTTGCCGTAAGGATAATCGTACCCCTTGTCTGAGTGTATTACACCTAAGTTACGTGAATAAAAAACGCAACATCGCCATCTATTAGTTATTTGGTATACTATGTTACGAACAGCGCCTCTATCGGATCTTTATACTACGCTGCAATTCAAGCACAGCGTGCACCAGAAACTACAAATTACGATATCTCTTCTTCCCTGATCCGATTTTAATGAAATGAAGCTTATCTGTTGCCCCAAGGTACTCTCAGTTGACCTATGAAGCACCATGAAAGTTCGATAGTATTCTTGGTGATTTGCTGAACTACACCATACTTATAAGCATAGTATACACATAAAACTTCAAATTACGATATCTTTCCTTCCTCTGATCCGATTTTGATGAAATGTAGCCTATGTTATTCTCAAAACTATTCCAAATTTACCTGTGGAAACCCATGAAAGTTCGTGTAGTACTTTTGGAGATTACCTTAAACAAATAGACATACACGAAGGATTTTAAACAAATGGTTAAATTATGATATCTTCATTTTCTCTGATCCGATTTTAATTATTGAAGCCTTTATATAACCGCACGATATGCTCAAGTGACGTGTGAAAACCCCATGAAAATTCGTCAAGTAGTTTTGGAGATAAACGTGTTCAAAGAGACAGGCAGACATGACAGTTGTAGATAAATAATTTCAAATTACGATATTCTTTTTTTCCGTGATCCGATTTTTATGAAACGAAGTTTATATGTTACCCCGAGTTACACTCATGCTACCTGTGAAAACCCCATGCAAATTGGTGAAGTAGTTTTTGAGATAAGAGGTTTTTAATATTTGAACAAACAGACATGGCGGTTACTGAAAACACTTAAATTTACGATATCTTTTTTCCCGTACTCTGATTTTGATAAAATTATGCCTATATGTTAACCCAAACTTTTCCCATTTTTCTGTGAAAACCGCATGAAGATTCGTCCAATAGTTTTGAAGATTTAAGGGATGAGCGACAGGCCTACATTTACAGATTTATTATTAGTATAGATTGTGTTATGTGGTACCTCTGGGTTTGCTGAATTTCGCCTACGATAGCGGCCCCTGCTTCTGCCTCGTTCCAGCACGCTGATTTTGGTGAGTTTCGCTGTTGCATGGAGTGTGTGTGAGCGAGTGAGTTTGTTTGTAAATCCTCTCCCCAGTAGCGTAAGTTCTGTGTAATTTATGTTAAATTCCGTGCTGGGCGTCGTCAGTATTAGATCATGTAAATGGGATGCATTTTTATTGTATTGACAAAATTGGTTTCCCATTTTGCTTGCGTTCGACCTGAATAAACAAGTTAAGTTCAGTATAATTTTGACTTGCCTATAAATGTAGTTTTTGAGCACCTTCCCCCGTTTATGTAATATTGTTTTTCACCAGTCCTGAGAATAAGCTCAGATGCAATTTTTTTAATGTTTAAGTTCCGTTGCGCCATAAATGTTTTTCTTAGCCACCTTTATGAAATAACTTTAATTGTGGTGGCTTCTTTATTATTGCCAGTGTGCAATTTTGTGTGAGCTGCTACATATATTGGCTACTGTATCGTTACTTCCTGCTATTAGAGTAATTTGAACCAAGTCAGTTCTCAATTTGGGCCAGGGAACAAGGTTTTGCAGCAGGGAGTAGCCGGTAAGTCACACGGAAATTTTGCTAATTTTGCTGCTAAAATTAAGCTTTTTTTATAACAGTAAACTCTTATCTGGGTACCTCCTACCAGAATTAAGCTTTTATTTCGTACAGTGGCCCACTTTTACAGATGGGTTCAGATAGTGTAGTGAGCAGGTAGCGCAACGCAAGAACAAAGTGAACACCGTCGTCCAGGTCGAAAAAACAAAATCGATTTTCAGTTTTCATCATATTTGGATAGATTATGGTTTTATTTAAGTACTCTGAAAAGGATTTTGGTGAAAAAATTTTTTCGAGAAACAAAAGTGCATTTTCCTACCACGTGTGTTTATGAGTCACGCCCACTTTTATGTCACCCATTTTTCTGCATATATTTTATATCTTTATACCCCCTACATTCCACTTTAGGGATTTTTTTACTCCCGAGTATGTTGGCTATCCTTGGTATGCAACGGTCGGTATTCTTTTGTTTCTGCTGTTTGTAAACAACACGCTTTTAAACACGCGATTAGTTTTGGTCAAGTGTGATTGCGAGTAATTTTTTTCCTCTCATATCAACAGTTAGTTTTCTCAGCTTTGTTCCAAAACGTTTTTGAACGTGGCCTGCACATTCTAATTTGTTAATAAGGTCATCTTTGGGCCATATTCTTCCATAAGTCCTCTACTGATGATAAGCCATGTCATGTATTGTGTCCATCAGGAGAAAATTCGTGGTGCAAATACAATAGGGTTCAGGCAACTGGAGAATCTTATTCTCACCAGCATTCTCTTCCTGCTGCTGTTATTACAACAATTACACCTATTTTCAGGGACTTGGCTCATCCTGACCTTCTAAGGAAATGGCTGCATGGGCAGATACAGAACCCAAATAAATGTTTCAACAACACAATTTGGAGCCGCCTTTCTAAAACTTTATTTGTAGGCATGCATACAATGAAATTAGGAGGTCGTGATGCTGTTACATTCAATAGTGGTAGTATTGGAAAGTGTTGTCTACTGAAAAGGCTGGGAATTAATCTTGATGAAAATATGATTACTGGGCTGCAAAATTGCGATAAAATGAGGATAGTCGATCCAGACAGGTCTGCATCTAATATGGACAAAAAAAAAAAAAAAAAAAAAAAAAAAAAAAAAAAAAAAAAAAAAAAAAAAAGAAGGACAAATATCCAGGAAGGTGAAAAAGAGAAACATTGTTGAAGAAATTTAGAGGCCGGAATTTGAAGCGGGCCGAAGAACGATTCCACTGCCGCCAACCAAGATTTCGCGTAAAGACCACAAAGATCAGAGAGATTAGGGCTCATACACATGCATACAATCATTCGTTTTCTCCTCGTTCTGTATGGGAGTGAAACAGGGAAGCAAGTAACTAATAGTGGTACTGAGTACCCTCCGCCACGCATCTCTGGGTGGATTGTGGGTATGTAGATGTAAATAGTCCATAATAGCAAGGAATATGCAGAAATCATGCCAGAAACTTTCAACAATCTCTTGAACTGTGAAGAATCTGAAAAGCTTTTAATAACAGACACAAGCACCCTTGTTAAAACCAAATAAAAAAATATAAACCCACCTATAGTACAAGAAATATAAATTGCACTTAAAGAAATGAGAAACTACAAAGCATGCGGTGAAAATCAAGTGTTTGCGGAAATGTGGAAATATGGTGGTAAAACAACTTGGACATCTTTACATACTATTTTACGAAAAAAATTAGCAACAGAAAAATTCCCAGAAGAACGGAGCACAGTTGTAATTAACCCACTTCATAAGAAAGGAGACAAAAGTGATCTAGACAACTATACAGGAATCTCTGAAATTAATCGTGGCTTATTAAAAAAAAAATCAGGTCTCTCTCAATTACATTTATAGATTATAAGGAAGTATGTGGTTACATCCGTTGACCCTCATTGTTAAAATTTTTTAGATATTTCGGACTCCACCTAAAATTAACCAAACTGATAGATCTTTCATAACAAATGCAAATTGCCGAGTCCAGCGTCTTGTCCTCGAAGTCTTCCATGAAGGTACCTGTACAGGATTCTCTTTCTCTAATTGGCCAACATTTTGATAAGGATATCACCGCCTTATTTGAACATGTACTGACGTCATCTTATTTCCAGTTTAATGGTGACTTTTATGAGCAGATTGACGGAGTTGCTATGGGAAGCCCCCTATCCCCTCTGGTAGCGAATTTCTTCATGGAAGACTTCGAGGACAAGGCTCTGGACTCGGCAAGTTTTAAACCAACGGTTTCTGGAGATACGTGGATGACACGTTTATAGTATGGCCTCACGGGAAGGAGGAGTTACAACGATTTCTTGACCATCTGAACTCCATCCACGCTAATATCAAATGTACTATGGAAATGGAAAAAGATGGCTGCCTCCCTTTTTTGGATGTACTTGTTCGTCGAAAAGCTGATGGTACATTAGGACATGCAGTATATCGGAAACCAACCCATACGAATCTGTATTTACATGCCAGTAGCTGCCATCATCCCTCACAAACCGCAGGGGTCCTTAAGACATTGGTGCACAGAGCACATTGTATATCAGACGATGACAACTTGCAGGAAGAGCTCACACACCTGAAGAGCATTTTCAAAGCAAATGGATATTCGCAGCAACAGATTCGCAGAGCATTCGATGAGAGTCCAAGAATGCAAGCACGAGACGTGGAAGAAGAAGACGAAAATAATAGTTATTTACTTCTTACCTTACATGGGCGCTCTTTTGTCAATGATAAGCAGCATTCTCGACAAACATCGTGTTAAGGTTATCTTCCGGCCACCAGTGAAGATTGCAGCCTTACTCGGGTCAGTGAAGGATGATATGTTGCTTCGCAAGTCAGGTGTGTACCAGATCCCTTGCGGAAATTGTGATAATTCATATACAGGCCAGACAATAGGCACTGTCCACGAGAGATGCGTTGAACACAGAAGATATACTCGCCTATTACAGCCAGACAAGTCAGCTGTGGCTGAACATTGCATAGAAACTGGTCATTCAATGAACTGTAGTTGGTGAAGATTTTTGACACCCATATCTTTGTTTTGGGATGCTATATTTAAGGAAGCTGTTGAAATTAGACTGGCCAACAACTTATTAAACAGAGATAAAGGTTTTAATTTAGACAAAGCTTGGAACCCTGCACTTGGAGTATTGAAATCACAGAGAAGACGTGAATGTGTTGCCGCCGCCGAGCTTGTATCGATAAGTGAACACCGGAGCGCTTCCGCCACGTGGGGCGCACGCGTGTGAGTACTTCGATATGCAGTGTACCAGCATCTGTGACGCGCACGCGCATTGCCACCGCGATCAGGCTTATAAGGCCGCGCCCGGCACCTCGTCGACAGTCTTCGACGCACTCTGAAGATGGCCGGAAGGTACGCGGCCGAAATATCAGCAGAAGAAGTGAATTTTACGCGGCTGCATTACCGAAATCTAATGGATTATCATGTTTTACATTAGCTAACTCTTTTACTGTATAAGAAAACGCAGCTAGCTAATAATGTTATATAAAATCAGTTATGAAAAACTAGCTAGTTTTTTAGTTAAAATCTAGCTAGTATTTTTATAAATAACTTAATACCACACGAGCACATTAAACACTAAGTGTAAACGTTTCATGTCATATTTTTATTTTGTGATGAAGACACCCATAAAGGTGTCGAAATCTAGAGGAAGAACAAATATTTTAAAGCAACTTGTGGATTTGAATTTCTTATACATATAGCGATGTTTGCCGCGGTGGAATGGCCAGCGCATTGAGCGATGCGCGAGGCCGTTCCCCGTTGGGGGTTCGAATCCCCTCTCGGGCATGGATGTTTGTGTTGTCTTTAGTTTAAATTAGTTCAAAAGTAGTTTGTAAGTTTAGGGACTGATGAACCCGCGGTTAAGACCCACAAATTTAACAAACATTCGAACATTTGAATAAGCGAGGCTCAAAATCGTGAAGTAAACCTGTTCTCATCGACTGTCCCTCGTCGTTATTTAACTGAAAGGCCTACACGTAAAAGGCTACACCGTAACTTCATCTAAAAGTGGCTGACGAACATGTGTAATCTCCATATGTGCAACACAACAAGGACTCGATGTATACTCAGATGTTAAATGGCTCTCAAGAGTTTGTTGTCTCCGAGATAAAAACGGAATCAATTCGCTTGAGCAGGAAAGGGGATTCCAATTTACATGCTAAAAGATCCCGTGCAACTCAATAAACTCTCTGGTTGGCAGAACGTCCTACTTATACCTCGTTTTCGGCCGTAATTTCGACTTCTGCCGCGGATAACAGCGCATAAATCAGCAGATTACTCGCGATTCCAATTCATTCCCTCCATCAGGTATCCGGTTTGTCACATAACAGTCTTTGATGTAAGTACCATGCGACTTAATACGGGCCAGCAAGGATCAGAGGATGGTACGGCAGTATCTTACACAGCATATGGTCAATTACTGTCCTGCATTGGGGCTAAGAGTCGCCCTGGCATTGAAGACGTTAGGCACCCTGGATAAATTTTTCCTGCTGACTAGAATGCTCTTGCACATATGTATACTTATATACATTGCATTTAGTATTTAGCATAGTATTAAAGTACTGTTCCGCATCTGTTAAACAAGTACATAGCTATTTTTGTAATTATTGTTTTGGAAATGCCATTTTTCTGACAGATTAAATACTCAGTTACTCAGTAGTGCAGTCAATACATAAAAAAGTAAAAAGAAATAATGTAGAGAACTGTAGCCTCATTCCTTTGTCATCGGTTTTTGCTAAGGTTATTGGTAACGCTGTATATTAAATGTTAATTAATAATTTCAGATCACTTAATTTGCTGTCAAATGTACAGTTTGGTTTAGACATGGCTCATTAACTGAAAATACTATCTTCTTATGTCTCTATATGGATTAAATAAAAACAATACGAACGCTATTCAGCACAACATTCCAATTGTCCCTTCCAAAAATACAGTACTGCCCATTAAAATTGTTACACCAAAAAGAAAATGAAGATGATAAACGGGTATTCATTGGACAAATATATTGTACTAGAACTGACATGTGATTACATTTTCACGCAATTTGGGTGAATAGGTCCTGAGAAATCAGTACCCAGAACAACCACCTCTAGCCGTAATAAAGGCCTTGATACGCCTGGGCATTGAGTCAAACAGAGCTTGGATGGCGTGTACAGGTACAGATGCCCATGCAGCTTCAACACGATACCACAGTTCATCAAGAGTAGTGACTGGCGCATTGTGACGAGCCAGTTGTTCGGCCACCATTGACCAGACGTTTTCAATTGGTGAGAGATCTGGAGAACGTGCTGGCCAGGGCAGCAGTTGAACATTTTCCTTATCCAGAAAGACCTGTGCAGGACCTGCAACATGCGGTCGTGCAATATCCTGCTGAAATGTAGGGTTTCGCAGGAATCGAATGAAGGATAGAACCACAGGTCGTACCACATCTGATGTGTAACAACCACTGCTCAGAGTGCCGTCGATGCAAAAAAGAGGTGACCGAGACGTGTTACCTATGGTACCCCATACCATCGCGCCGGGTGATACACCAGTACGGCGATGAGGAATACACGCTTCCATCTGATGTGTAACAACCACTGCTCAGAGTGCCGTCGATGCAAACAAGAGGTGACCGAGACGTGTTACCTATGGCACCCCATACCATCGCGCCGGGTGATACACCAGTATGGCGATGAGGAATACACGCTTCCAATGTGCGTTCACCGCGATGTCGCCAAACACGGATGCGACCTTCATGATGCTGTAAACAGAACCTGGATTCATCCGAAGAAATGACATTTTGTCATTCTTGCACCCAGGTTCGTCGTTGCGCACACCATCGCAGACTCTCCTGTCTGTGATGCAGCGTCAAGGGTAACCGCAGCCATGGTCTCCCAGCTGATACTCCATGCTGCTGCAAACGTAGTCGAACTATTTGTACAGATTGTTGTTGTCTTGCAAACGTCCCCATCTGTTGACTCAGGGATCGAGCCGTGGCTGCACGATCCGTTATAGCCATGCTCGACTGCTAGTGTCACGAGGCCATTGGGATGCAGCACGGCGTTCCGTATTGACCTTCTGAACCCACCGATTCCATATTCTGCTAACAGTCATTGGATCGCTACCAACGCGAGCAGCAATGACGCGATACGATAAACCGCAATCGCGATCGACTACAATCCGATCTTTATCGAAGTCGGAAACGTGATGGTACGCATTTCTCCTCCTTACACCATTCACCAGGCAAAAGCCGGTGAACTGCTGTTTGTGTATGAGAAATCTGTTGGAAACTTTCCTCATCTCAGCACATTGTAGGTGTCGCCATCGGCGCTAACCTTGTGTGAATGCTCAGAAAAGCTAATCATTTGCATATCATAGCATCTTCTTCCTGTCGGTTAAATTTACCGTCTGTAGCACGTCATCTTCGTGGTGTAGCAATTTTAATGGCCAGGAGTGTAGTTAACCACACTCCAGACCACTGTGCCTTGGACGAATGCACTCTACGATACAGGACTTGCTAGGTTTACGTCGTCCACGCAAACGATCACAACTTGCATGTAGGTAGAATCTGCGTTCATCGTTGAAGACCACGATTCGCCATTCCATCTTCCAAGTAATCCTTTGACGTCAGTAGTCGGCCCATGCACATCAATGTGTGGCGTGAGTTGATGATGGGCTACCTGTGTGCGCTCTTAGACCCACTGCTAGTAACCTTAAACGTGGGTAAATGTAATGAAATACAAATGTGAAAGACTGTTTTTTAAATGCGATGACTTCAGTAAGAAGATAAGGCCAAGATCTTGAAGTCATCACATTTAAAAATTATTTTAGGATCGCTCTCCACACCGACTAATAATAAAGATATCTTGACTGCTCAAGGCGTCGACATATATACGAGGGGGTGTTCAAATGAAGAGGTACGAAACGACACTGTGGGTATAATTGAAGTCTTCATTCAAAAGTAATCACCTAAGGCCTGAGCACAACTATCCCACTGCTTAACGAGCCGAAGGATTCCCGGTTCCCAGAATTTCTCTGGCTGTGTGCTCTACTGAGTCCTTCAGTTCGTCATCGAGGTTGAAAAGCTTTTTTTTTTTTTTTTTTTTTTTTTTTTTTTTTTTTTTTTTTTTTTTTTTAAATCTGGCCAATACACTTTGTGTGACGCTGGAGATGTGTGGACGAGCTTTATCATGGAGCAGAATACTCCCTCCGTGAGCAGGCCAGGCCAGGCCTTTCGCTCTTGATGGACTTTCGTAGGCAACGGAGTGTCTCACAGAACACGTCACTGTTAATGGTTCTCTGTGCACGAGGAATTCGATGAGTATCGGACGTCGAGAAAGACGGTGAGCATCATTTTGCCTGCTGAGGACAGAGCCTTGAATGTTTAAGGGGGAGGTAACGATGCGTGAATCGCGTCCCCTAGAAGTCGCACTACGTTTTGCCAAAGCGCCATAGTGAAATTTAAGCATTCGCAGACGCGCTATCCGCCGTCAGCCGAGATCCGCTGTGACCCCAAGGCACCACTACTTTCGTCATCCCGCTTCCAAAAGGAGACAAAACAAATTTGCTGCCCCACTTCAGCACCTTCGCGACGCTACCCGATGTAACAGCTCCCTATGGCTGAGTGCAGAATATGTAATTTGTAATAATTTACCTATTCCAGTAAAACAGTAATCGTTACTACACTAGAATACAAGTCATCCTGTTTTGTACGTACATATTCCGCAGGCGGTGAAAGATATTTCACTTCACTATTATTTAGCGCAATCTTCATTTGTTATTTGCTTCGCGTATAGTAGTATCTTTGGTTAAAGAATCATTCTTGCGCCCTTTGAACGAAGAAGAGAATAGTTCGTTCTTTTTTCTCTTTCTTTCTGTATTTGATGGACTGTGCGCGTGCAGCATGGCAGGGAAGTAGCAAATAGTGAAACTGAGGTCAGAGTGTTTCCGTTTTTGTACTTAAGGAATTATTTTGAATTAAATGGTTTTTAATGAGGCACCTTCATACCTTACCAACAGTTCAAATGATGTGAAAGATAATTAAAACGATCATTTTTGTTATTAAATGTAGGGACACTATTAGAAGCTCCTGTGGAGCGTCTCTTTACTGTGTGCAAAGAGATCCTTTCATCGAAGAGATCTAGGCTTAGTGATAAATACTTTGAAATGCAGCTGTTTTGAAAAGTCAGCTGAAATAAATCTATAAATATGTATTTAATATCTATCAAAAGAAATTTTAGCATTGGTCCTAAATTAATGTTTATTTGTTATTGCGAATCGATTTCGACTATGGAATAGTCATCCACAGTGCAACAAGCACAATCGAGTTGAAACATTTCAGGTTTTACATATCAATCCTCAAGGCTACAAGATGTTTCACATTGGTGTTTTCCAGAGTGCAGAAACAGTCGTCAGTGACTAACGAACGTTAATAATATAACAACAGAAAACATCCGTGAAAACATGTGCAATGTCACATCTAATGAGACCCATTTATTTACAGCTGGAAAAGCAGTTGGAATGTGTTCGTTACTGAAAACTGTTGGAGAAAAACATAGTTCTCATTAAGAATAGTATTCAGTTTACTGCATACTTCATGCACTTTATGCTATGTCCTAAGGTGCATGTGGGTTCATCATGCTTTACAGGTTTTGTCATCAAACAAGAAACATAGGTTTTCAAAATAATCTTTACCTTGCCTAGCAAAATATTTCGTTTGATCACTTTCTACATTCTCAATACCACTCCCCTCAAATGGAACGAGCCCGCAGTTTCCTGAACAAGAAAATCCATGTAGCCCAAATCGCTCTTCTACATTTGAGTTTAGGATTTGTTGCTTAAATAGGTTCTATAATCTGAAAGATTTTCTTCTTGTGCTGTAGTGATGCCGAGAAATGTATGACCTCCGTGTCTCAGTAGGATAGCTGTGGCCAACTCAGAACTAGTTGTCAATTTTTGCAACTTTGGCTGTTAAGGCAACTGAAAAACGCAGCAATGGACGCCTTGCAGACGGTTCATTCTGCTGTAAATACGCGAAATGGTAAGCGCCGTCTCCGCCTCCCTTTGTAAAGCATTTGGGACGTGAGCATCGGGCTTTCGACGAAGTTATTCTCCACGTCCGCGTTTACACACGCACACCGGGACGTACAATTTGATCCAAGCTAGCGACAATCCCTGCAGCTACTGCCAACGCGGAACATACTTGGTGTGTCTAAACAGTTCGTTGAATTCTACCAGGAAACGAACCAAACAAAATATAGAAAAAAGTTCTTTATTGCCCTTCAAAATAGACGCCAAACGCTACAAGACACTTTTGACAACGTTCGTACGTCTTCTACGAGTTACACTGAGACTGACAAAGGTTCACGGGTGTACGGTCGGATTCCTGTGTCAAACTGGGACAATATTTCGGCAACCAAACCTGTTGCCATCATCAGGTGCGCTGATGAACTGACTGCCTTGGAGTGGGGGCGACGCTTTTATTTTCTTCGTCCCTCCGTCGTTTCATTCGCCATCCGCGCCCAGTGGCGTCTGCGCTGTATCCCCGCCCCCTGCCGAAGTCAGTCAACGCCACCTAGAAGACAAGGCCCCACAACTGGCCGTGCCTATGTCACTGTTTTCAGGCCGCGGTCGCCAGCTCACTGGCTAGTGGCTGGCCGCTGGGTCACGCCCAACGCCGCGTAGTGGCCGGCCGTTCAGATGGCGACCGCGGCCTCTAAGTGTGACACAGGCACGGCCAGTTGTGGGGCCTTGTCTTCTAGGTGGCGTTGAGTCAGTTCGGTATGCCAAAATTTATTTATCTTGTTAATTATGTTGAGTGCAGTTTACCAAACTTCAATAAGTATGTAGCCGCTGTCACGATTAATCTGCCTTTCCCTCACTCGGGTCTCGATGGACTCTTTAATTATGTTGTTGTTATGGTCTTCAGTCCGGAGACTGGTTTGATGCAGCTCTTCACCCTACTCTATCCTGAGCAAGCCTTTTCATCTCCTCATAAGAACGGCAACCCACATCCACTTGAATCTGCTTACTATACGCATCTCTTGGCCTCCCTCTGCGATTTTTACCCCCCACACTTCCCTCCAATGCTAAATTTACGATTCCTCGATGTCTAAGAATGTGTCCTACCAAGCGATCCCTTCTTTTAGACAGGGTATGCCAAAAATTCCTTTTCTCACCAATTCTGTTCAGTACCTCTTCATTAGTTATGTGATCTACCCACCTAATCTTCAGCATTCTTCTGTAGCACCACATTTCAAAAGCCTCTATTCTCTTCCTGTCCGCACTGCCTATCGTCCATGTTTCACTCCCGTACAAGGCAACACTCCACACAAATGCCTTCAGAAAAGACTTCCTTACCCTTAAATTAATATTCGATGTTAGCAAATTTCTCTTTTTCAAAAATGCTTTTCTTCCCATTGCCATTCTGCATTTTATATCCTCTGTACTGCGACCATCGCATGTTATTTTACAACCCAAGTAACAAAACTCATCTACTACCTTCATTGTTTCGTTACCTAATCTAATTCCTTCAGCATCGCCTGATTTTCTAAGACCGCATTCCATTATTTTTGTTTTGCTTTTGTTAATGTTCATTTTATACACTTTCTTCAACACACTGTCAATTCCATTCAACTGCTCTTCCAGGTCCTTTGCTGTCTCTGACAGAATTACAATGTCATGAGCAAAACGCAATGTTTTTATTTCTTCACCCTGAACTTTAATCCCTATTCCAAATTTTTCCTTGCTTTCCTTCACCGCCTGCTCGATGTACAAATTGAATAACAACGGAGAAAGGCTACAACCCTGTCTTACTCCCTTCCCAACTGATGCTTCCCTTTCATGCCCTTCGCGTCTAATAACTGCGGTCTGGCTTTTGTACAAGTTGTAAATAACTCTCCTTTCCCTGTATTTTACCCCTGCTGACTTCAGAATTTGAAATAGTCCAGTCAACATTGTCAAACGCTTTCTCCAAATCTACAAAAGCTAAAAATGTAGGTTTGCCTTTCCGTAATCTATCTTCTAAGATAAGACGTAAGGTATTGCCTCCCGGGTTCCTACGTTCCTCCTGAATCCAAACGGATCTTCCGCGAGGTCAGCTTCTACCAGTTTTTCCATTCTCCTATAGATAATTCGTATTAAAATTTTGCAACCATGACTTATCAAACTGATGGTTCTGTAATTTTTACACCTGTCTGCGCCTGATTTCTTTGGAATGTGGATTATTACATTTTTCTTAAAGTCTGAGGGTATTTCGCCTGTCTCATACATCCTACACACCTGTTCAAATAGTCTTGTCATGGCTGGCTCTCCCAAAGACTTTAGTAGCTCTGAGGGTATGTCATCTACTCCTGGGGCCTTGGTCCGACCTAGGTCTTTCAAGGCTCTGTCAAATTCATCTCTCAGTATAATATCTCCTATTTCATCTTGATCTACCTCCTCTTCCCTTCCTACAAAATCGTCTCTAAGTTCATTTCCTTTGTAGAGCTGCTCTATGTACTCTTTCCACCTTTCAGCTTTCCCTTCTTTGCTGAGAATTGGTCACCCATCTGAGTTCTTGATATTCGTAGAATTGCTTTTCTTGTCCCCAAATGTCTCTTTGATTTTCCTGTAGGCGGTATCTACTTTTCCCCTTCTTATACATTCTTCTACAGATTTGCATTTGGCTTCTAGCCACTCCTGCTTAGCCATTTTGCACTTCCTATCAATCTCATTTCTTAGTCGTCTGTACTGCATTTTGCCTGTTTCATTTACTGCATTTTTATATTTTCTCCTTTCATCGATTAAATTTAGTATCTCCTGTGATATCCAAGGATTTTTTGTAGGTCTTGCCTTCCTACCTATTTTGTCCTCTGCTGCCTTCACTATTTCATCTCTCAATGCTATCCATTCCTCTTCTACTGTTTTATTTCCCACTGTTTCTGTCAATTTTTGCCTAAATCTCCCTCTGAAATTCACCAGAACTTCACGTTCCTTCAATTTATCTAGGTCCCATTTCCTTATTTTCCTACCTTTCTGCAGTTTTTTCAGTGTCAGCCTACAGTTTATGACTAACAGGTTATGGTCAGAGTCTATATCTGCCCCTGGGTATGTCTTGCAGTTTATAACCTGTTTCCGGAATCTATGTTTTAGCATTATAAAATCTATCTGATACCTTCCGGTGTCTCCTGGTCTCTTCCATGTATACAACCTTCTTTTGTGATTCTTAAACCACGTGTTTGTTATGATTAAATCATGTTCCGTGCAAAATTCTACCAGGCGACTTCCTCCTTCGTTCCTCCTGCCCAGTCCATATTCACCTAATATTTTTCCTTCTCTTCCTTTTCATACTACCGAATTCCAGTCTCCCATCACAATTAAGTTTTCCTCTCCCTCATATATTTCTTCGATCTTCTCATCATCGGCAGAGCTAGTTGGCATATAAACTACTGTTGTCGGTGTTGGCTTCGTATCTATCTTGACAATGATAATGCGATCACTGTGCTGCTCATAGTAGTTTACCCGCATTCCCATTTTCTTATTCATTATCAGTCCTACTCCTGTGATACCCCCAACTGATTTCGTACTTATAATCCTGTTCTCACCTGACCAGAAATCTTGTTCGTCCTGCCACCGAACTTCACTAATCCCCACTATATCTAACTTCAACCTATCCATTTCCCTTTTTAAATTTTCTGATTTTCCTACCCGATTAAGGGATCTAACATTCCACGCTCCGATCCGTAGAATGCCAGTATTGTCTTTCCTGATGAGAACATCCTCCTGAGTAGTCCCCGCCCGGAGATCCGAATGGGGCCTATTTTACCTCCGGAATATTTTACCCGAGAGGATGCCATCACCATATTTTCATACAGAAGAGCTGCATGTCCTCGGGAAAAGTAACGGCTGTAGTTTCCCCTTGATTTCAGCCGTTCGCAGTAACCGTATGACAAAGCCACATTAGCTGATGTTACAAGGCCAGCTCAGTCAATCATCCAGACTGTTGCCCCTGTAACTACTGAAAAGGCTGCTGCCCCTCTGCAGGAACCACACATTTGTCTGACCTCTCCACAGATACCCATCCGCTGTGGTACGGCTATCTGCATCGTTGAGGCACGCAAGCCACCCCACCTCGGCAATGTCTGTAGTTCATGGGGGTGGCTTTAATTATACAGTCCCAAAAACTGGACGTCTGGGCCAGACCTCTGGTATTCTTGTAGTTAGTGTCATGTAATTAAGAAAGGTAGGTTCTGCGACTGCCGATATGTTGGGCTGCTGTAATCTCGCTTGTCTCTGATGTTCACGACGGCGATCTTCGACAGTTCGCAATGTCTGACCGATGTAGGTTTCACCAGATTGGCAGGGGAACTTATAAACTCCGGATTTACGTAGACCCAGATCATCCTTAATGCCGCCAAGCAAAGCCTGTTTTGGCTGGTGGGCGGAAAACCGTCTAGGCATTTTCGAAGAATTATCTTGCTAGATATTGCGCCACAATACGGAAGAAATGCTGAGGTAATATCAACTGGGGTTCCTCATCTGTTTGCACCGGAGGTCCTGTGGGCTCATGACGTAGGGCTCTCGGAATTTGCTACTCTGTGTCCGTTCTCCCGGAAAAAAGTCTTTAAATGCTCAAGTTCTTCATTGTCATTGTCCGAGACGGTACGAGCCCCGTGTACCAGTGTTTTCAGAACGCCGTTTCAGCAAGCTGTTTCTCTGCGCCGGATGGTGGCAGCTTTCCACATGCAAGTATAAGACGGTGTGTGTCTTCTTGCGAAACACACTGTGGCACAGCGACCCATCAGGTCTTCTTATAAACATCACATCAAAAAATGCATCATTCCTTCCATTTCCACTTCCATAGTGAACTTTATATTCTGGTGTCTGCAATTGAGATGTTCCAGGAATTAATTTTTCCCTTCCACGAGGCCGTACGACGAATGTATCGTCGACATATCTGAAAAAACTAAGTCGGTTCCATTCTACATCTACGTAGATACTCTGCAAATCACATTTAAGTGCCTGGCAGAGGGTTCATTAACCACTTTCATAACTTTTCTCTACCGTTCCATTCTCTAATAGCGCGCGGGAAGACAGAACATCTAAATCGTTCCGTTTTCGATCTGATTTCTAGCAAAATATTTTCACATTCAGAAGTAAAAGTCAGTGATTGAAACTTCGCAAACAAATCACGCCGCAATGAATAACGTATTTCTTTTAATGATTTCCACCCCAATTCGTGCAACATTTCCGTGACGCTTTCCCCCCCCGTAACTTGATAAAACAAAACGTGCTACCCTTCTCTGAACCTTCTCAATGTCTTCCGTCAGTCCCACCTGGTGAGGGTCCCACAAGGGACAACAGTACTCCAGGAGAGGACGCACAAGTGTGATGTAGGCAGTCTCTTTGGTGGAACTACTGCATCTTCGATGCGTTTTTCCAATGAAACATAACCTTTGGTTTGCCTTCCCCACAATATTTTCTGTGTGTTCTCTCCAATCGAAGTTGTTCGCAATAGTAACTCCTAGGTATTTGGTAGAATTTATGACCTTAAGTTTTGACTGATTTATCGTGTAATTGAAGCTCAGCGGATTTATTTTAGTGGTCATGTGTATTACTTCACAGTTTTTTTATATAGTGTTAATTGCCAATTTTCGCACCATGTAGAACCTGTGTCTAAATCGCTTTGCAGTTGCTTTTGATCCTCTGCTGAATTAACTAACCGATAAACGACAGCATCATCCGCGAATAGTCTAAGGGAGCTATTCAGAATGCCTGCTAAATCGTTTATAAACACAAGGCAGAGCAGGGGACCTCTAACACTTCCCTGGGGAACGCCAGATATCACTTCTGTTTTACTCGATGACTTACCGTCAATTACTACGAATTGTGTCCTTTCTGGTAGGAAATCGTGAATCCAATAGCACAATTGGGGCGATATTAGATAAGCAAGCAATTTCATTAGAAGTCATTTGTGATGTACAGTGTCAAAAGCCTTCCGAAAATCCAGAAATATGGAATCGATTTGTGATCCCTTGTCAATGGCACTTATCACTTCATTCAGCTGAATCTAGAGGTTTCTCCTCGAAATGCTCCTTATACATGTTATCGACAACTGCAAGTAGTGGGCTACCCATTGCCATTACTTCTGTCTGCTCGTACTAAGCACCGTCGAGAAGAAAATGTGTCGATGTCAGTACATGCCGGTTTGACACAGGGATCCGGCCGGATACGCGTGAACTTTTTCATCTAGAATTACGCCAGGAGAAGCTGAAGAATGACATTATACTGAAAAGAATCGCACGAATAAACACGGCCGCCTGTTGCTTCTTTACAGAGTGCTTGCAGATGGCGCTATGAAGTCCATGATATGCGGCTGCGCTGAAGTGCTGATCGTGCGCATCTGTAAACGTCAGCTGATTTGGAAGCTTGCAGCCGAGAGTTGCAGTTAGGGTGTCTGGCAGCGGCGGTGGCTGCGCCCGCGCCGATGGTCAGCGGCGTGTGACGGCTCTGGTCGGCTCGGCGCGGCTAACGGGCAGCTCTGGCGGCGGCGCTGGAGGCGAGGCGGGCGAGGCGATGACCTTGCGGCCCGGCCGGCCATTCGTATTCGGCTCGCGGCGCCCAATGCCGGGCCATCCTCTCGCGGTTTCGGTAAACAGCCGCACTCCCACATTCCGGGGCCCACGCCGTCTCCCGCCAGCAGCCACGCGCTGCGGCTGCGGCTGCGGCCACTGCCCTTCTCAAGGGGACCCCACCGGCTCCTTCCTCACCCATTTCACACCATGTGTGTGGCACAAGTGCTCGACCGGCTGCGAAGTCTGGAAGGTAAGGTGGCGAGGTACTGGCGGAAGTAAAGCTGTGAGGGCGGCCCGTGTGGCGTGCCATGGTAGCTCACTCGGTAGAGCGCTAACCCGCGATAGACAAAAGTCCCGCTTTCGAGTCCCAGTCTGGAACACAGGTTCAGTCTGCCACCAAATTTCATATCGACCCACACTGCTCAAAACAATTAGGAAATCAGGTGAGATGTTCCTAACCCCAGACGACCCAGAAGCATCTCCTTACTCGCCGGCCGCTTGGCCGAGGGGACTGAGGCGCTCCAGTCACGGTCTCCACGGCCTCTACGGTGAGGGGTTTGAATCCCCCCTCGGGCATGGATATTTGTGCCGTCCTTAGTATTAGCTAGTTCATAAGTAGTTTGTAAGTTTAGGGACTGATGACCCCATAGTTTAGTCCCATAGACTATACAAACATTTGAACATTTTCTCCTTAGTCAGTACCATCCCGGCCTGGAATGCCTCAACAAATTTCTCCGTCAGGGCTATGACTTTCTCAAGTCATCACTCCAAAGTGTTCTTCTCACACCACCCAAAGTAGCCGTCCTCCTAATCTCCGCAACATCCTCGTCCAACTCTACAACATCCTAAAACCACCCTCCCTACCTAATGGTTCCTACCTCTGTAACCGATCCCACTGCAAAACCTGTCGAATGCATCTTCCTACAACAACATACTCCAGCCCCGCCACAGGAAAAACCTACCCTATTCAAGGCAGGGCCACATGTGGCACAACACACCTCATATTTCAACTGACATATGTCCACTGTGCGGCCTTTTATGTTAGTATGACCACCAACAAATTGGCTGAGCGGATGAATGGTCACAGACGGACTGTTCGCCTGGGGGACACTCAATATCCTGTGGCAGAGCATGCCCTCCAGCATGAGTCCAGGAACCTGGGCACGTGTTACACCACACGTGCCATTTGGATACTGCCACCTAACACCAATTCCTCAGAGCTACAAAGATGGGAACTTGTCCTCCAACATATCCTCTCCTCGCGTCACCCTCTTGGCCTAAAACTACGCTAACCTCCCTCCCCCCCTTCATCCTCAACTCACCTATCCATTACTCATTTCTCACTCCCCTTCCTTACCTTCATCCCCCTCTCTCTCTCCCTCCTCTCCGACCCGCCCCCCCTCTCTCTCTACACACACACACACACACACACACACACACACACACACACACATATATATATATATATATATTTGTGTGTGTGCTTTCTCTACATCTTTCCATCTTTCCCTGTTAATCAAAAACGTATAGACAAACCCCCCCCCCCTCCATTGCTCAGCATCATTCGGTTCACTCATCTTTACTTTTCTTCTCTTTACTGCTTGATCTTTTCTCCTTGGTTATATATCCTCTCTGGCTTGGCTCACTACTAATATACAATATCTCTGACTTCCACACTCCTTAAACACCTGCCTCATGACCTAGGTCATGATTTACCTTCCCCTTCCGTTCCCATCCTTTTTTCTTCCCTTCTCTCCCACCTGAAGAAGGAACTGTGTTCCGAAAGCTTGTCCTTTTTCGTCCGTTTTCTTTTATTTCATTTGTGTCACTATCGGCGGTACAGCACAAAAGTAAGTACTGTCCAGACAAACTATTGCTTTTGAAAAATAATTTAACAATTTGTATGTCATACAGAACGTTTTTTGCTGTCTCAACACTTCACTAGAGGTTTACGTAGCGTTTACTTAGAGCGAAGCACCGTGGAGCTACCAAAATAGTGAAAAAGTCATTCTCGTTGCCGTCTATGAAGGTATGGTCACTTCGGACGACCAGTACAGCTGCACACCTGCGTGGCATGGACTGTATGAGGTTATCAATCAGCTCTTGAGCGATATTTGGCTATACTTATATGCGTGCAATATCCAGGCCTGCAACCGTTGTGGAATGTTCTGGTCTGGCTGCAGTGCATCTTCCAAGTATATCCCAGACATGCTCAGTCGGGTTTTAAGTCCGGTGAACAAGCTTGCCACTCCATTCGTTAAATTCCCTCAGCTTGAGCATGTTGTCCACCAATGCAGCTCTGTGGGGTCGAGCGTTATCATTCACCAGAGGGAATCCATCTCCTACGGCACCTGTAGGGTATAACAAAAGGTCGAAGAACCTCGTCTCTAAATCTGTGAATAGCCACGGTCCGTAAGTGCGCCAATACTGACTCCTGCCTACACCATTCGTCCACCACTTTGATATGGTGATGTTTCCTGCAAATAAGCGGTTATGTTCCGAGTTCCACGTTCTCTCCACTTGAGGGAACGACGATTTTCCTACCACAAAATCTTGACTCATCTGTGAACAGAAACCTGGCGCAATTCGTTATGACTCCAATCATAAAGTTCCTCCGCCAATTTTCTGCGGGAAAAACGGTGTCGTGGTTTCATTAGGACACGCACAACAGTCCTCTGCGTGTAGAGCCCACATTTCCGAAGGCGTTTTCGGACTTTGTGTGTTGATATTGCGCATCCCATTGCTTCCTGGAGGATGCGCTTTCCGCTGTCTCGACGGGTTGTTAACCGGACATAACTGTCATCTCTTGCTGTTGTCACCCGTGGACGACCTTGGCCTTGCCTTCTTTTAACGGTTCCTGTTGCCAGAAATCGCGTCCACGTTCTGGAAATTGAACTTTAAAACACTCCAATAGCTGCAGCCACCTCCATCTGTGATTGTCCGCCGCGGTGGAGCAGCCGAGCGGACTAAAGCGTCTCGCTGTGGAGCGCGCGGTTGCTCGGTTCGAGGTTCGAGTCTTCCCTGGGGCATGGGTGTGTGTGTTTGTCCTTAGGTTAGTTTACCTAGGTTTGAGTAGTTTGTAAGCTACGGACTGATGACCACGCAGTTTGGTCCGATAGATTTACAAACATTTGAACATTTTTGTGATTGTCCCACTTCCAACCTTTCTATATCTCTCCACGCCATAGCTACCGCTAGGTCACGTTGATGTTGTATTCCACTATCTGCTCACTACACTATCTGAACCCTACTGTTTATGTAATTGATTTGGTAAACACAAGTGGACACCACCCTCCTCAGTAGCAAGTTTCTATTGTTATCACTATATATTTTATTTCGATAATCATGACGCACTATGTAGTTGGGTGCTTACAAAATTTGTTCGCATTCGGAGGAGAAGGTTAGGAGGTGCTGGTCTGACTGCAATGCGTCTTCCAAGTGCAACCCAGACATGTTCAGTCGGGTTTAAGTCCGGTGAACAAGCTAACCACTCCATCCGTTCAATTCCCTCAACTTCAGATTCAGTGCTGCTCTGTGGGGACGATCTTTATCGTCTACCAGAAGGAACTCATCTCCTGTGGCACCAGCGTAAGACACAACAAAAAGACGAAGGAAATGTTGTTTAATACAATTAAATCGCCCCCTTGCTGCAATATCGGGTAATAGAATCTATCTAACTGACAGGCTACAGCAAGTATATACTAATTAACAAACATCACATCTCCAATTCCATGTTGTGATCTTCAGTCCGGAGACTGATTTGATGCAGTTCTTCAGCCAACTCCGTCTTGAGCAAGCCTCTTTATTCATAAGAACGGCAATCCACATCTATTTGAACCTAATCACTATATTTGGATCTTGATCTTGCCCTGAGATCCCCCCCCCCCACACACACACTTCAATCCAATGCGAAATTCACGATTCCATTATGTCTAAGAATATGTCCTACCAGTCGATTCCTTCTTTCAGTTAAGGTATGCCAGAATTTCCTTTTCTCGCCATTTCTGTTCAGTACCTCACTAGTTACGCTATCTACCAAACTATGCATCTACATACGTATTCGGAAATCCACCCAAAGGTGCGTGGCGAAGAGTACCTAGTACCACTACTAGTTACTTGCTTTTCTGTTACACTCCCACATAGAACGAGGGAAAAACGAATAATTTTATGCATCTGTACGAGCCTTAATCTATCTTGTCTTAGCTTTGTGGTCTTTACGCGAAATATAAGTTGCCGGCAGTAGAATTGTTCTGCAGTCTGCTTGAAATTCCGGCTCTCTGAATTTCTTCAACAATTTTTCTCGAAAACACCTTTCCTCCAGTGACTCTCACTTGACTTTCCGAAGCATCTCAATAGCACTCACACATTGATCCTACCAGTAACAAACCTAGCCGCCCGCCTCTGAATTGCTTCTATGTCTTCCTTTAAATCTTTTTGTGGGGATCCCAAAGACTTGAGCAATACTCAAGACGCAACCGAACAAACGTTTTATATGTGGTCTCCTTTACATACGAATTACACCTTACCAAAACTCTCCCAATAAACCGAGGTCGGTCATCCGCCTTCCGCACGACTATCCTTATATGCTCGATCCATTTCAAACGCTGTGCAGCCTTACGCCTAGATATTTAACTGACGCGACTCTGTTAACCAGCACATTGGTAATGCTGTGGTAGAACATTATGGGATTGTTTCTCCTTCTCATCTGCATCACCTTACATTTTTCTACATTTAGAGCTAGCTACCATTCCTCAAACCACCTAGAAATTTTATCCAAGTCATTCTGCATCCTACTACAGTCATTCAATGACGACACTTTGCCGTACACCTCAGCATCATCAGCATACAGCCGCAGATTGCAACTCCCTCTGTCCGTCAGATCATTTATATAGATAGAAAATAATAAAGGACCTATCACACTTCCTTGGGACACTCCTGACGATACCCTTCGTCTGTAGCTCCACACTTCAAAACCTATGTTTTACTACCGTACAAGGCAAGATCCACACAAAAGCGTCAAATCACACACCATCTGTGAACCTACTGTTCGCTAATAACACCACGCTGATTACAGGTGAAAACATACATAATGTACGAAACTACAACAAGAAAATAATTGAGATGAACTATCGCTAGTGTCTAGACAACTAACTGTCCATTAAGAAAACGAGGACAGAAGAACATTATTTCAGTCTCAGAGAACAAAAGTCTGGAAATAAGAATGTGAATTACTTGGCCATTTGATTCATGAAAGATTCTTACGTATGCAAAAAACTCGGAAGGAGCTGTAATACGAAATGCTGTTGTGAGGAAGTGCATTGGGGTCGGTTTACGTTTTTCTGTGGGAGAAGAAAGTTAAAAGGTGTATTCTAGGTTTACCCTCTAGAAAGACTTGCAGATATCAATTCAGATTACTTAATATAAAGTAGTTCCCTGGCTCTCTATATATAACTCACTAATCCGCCCAAGAAATTAAACAGTTGTAGACTAAGAAATAATGTTCACTCACACAATACTAGGAACAGCCACAGGACAATATCCCATGCTCTCACACACAGTAGCTATCAACACATGAGTCTGATAGTCTTCGATAAATTGATAAACACTGTGAACGTTCACTCCCTTGCATAAGTTTAAGAAAGTTTTAGAACCTTGGCTAAAAGAGTATGAATTTTACAAAGTTGGTGAATTTATGGAAAATGATTTTCAAGACTTGAGCTTAGAGTAACTATACCAAACAGTAAAAATACGTGTAATAATCTTATGCTCATATACGAATGGTAAAGTGTGTGTGTGTGTGTGTGTGTGTGTGTGTGTGTAATTAATTTGTAAATATTTGTAATCAGCGGTCTAAAGCACCTCGCTGCGGAGCGCGCGGTTGCTCGCCGTGGAGGTTCGAGTCCTCCCTGGGGCATTGGTGTGTGGGTTCGTCCGTAGGTTAGATTACCTAGGTTGAAGTAGTTTGTAAGCTACGGACTGATGGCCGCGCAGTTTGGTCCGATAGATTTACAGACATTTGAACATTTTTTCATTGGCCTGGAATATATACATCATTATGTTTCTAATAATTCGTTTTTGTTCGTTTTTAGTATTTTAGGTAATAAACCGTTCTGGCACGCTATCTGAGTAGGCCTATAGCTAATAGGTAATGATTTTTTGGTGTTATTGCTTGCAATTTTTTGGTAGAAGCTGGTCTACATGTGCTGCTATTTGGTGACTGAAGTTGTTTTGTTTCTGTTTTCTTTCATTTATTCCATTGGATTTTTTGTTCTAGCCCTTCACCATTAAGCACGTGGCATTTTGTTTGTGTTGTGTTTTTGTTTTGTGTGGTGTTGCCAACTACTGAATAAATGTTTGTTCTATCTTTGCTTTACGTCCGTATGTGTGTGTGTTTCCGATGCATATGTGGAAAAATTGCAACAGTTATTGATATTTTTATTTATTTATTCTTTTTATTTTTTAACTAATGATTCTGCTCCTGTGTGTGTGTGTGTGTGTGTGTGTGTGTGTGTGTGTGTGTAAGTGTAAGAGAGAGAGAGAGAGAGAGAGAGAGAGAGAGAAAGAGAGAAAGAGAGAGAGAGAGAAAGACAGAAAAAGAGATAGAGAGAAGAAACCTGCATTTTAGTATACACAAATTATTATTACTTATAACACACTGTAACCAGATATTGGCAATGCCAGTTGTGTCAAAATCTGCGGTAAGCTTGAGAACAATAAATTCAAAGCAAAGGCAAGAACCTTTTACATTCACGTTGACTACTGAGTCAGCGACACAGGCTTTTGCGCTGGCAACCAAATCGAACAACATTGCTTTCACTGACGAATCCCGAGTTTGTCTGTGCCACCACGATGGTCGGATTAGAGTCTGAACTGAACTGAGAGACTGTTAATCCTTTATTTGGTCATCAACATGTGCGCCGGCCGCGGTGGCCGAGGAGACTAAAGCGCTCCAGTCACGGTCTGCATGGTCACTACGGTCGGGGGTTCGAATCCCCCCTCGGGCATGGATATTTGTGCCGTCCTAGTTCGTAAGTAGTTCATAAGTATCTAGAATGAAACTTCACTCTGCAGCGGAGTGTGCGCTGATATGAAACTTCCTGGCAGATTAAAATTGTGTGCCGGAACCGGGACTCGAACCTGGGACCTTTGCCTTTCGCGGGCAAGCGCACTACCGACTGTGCTATCCCGACACGACTCACGATGCCGCCTCACAACTTTACTTCCGCCAGTACCTCGTCTCCTACTTTCCAAACTTCACAGAAGCTCTCCTGCAAACACGCAAGACTAGCACTCCTGGAAGAAAGGATATGGTGGAGACATGGCTTAGCCACAGCCTAAGGGATGTTTCCAGAATGAAACTTCACTCTGCAGCGGAGTGTGCGAAGATATGAAACTTCCTGGTAGATTAAAATTGTGTGCCGGAACCGGGCATCGTGAGTCGTGTCGGGTTAGCACAGTTGGTAGTGCGCTTGCCCGCGAAATTCAAAGGTCCCAGGTCGAGTCCCGGTTCCGGCAATCAATTTTAATCTGCCAGGAAGTTTCATATCAGCGCACACTCCGCTGCAGAGTGAAATTTCATTCTGGAAACATCCCTTCGGCTGTGGCTAAGCCATGTCTCCACCATATCCTTTCTTCCAGGAGTGCTAGTCTTGCGTGTTTGCAGGAGAGCTTCTGTGAAGTTTGGAAAGTAGGAGTCGAGGTACTGGCGGAAGTAAAGTTGTGAGACGGCATCGTGAGTCGTGTCGGTATAGCACAGTCGGTAGTGCGCTTGCCCGCGAAAGGCAAAGGTCCCAGGTTCGAGTCCCGGTTCCGGCACACAATTTTAATCTGCCCGGAAGTTTCAGTTCATAAGTAGTTTGTACGTTTACGGACTGATGACCCCGTAGTTAAGTCCCATAGACTATACAAACATTCGATCAACATGTTTCAGGTCACGTTCTGTGATGGACGATAATGCTTGAAATCTCCACTTAAGCTCTGAAATACATTGATGTTTAGTTGTCTTTTACGAATTCATAAAATTCTGAATCATTAGTATTTTTTTTTTCTTATACGTACGTACCTCCTTATAAAGGAAAAGAGGAAAACTTGAAGGCAATGCAAAAGTATTGGAGAATTCTAATTTGGGATACTGCAATTAGTCTGATGTTTTTTGGAAAGACTATTAGAGGGAGGAAACAGTCGGCTGCGGTGGCCGAGGGGAATGAGGCGCTTCAGTCACGGTCTGCACGGCCACTACGGTCGGGAGTTCGAATCCCTCCTCGGGCGTGGATATTTGTGCCGTCCTTAGTTGTAGGTAGTTGGTAAGTAGTTTGTAAGTTTAGGGACTGATGACACCGTAGTTAAGTCCCATAAGCTTTACAAACATTTGAACATTTGAACATTTTGGAGGAAAGAGTATCTCCTATATCAGTGACCGATGTACGATACGAAAGATTTCATCACTTGCCAAATCATGGGCCAAAAGAAATGAGTAGGTTTTGTCTTCTACATCTACAACCATACTCCGCAAGCCACCTGACGGTGTGTGGCCGAGGGTACCTTGAGTACCACTAGACTGTCTTCATGGATACTTGACCTGAGATGTGGAAACTGTGGGATTTTCTGGACCTGTTTTAAGACATTTCACGTGAAGTAATTGAAATACTGTAATTTCTATGGACACAGGAACATAACTGTACGATTTATGTTGTTATATCCCTTTCCGTTTTGGGGCAATGTTACACTCCTGGCCATTAAAATTGCTACACTACGAAGATGACGTTCTACAGACGCGAAATTTAACCAACAGAAAGAGAATGATATGCAAATGATTACCTTTTCAGAGCATTCACCTACAACATGCTGACAGGAGGAATGTTTCCAACCGATTTCTCATACACAAACAGCAGCTGACCGGCGTTGCCTGGTGAAACGTTATTGTGATGCCTCATGTAAGGAGGAGAAATGCGTACCATCACGTTAAAGATCGGTTTTCAGCCTATCGCGATTGCGGTTTATCGTATCGAGCCACTCCTGCTCGCGTTGGTCGCGATCCAATGACTGTTAACAGAATGTGGAATCGGTGGGTTCAGGAGGGCAATACGGAACGCCGTGCTGGATCCCAACGGCCTCGTATCACTAGCAGTCAAGATGACAGGCATCTTATCCACATGGCTGCAATGGATCGTACAGCCACGTCTAGAACCCTGAGTCAACAGATGGGGACGTTTGCAAGACAACAACCACCTGCACGAACAGTTAGACGACGTTTGCAGCCGCATGGACTATCAGCTCGGAGACCATGGCTGCGGTTACCGTTGTCGCTGCATCACAGACAGGAGCGCCTGCTATAGTGTACGCAACGACGAACCTGGGTGCATGTATGGCAAAACGTCATTTTTTCGGATAAACCTAGGTTCTGTTTTCAGCATCATAATGGTCGTATCCGTTTTTGGCGACATCGCGGTGAACACACATGGGAAACGTGTATTCGTCATCGCCATACAGGCGTATCACCCGGCTTGTTGGTATGGGGTTCCATTGGTTACACGTCTCAGTAACCTCTTGTTCGGATCGACGGCACTTTGAACAGTGGCCGTTACATTTCAGATGTGGCTCTACCCTTCATTCGATCCCTGCGAAACCCTTCATTTCAAGAGGATAATGCACGACCGCACCTTGCAGATCCTGTACGGGCCTTTTTGGATACGGAAAAAGTTCGACTGCTGCCCTGGCCAGCACATTCTCCAGATCTCTCACCAATTGAAAACTTCTGTTTAATGGTGGCCCAGCAAGTGGCTCGTCGTAATACGCCAGTCACTACTCTTGATGAACTGTGGTATCGTGTTGAAGGTGCATGGGCATCTGTACCTGTACAGGCCATTTAAGCTCTGTTTGACTCAACGCCCAGACGTATCAAGGCCGTTATTACGGCCAGAAGTAGTTGTTGTGAGCACTGAGTTCTCAGGATCTATCACCCAAATTGCGTGTAAATGTAATCACATGTCAGTTCTAGTGTATTTGTTCAATGTATACTCGTTCATCATCTGCATTTATTGTTAGTGTAGCAATTTTAATGGTCTGTAGTGTATGTACAGACAAGAATCTATATTATGAGAAAAAAATCATATGAATTTATCCATGGCCCTACACGTCTAATTTAAGTAACTTAATGTATTTTCTTCGCGTGATTTCTGTGTGTGCCAAATAAAGGGTTAGACTGTTGCCTTATCGTCGTTATTCTGGCACTGCACCCGGTATATGGTTTGCAGTGGTTTGCATTTTACCTTTCGCATCCCTGTAGTGTGCACTGCCGGTACACAAACGAGCCAGCTTGCTTTTCTGAAATCCTGGAGCCTTTTTTCGTTCCATGCCTTTGGAACTTGCTGAAGTGCACCTTGAAACAGTTATGATGCGGAACCGCACGTAGCACGCACGATCAACACTTCTTCGTCGTCCATATGATGCTCTCCTGTCGTAGCCTTCCTGTCCTCCCGATCCCTTATCTATCGAAATCGTCTGGTCAATGATGATTTCGTGTGACATTTTAGGCCGTTCGACCCCAGCTGGGATCGTGTTCGGTCTGTCTGGTCCAAGTCTTTAGTTGACGCCACATGGGCAACTTGCACGTCGATGATGATGAAATGATTATGTGGACAACACAACACCCAGCCCCCGAGTGGAGAAAATTTCCAATCCGACCGGGAATCGAACCCGGACTCACCCTCCGTTGCAATCTACCATGCTGTCCAGTGGACTACGGCCGGCCGCGGTGGCCGAGGGGACTGAGGCGCTCCAGTCACGGTCTGCACGGCCACTACGGTCGGGGGTTCGTATCCCCCCTCGGGCATGGATGTTTGTGTCGTCCTTAGTCTTAGGTAGTTCATAAGTAGTTAGGGACTGATGACCCCGTAGTTAAGTCCCATAAGTTCTACAAACATTTGAACAAAAAAGTGGACTACGGAGGCGGCGGACGTGTGGTCAATGATGCTGAGCGACTGGCCCGGGGTACAGCACCCACTGCTATACCAGACCTACTTTGGCAAAATGTGGAAGTAGCGTGGATTGCTATATCCCAACAGAATATCCAGAGCATCTTTGAATCAACTCCGAGGCGTGAAGCAGCTGTTGTAGCCACAAATGGCGGCAACACTCAGTACTTATCTCGTCATCATCTTCACTTCACACGGGGCTGTAGTTTAAAACATGTGATCTTTGCTTCATTATCTGCGGTCCATGGTGACATTTATTGGCTTCCTGCATGACCAAATTTACAAATAATTGATGCCTCATGACGTATTACGTGATGCCTTCTAGAGTGTGTCCATGAAGTAAAGTCGAATTTAAATTCTGCAGCATTTTGTCATATGAGTTTCTACAGCCGTGGCTTTTTCGTGTTTGTTATCTGCGATCCTTATCATCTGTAGACTTATAGGTTTTGTGTGGTGAGCGTTCTTATTTGATGTTCGTCACGGAACAGAGGCCAACTGAGCAACGTATCCAAATGAAGTAATGATCACAAAAACAGTGAAAGTCAGACGGCAGCCTTTCGCAAATTGCGTGTGATACTCGGACGTAATGTTGCTCCAACTAATCGTCAGTTAGGAAGTTGATCCGTTAGACTGAGACCACTGGGTCTGTCTCAAACGTTAGGAAAACAGGACGGCCGCGCTCTGTTCGAACAAAAGATAACATTTCTGTCGTGTGTGACAATTTGACACAACCAGGAAATAGGTTCCTCGACGAGATCACTGCTTGAAATCCTTTCAAATGTGCTGAAGCTGCATGAGTACAAGATTCAACTTACATAAGAGTTGAAGACTGCAGATCAGGGAAAGAGACATGGAGTTGCTCAATGTGTCTTGACTCGCACACCCACCTTGGGTGTGTCAATAAGCGGAACTGCATTTTGGATGGCTAGCAGTGTATATCTTTTATTGTCATCCTTTGATGAACTAGAGATCCTGTATCGAAGTATAGGCTGTGAGCTCTGTGCTATGGATGCTGAACCCGTGAAAAGACCTGAATTGGCTCCCACTCTCTAAACGATTTCATGTTAGCCGCGTCCAGAGACATTCCAGCGACTTGTAGGCTCACTTCCATGTCGTCTCAGTGCAGTCTGCAAGACCAGAGGAGACCTCACAAGATACACTATTGGCCATTAAAATTGCTACACCAAGAAAAAATGCATTTGATAAACGAGTATTTATTGTACAAATCAATTATGCTACAACTGACATGTGATTACATTTTCGCGCAATTTGGGTGCATAGATCCAGAGAAATCAGTACCCACAACAACCTCCTCTGGCCGTAATAACGGCCTTGTTACGCCCGGGCATTGAGCCAAACAGCGTTTGGATGGCGTGTACAGGTCCAGATACCCATGCAGCTTCAACACGATACCTCAGTTTATCAAAAGTAGTGACTGGCGTATTGTGACGAGCCAGTTGCTCGGCCACCGTTGACCAGACGTTTTCAATTCTGGAGAATGTGCTGGCCAGGGCAGCAGTCAAACTTTTCCGTGTCCAGAAAGGCCCGTACAGTACCTGCAACATGCGGTCGGGCATTATCCTTCTGAAATGTAGGGTTTCGCAGGGATCGAATAAAGGGCAGAGCCACGGGTCGTGAGACATCTGAAATGTAACGGCCACTGTTCAAAGTGCCATCGATGCGAACAAGAGGTAATCGAGACGTGTAACTCCCCATACCATCACGCCGGGTGATACGCCTGTATGGCGATGACGAATACACGTTTCCAATGTGCGATCAGCGTGATATCGTCAAACACGTATGCGACATCATGATGCTGTAAACAAAACCTAGATTCATCCAAAAAATGATGTTTTGCTATTCGTGCACCCAGGTTCGTCGTTGCGTACACAATCGCAGGCGCTCCTGTCTATGATGCAGCGTCAGGGGTAACTGCAGTTATGGTCTCCGAACTGATAGCCCATGCTGCTGCAAACGTCATTTAACTGTTCGTGCAGATGGTTGTTGTCTTGCATACGTCCCCATCTGTTGACTCAGGGATCAAGACGTGGCTGCACGATCCGCTACTGCTTTGCGGATAAGATGCCTGTCATCTCGACTGCTAGTGCTACAAGGCCGTTAGGATCCAGCACTGCGTTCCGTATTGCCCTCCTGAACCCACGGATTCCATTTTCTGGTACCAGTCATTGGATCGCGACCAACGCGAGTAGCAATGTTGCGATACGATAAACCGCAATCGCGATAGGCTACAAACCGACCTTTATCAAAGTCGTAAACTTGATGGTACGCATTTCTCCTCCTTACATGAGGCATCACAATAACGTTTCACCAGGCAATGCCGGTCAACTGTTATTTGTGTATGAGAAATCGGTTGGAAACTTTTCTCCTGTCAGCACGTTGTATGTGTCGTCACCGGCGCGAACCCTGTTTGAATGCTTTGAAAAGCTAATAATTTGCATATCACGGCATCTTCTTCCTGTTGGTTAAATTTCGCGTCTGTAGCACGTCATCGTGGTGTAGCAATTTTAATGGCTGGGAGTGTAACATCTTTAAAAACAAAGCATTCTAATCGTTACAATGAAATATCAACAAAGTTAATTAAAGCATGTTCTTGTGAATTTACTATAATTTAATGTTATTTGTGTAACCAGTCTATTATAACTGGAACATTTTCTGATTGGATAAAATATGCGGATATAACCTCTATTCAAGATTTCTGAATGGTTTCGATATAGAGAAGGCTATATCCACTTATAGTGAGAATGTTCTTAATTAATTAGCTAATAAATTACAAGCACCAAGTATTTTCTATGATTAATCAAAGACATTTAATCGTGTGAACCATAACATCCTCTTATGTAAAGTATAATGCTATGGTGTCACGGGAATTGCTGCAAAATGGTTCAAGCAGTAATTCGCTAACAGAGAAAAAGGTTGTCAGAGCAAGGGATTAATGAATTAAGCTATCAGTCATCATCAGATTGGGAAGAAATTACATGTGGTGTCCCACAAGGATCCATCTTAGGACCATTGCTTTTTCTTGTGTACATTAATGACCTCTCATCAGTTACACTGTCAGAATCAGTGTTCCTTTTGTTTTCAGATGATACAAGTATTGCAATAAGTAGCATGTCGAGGGTAGTTCTAGAAACGTCTGCTAATGATATTTTCATGAACATTAATAAATGGTTTAAAGCAAATTCAGTGACATTAAAGTTTGAAAAGACTCACTACATGCAGTTCACAATGTGTAAGAGATTTCCATCCAGCATAAGCATAAAGTATGAAAAAGAGCAGATAGATGAGGTTGACAGTGTTAGAATCCTGGGATTACAGTTTAATAATAAATTCAGTTGGGAGGAGCACTCCACATAACTGCAGAAACGACTTAACAAATCTGTATTTGCAATACGAGTGGTATCAGAAATAGGAGACATAAAAATACAAAAGCTTGCCTACTTTGCTTACTTTCATTTCATAATGTCATATGGTATAATATTTTTGGGGTAACTCTTCAAGTGAAGCAAAAGTTTTCAGTGTCCAAAAGCGTACAATACGTATTATTTGTGGAGTAAATTCACGGACATCCTGGAGAAGCCTCTTCAAAGAACTGGGTATATTAGCTACTGCCTGGCAGTATATATAATCATTAAATAAATTTTTCATAAATTATTTATCCCTTTTACCAACAAACAGCTTAGTTCGTATCTACAATATTAGGAACAAAAATGATCTACACAAGGACTTAAAAATACTTTAGTTGAAAATTTAGCTACAAATAAAGATCAGTTTAAAAGAGTTCTAAAAGACTTTGTAGTGGCCAACTCCTACTCCTCTGACGAATTTTTAAATAGATCTAAATGATGTATGTATCTGTATCCATACTATTAGTATTATTATATTATCAGCTTGTAAAAAAAGAAAAACAACAAAACCTTGATATGATTCTTCAGTTTCTCCCGGCGTATTTTATAATCAAAATATCCACGGGTGTACTACCGGGCCGGCCGCGGTGGCCGAGGGGACTAAGGCGCTTCAGTCACGGTCTGCACGGCCACTACGGTCGGGGGTTCGAATCCCCCCTCGGGCATGGCTATTTGTGCCGTCCTAGTTCGTAAGTAGTTCATAAGTAAATTGTGAGTTTAGGGACTGATGACCCCGTAGTTAAGTCCCATAGACTATACAACCATTTGAACATTTGTACTACCGGTCTATAGTGTCCAACGGGCACACTATATACCGGCAGTGCACCCGTGGATATTTTGATTAAAACCTTGATATGTTCCACATCCACGAGGATCTATAGAAGGAACAACTAACCTAATCTAGAAGGAACAACTAACCTATTCAAAATGTTCAATTGTTTGTAAATTTATCGGACTTAACTGCGTGGTCATCAGTCCATAGCTTACAAACTACTTAAACTAAGGTAAACTAAACTAAGGACAACACAAACATCAGTGCCCGAGCGGGGATTCGAACCCCCGACGGCGGACGGCCGCGCGCCCCGCAGCACGGCTCTCCAATGCGCACGGCTAACCCGCCGCGGCAACGACTAACGTAACCTATCTAACCTAAACGAGTATTGTAGCTTATCACACTGCAGACCATTGCGTATTGGACGAATTCACTCTATCAGACAGCGCTCGCCAGGTGAAAGTCGTACGGGCAAACGATCATCATTCTCGTGGAGGCATAATCTGCTTTCATCGCAGAAGACCACGGCCCGCCATTCAATCTTCGAAGTGAACCTATTCTGGGCTCACGAACCCTCTTATCTCTGCTGTGGTGTCTATACGATCTGCCACTGATGCCATTACAATAAGACGATCTTCAGGGCCGGCGCAAGCCCAAGTGCCGCCCCGTGCGAGCTGCTGAATTGCCGCCCCCCTTTTTTTGTTTTTGTTTTGTTTTTTACAAAACGTTTGTGGAATTTTATTTAAACAAATCTTTATTTTTACTTTTCAGATCTACCTAGGGTTCGGCCACTGAGTGACCATTCTAAGCTTTTAATATGTGGTTACATCTAAGCCGTCATGTTCAACATGACGGTATAGATGTAAACATAAAGCATTGAGAATAGCCACACCGCGTCCGAAATCTATGTAGATCTGGAAAATAAAATAAGGTGAAACGGTCAAAGAGTGGGACGGAAGACACTGGAGAGAGAAAGAATAAGGAGATGGAGTAACATAATAATGCAATAAATACACACTCTGGCATCGACGGATACTCATGCTAGTCGAAATATATTACCTCACTGCACTGCGGTCGTTCGTTTCAAAGAAATGACACTCGACATCTGTCGTAATTTCCATGTCTCAGTTCTTTCGTGTCTGATTATGGAATAAGAGGCAACAAATTAGTCATCGCCGTATCACTTCACTTCGCTTTATTTTAATTCTAGCTATTGGGATGAGACGTGCTTATTGTCGACTTGCCAATTTTTGAAGTAACAAATCATAAGAAAAATACATTTCCTATTCATCAATCTCGAAGCAGAAAAATTCTAACTTACGAGTAACGTGCATGCGCAATAATAATAGTACGATATCTGAAAAGCACCTACCTGTTATATCCCAAGTGGCAAGATATTCGGACGCACCAATACTTCCGTACTTACGAAACGCACTGAAAGTGCTTCTGACCAATCTTGACTCTCTCGGCCAACTATCGAAACGAATTCTGTAGTTTTCGTTGTAGAGAACGCAACAATACCTACTGTCTGGAAAGGCGAAGTGGTGACGCGGCAGTGCCTGGAACTAGATCACGTGACGAGGTACAGCGAGGCTACGGTTAAACTAGCTCCCAAGGAGAAGCAGCAAGAAGCTCACAATAAGTATGTGGCCGAAGATATGGATAAATGTATTATCAGGCAGCAATTTCTATGGCATTACGAAAAATAGGAAGGAATACGAAATTTGCGAAAACTGCACAACTTTTGCCAAACAGAAAAGAGATTGAAAGCTAGCAAGAAAACGCTCAGGAGCTATGTTCTGTCTATAGATTTTGGTTTTAGAAGGTGTCAAAATTAACGTTTTGTTTTGTGCGGACGAGAGGGCATTGCTGCGAAAAATCCACTTTCTAAGATTTTCATCAGAATCAAAGCGACCAGTAGTTTACTTTGATGAAACATAAATAAATGTTGGCAAAGTGATAGTGTACGAGTAGTATTGCCAAACAAAAGTGCCGGTTAGATTTAATTGTCCTTCATGGAGGTGTTTCAAAACGTCCGACTATCACTCAGAAACGAATAGCAGAAATGTTCAAAAATACGTCGAAACCCAACTTCTGTCAGGCTTACTACCAATGTCTTTATCCCTTGTAATTACTCGCAGCGTATCTACCCATTCGGAATACTTCTAGCCATTGTAGGAGTTGGACACAGTGGCGTAGCTATCATAGGGCTAGGCGGGGCAGTGCTCCGGGGCCCCCGAGATGAAGGGGCCCCCGAGATGAAGGGGCCCCTCGGCCTTCGTGGGCAAAGTTCGGAAAAAGTTACAGTAGAGCGTCTTTTTTTATTTTTATTTGTTTATTTATTTACCTTCCCATCTTACCGACAATCAATTCCCCCTCCCGTCAAACTAAGCTTCCCACAGTAGCCGCACTGGGCCACAGGGTAACGGAACGTTGCTTCCAGTGGGGCCTGCTAACAGGCTAAGCAGACAGTCGCTGAGTACAACAATCTGCAGAAGTAGCGGCAGCATCAAAGCTGCTCACAGCAACAGCTGCGCCTTGCAAGTGTTGCCCCGTGCAATGTGAAGGATCTCGCGACTTCAAATAGTGTATAAATACATCTACTGTACAGTAGTAGTCTTATTGGTAAGTAGAAGTGTACAGTTCGATTATATGAATAATCGGTTTTCCGAACATCAATGTCCCCCAATTACACTTCGGAAAATCGACGTTCTACTGTATATAATATTTTAGCTGAATGAAGGGTTTTTCGACTTTCAACTTTTCGATCACTGCCAACAAACTTCAAACGCACGAAGTGAAATCCTAAAACTATTCCCATCTCAGAATATAAACATAAAGACGTATTGCTTGTCCGCTAAGACGTGCACCCTGCCACCTGCTGAATTACTAGCAGTGTGCGACAATACTGTTCATGGTTTGATTCGCGGCAGGGGAACATATTTTCGTGGTTGAGTAAAACTTCATTGTTCATTTTTACGAGCTTCTGCCTGCGACTTCATTAACCTAGTATGGAGCAACTTCGAAAACTATTCCATGGTAGTTTTATCTGTATGTCCTACCCAGGTCCTACTCTATCCCTCTCCAAAATTTCATCCAAATCCACCCACTAGTTTCTGCTTGAAAGTATAATTAACTTTCACAGTTATAATTATATTAGAGAGTACGATTAAATATTATTATCTGCTGCGTGACACACAGTAATTTACTTAAGAGTATTTAGGTTTGCCTTATTATGTCTTCCAGTAAGCGATAAGGACCTGATGAAGTAGTATTGCCGATTACGGGCATGTTCGGTTGCTCAAGCATACACCAAAACTTTGAAAATTATTTTAGTAGTTACTACAACAGGAAAACAGGTTCACATGGTCGCAAAAGCCGCCCATTAGTTTGGAAACGTGAAACTGAAATTAATGGCTGTTAATTTCTTTGCTGTATGTTAAAAAATTACTTTTCTCCTTTCAGAGATTAAAATGATCCTAAATTAACACCAGATGAAGCAAAAAAGAAGAAATACTACTAAAAACAAAATTACTTTAAATTTGTACCTGGAACTGGAAAAAATTATAATAAAGGTTTTTTTTTTTTTTTTTTACAAACACCTGTCGGGCGTGGGGGAGGGGGGGCGGAGGGCGGAGGGCGGAGGGCGGAGGCCGGCAACCAACTCCCCCCTATTGGAAACGCCACTGAGCATACCCCAAGATTTTCAAAAGTCGGCGCCTGTGGTATAGTTTTAGTTTAGAGAGGGCCCCAACGTCATTTTTCACCCGGGGCCCTTGGTGTAGTAGCTACGCCACTGGTTGGACATGTATGACTGTAGTAATGTTCAGCCATTTTTTCCCATAATGCGGGAAGAAAAAACACTCGGAAATTGCCATTGAATGGCTTAGCAAAACTGATTCAGGCGTAACATGTTATCGCAGTATCGAACCATTCGAATTTCCAAACTAGATTTCGTTTTATGCAAAGCAAAATTAGTTGTGAGTGAACGTACGGCGTATAACAGGCGGGCAGCACTCCTCTTATCTACATTATAAGAAAATACTGCCGTGTACGCCAGACTGCTTCCCCGTCTCTGTTCCTCCGGCGAAAACACAACGGTGCTGCCCCACACACACACACAAAAGGGGGGTAGCGGGCCGGCAGATTTGCCGCCCCCTGGAAAGCGCCGCCCCGTGCGGCCGCACGTTTCGCACGCGCCTTGCGCCGGCCCTGACGATCTTGGAGGATGCCTGTGTGGTGTGGAACCTCGTCTAAAAGTGTAAGAATGTTCACGTGACCATTACAATCACCATCGTTGTACAACTGAAATATCACGTTCAACTTGTGTGGCAATTCTCTGAAAGTTCGGTGTTCGGTGTTCAAATGTTCCAAATTTTGTAAACATAAACGAGCAAAATACTAAAGTCTTCGGTCCCTAGACTTAGAAACTACTTAAACTAACTTACGCTGAGGACAAAAGACACGCATTCATGCTGGAGAGAGGACTCGAACAGCCGGCTGGAGCGGCCACATAAGCCTTGACTTGGCGCATTAGACCGCGCGACCATTCCCGGGCGGCTCAGGTGGCTGTAGGAAGCACGTCTGTTTGTTTCGCATGTTGATATCATAGGAAGCATGATGTCTGAATATATTCCCTGATAAAGGTACACACAGATGGTGGTTTGGCAGCTGTCACTGTTGGCGGACGTCAGTAAAACGATCGTCAGAGTCTCTACTATCCCCCTGGTGGCATCTGACGTCATTACATCCAATTTTTTCGACAGTTGTGGTGTAACAAGATTATTCAGCTCAGTTTTGCAGCTAAAGAATACAATAAATAATTCCACTTCTGTTAATGTTGTAAAAAACATTTATACTTAATTTTCTCTTTGTTTCATAACACGAAAATGACTACTCATTTTGAGACGCCAGCTATTTCACCACCGACGTCGCCGAGATCAGCGATATACAAGCCGATCACTGTTGTCAATTGAGCGAAGGGCGTGTCACGGAAGACGATGCTGTAGAACAATGTCAATAGTCAGCGATATTTTATTACAAAATAAAAAAGAAAACCTTATTTATTTTTATGCAATATATTTACTGAAATTAAAGTTAACCAGAGTTCACTTTGTCTTGATGTATGAAGCCAGATTGTTCCTATTTCACAATCTAGTTGTAAAATTGTAGACATTGAAAGGACGAGTTGTTCGATAATCGATTCTGTGATGAAAGAACTCATTCGTAATTAATGATTTATATGACTAAAGAATTCTCTGAAGGGCTTTTGATTCCTGTGACGAATTATGGATACTTTATTTTTAAAGAATTTATTAAGAAGACTGATTGGGTTTGGTGTCATCAAAATATTTTACAAGAGGAGTATCAGCGTTTATTGTGAGACATCAGAGTTTACGTATCAGTGTCAATCTTTTTGACAGCTTATTTTATGCAGGTGTTTGAGGAGAGATCTGAATAGATTTATGACGAAAAGGGACTTGCCCAAGAGCCTGCGAAATTTCGTTTGCGTATTATTTTGTGGAGGGCATCCCTCCCATGCGCCGAAGAAGTCGGATCTGTTATATAGTGAATTATCGTTTTGAGAGCATACATTTGGATAAAGGCAGTTTCAGTTAACGAATACTTTTTCAAATAATAAAGTTTATTATAAATGAAGGAGAGGAGTCCATGTTACCTCATGAGCCTTCGTTGAGACAGATATCGGTGTGAAGTAAGAAATGAATGCTCATATGTGCATAAAAGTAAGCAAGACGGGGGAAGTGCCGCTGCACAGTGTAAGTTATTTGAAGAAGATAGTGAGCACCAACCTTATCAAAATAAAACAGAATACTAAAATTAATAATACATCTACATATATACTCCGCAATCCACCATAAAGTGCGTGGCGGAGGGTACACTGTACCGCTACTAGGCATTAGTTTTCCTATTCCATTCCCAAACAGAAAGAGGAAAAAAAGAATGCCTATATGCGTACGAGCCCTAATTTCTCTTCTTTTCTTTGTGAGCATTACGCGATCGTACTACAAACTGCTTCAAATGCCGACCTTCTAAATTTCCCCAACAGAATTTTTCGAAAAGAACGTCGTCTTTCCTCCGGCGATCCCCATCTGAGTTTGCGGAGCATTTCCGAGACACCGAGCATTGGTCGAACCTATAAGTAACGAACTTAGCTGCTCGCCTCTGAACTGCTTCTAAGTCTTCCTTTAAACTGATCTGCTGCGGGTCTCAAATACTTGAGCAATACCCATGACGTGGTCGTACAAGCGTTTTATACGCACTCTCCGGTACAGATGAAGTACATCTTCCCAAAATTTTCCCAATAAGCCGAGTCGACTGTCCGCCTTACTCACAACTGTCCTTACATGTTCGTTCCACTTCATATCGCTTTGCAATGTTACGCCTAGATATTTGAAGAAAGCGTCTGCATCAAGAAGCTCGCTACTAATGCTATATTCGAACATTATGGAATTGTTTTTCCTACTCTTGTGCATCACCGTGCATTTTCTACGTTTAGAGCTAGCTGTCATCCTTCACACAAACTAGAAATTTCGTCGAAGTCATCATATATGCCATTACATTTAATTAAAGATGACACCCTCCCATACACCACAGCATCATCAGGAAACAGCCGCAAATTACGATTACTCCATCAATCAGATCATTTATATATATAGAAAATAATAGCGGTCCCGTCACATCCACTAGGGTAAGCCTGACGATACACTCGTCTCTGACGAACACTCGCCGTCGAGAACAACGTACTGCGTTCTATTACTTAGGAAGTCTTCCAGCCAGTCACACATCTGTGAACCTATTCCATAAGCTCGTATCTTCGTTAGCAGTCTGCAGAGTGGCACCGCGGCAAATGCCTTTTCGAAACTGAGAAAACACAATCCGCTTGTTGCTCTTCATCCATGGCTCGCAAGATGTCATGTGACAAAAGGGCAGGCTGAGTTTCACATGAACGATGTTTCCATAACCCGTGCTGATCATAGAAAGAAGCTTTTCCGTCTCAAGGAAATTTACGACATTTGAACTGAAATTACGCTCCAAAATTCTACAGGAAACTGATGACAACGATATTGGCCTGTAATTATGTGGGTCAGTTCTTTTAACTTTCTTATAAACGGGAGCAACCTGCGCTTTTTCCAATCGCTAGGAATTTTGCGCTGAATTGAAGATTGTTCAAATGTTTGTAAAGCTTATGGGACTTAACTACGGGGTCATCAATCCCTAAACTTACAAACTACTTATGAACTAGCTAAGACTAAAGACGGCACAAATATCCATGCCCGAGGGGGGATTCGAACCCCCGACCGTAGTGGCCGTGCAGACTGTGACTGACGCGCCTCAGCCGGCTCGGTCACCGCGGCCGGCGCTGAATTAAAGATTCGCGATAAATGCAAACTACGTACGTGGCCATCAATGCAGAATTTAGTAAAACCGAACTGGTATTCCATCTGGACCAGGAGAGTTTTTTTGTATTTAGATCTCTCAGCCGGAAATACCTATTACTATGTCCTCAGTTTGAGAGTTAAAATGTTCAAATGTTTGTCAAGCTTAAGGGACTTAACTGCGGCGTCATCAGTCCCTAATCTTACAAACTACTTATGAACTAACTTATACTAAAGACGGAACAACCATCCATGCCTGAGGGGGGGGGGATTCGAACCCCCGGCGGGGAACAGCCTCGCGCATCGTAGCATGGTGCCTCAATGCGCTCGGCCGCTCCGCCGCGGCTTTGGGAGTTAGTGCGTTGATCAAATGATGGTACATTTGTGTGGTTCTCCTGCGTGAAAGAATTCTTAAATAATATCGTATAACTCGTACAGCATTTAAATAGATAGTGTACGAATGAAATACATTTATTGGTACATTTCTTCTGAATACATTTATCATAGACATTTAAAGTTTAGATTGGCCAAAACACTTAGTGTCCATAAATGTCCTTGACACAGACCAGCTGCCTTTGGGTATATAGTTGGTCGTAATTAGACCAAATATGGTTTGTGTTGTCTTTTACATTTTAATAGCGTTAAGTTTAAATAAATAGTGATAGTAACAATTAGATAAGTTGATGGTGAAATTCATGGTGTTACATATTTAGTTATTTATACAATTGTAAATTTAATTCGATTACTATCTATGAATAATGGATACAACAAATTATAAGGAAAAGGAAGGGCAACTCAGAAAATCATTGTTATTAAGAAGGATAAATAAAAGAAGATAGGAAAGGGTAGGTGTCGGCCGCGGTGGCCGAGGGGACTGAGGCGCTTCAGTCACGGTCTGCACGGCCACTACGGTCGGGGGTTCGAATCCCCCCTCGGGCATGGATATTTGTGCCGTCCTTAGTTGTAGGTAGTTGATAAGTAGTTTGTAAGTTTAGGGAATGATGACCCCGTAGTTAAGTCCCATAGACTATACAAACATTTGAACATTTTTGAATATTTTATGAGTAGCTCAGGAGTTCAAAATTTGTACTACCACACATCAAAGGTATTCCACATAATCAGAGACGTTATCTTCCATTTCAGTATATAATGAAACACTTTAGTGAAATATTAAAGGATGAAGAGTTAATGGCAATACTCCTTGCTGAAATACCCTCAGGCCAGAGTTGGTCAGCTGAAGAAGCAGATTTTAGTGAGGAAGAGCCAGGGTGGTGGTACAGTCAATGTACCACCACTGTTTTCGAAAAACTTTTTTTTTTTTTTTGAAAAATATAATAATGTGAATTAAAATTCTCATTATAACGTAATTCTATAAAATTTCACCAATTTTTGGTAAAATTGTTCAACAAATAAGGGTCTTGTGCAACAAGGGTCTAAAGAATGAAACTTTCACTCTGCAGCGGAGTGTGCGCTGATATGAAACTTCCAGGCAGATTAAAATTGTGTGCCGGAACCGGGACTCGAATCTGGGACCTTTGCCTTTCGCGGGCAAGCGCACTACCGACAGTGCTATTCCGACACGACTCACCATGCCGCCCACAACTTTACTTCCACCAGTACCTCACCTCCTCCTGTCCTCGGTAGTGCACTTGCCTGCGAAAGGCAAAGGTCCGAGGTTCGAGTCCCGGTTCCGGCACACAATTTTAATCTGCCAGGAAGTTTCAAGAGTCTAAATTATTCTAATATCGCTGTGCATGAAAGAGTTAAATAGATAGCGTACGACTTAGGGTCTTATGTCGCGGAGGTACACAGAGTGGTGAGACACGTCATGAGGCAGGGAAGGATAAAACGCCACCGGCAGCGGCAGCGTCAGCCGGCCCTCCCTGCGGCTACAGATCGCCCCGCGGAGCGACGCGTCGGCTCAGCTGACACAGCGCCGGTCCCTGGCAGATTCCCGCGCCTTCCATATTAGGCTGGGCGTGCCGCCGCCGACGCAGGCCGCATTAACATTCTGCCGAGGGCCCCGCTGCCTTATTCAGAGGATATACGGCGGCGATGAATGCAGCCATTTCCTGATAGCTGCCAGCCGCATGATTTACGCCCGCCACAGTCTCCAGACCCCAGCCAGCTCCCAGCTACCAGCTCCCAAGTGCCTGACACTCCAGACAGCCGGCCAGCAGTGGCAGCGGGAATGCTGCGCAACACGGCCAGGAATTTAGCGTCGCGACGACAGGGGGACTCAGGAGGAAACGTGCAGTCTTTGACGGAATATTGTATTGGTGATTTACAATACCTCCTTCGAACAGTAGCCAGGCCTGAAGACAAAAGTCAGAGGTGTTGTTACTTGAATGCTCGTTGTAGGACCAGCAAAAAGCAGATAATAAATAGCAGACAGATGTGGGCCGATCATTCACAAGGAATACAAAAGGAAAAAAATAGCAGCGGTTTAAAAGCCGAGAGGCAGAAGACATCAAGGACGACTCAAGAGTGGCACAGGACTGCGCGCCCCATGGGAGGAACCAGTCCTTCAAAGCAGGTACATATTGTAAAACTGGTTCCACTCCATACTGTTGGCTGGTTCAGCAACTGGTTATGAATTTATATCAAAAGAAAGCCTCAGTTGCAAAATTTTTCTTTATTTCATGGACGCGTTTCGCCCTTTTGAGGCATCATCAGATTATGCACATGTCATTGGATATTCACGCAATATACACACCTGGCCATTAAAATTTATACAAAAAAAAAAAAAAAAAAAAAAAAAAAAAAAAAAAAAAAAAAAAAAAAAAAAAAAAAAAAAAAAAAGATGACGTGCTACAGACGAGAAATTTAACCGAAAGGAAGTAAATGATATGATATGCAAATGATTAGCTTTTCAGAGCATTCACACACGGTTGGCGCCGGTGGTGACACATACAACGTGCTGACATGAGGAAAGTTTCCAACCCATTTCTCATACACAAACTGCAGTTGACCGGCGTTGCCTGGTGACACGTTGTTGTGATATCCCGTGTAAGGAGGAGAAATGCGTACCATCACGTTCCGACTTTGATAAAGATCGGACTGTACCCTATCGCGATTGCGGTTTATCGTATCGCGGCATTGCTCTCGCGTTGGTCACGATCCAATGACTGTTAGAAGAATATGGAATCGGTGGGTTCAGGAGGGCAATACGGAACGCCATGCTGGATCCCAGCGGCCTTGTATCACTAGCAGTCGAGATGACAGGCATGTTATTCCCATGGCTGTAACAGATCGTGCAGCCACGTCTCGATCCCTGAGTCAACAGATGCGGACGTTTGACGCTGCATCACAGACAGGAGCGCCTGCGATGGTGTACGCAACGACGAACCTGGATGCACGAATGGCAAAACGTCATTTTTTCGGATGCCAGATTCTGTTTACAGCATCATGATGGTCACATCCGTGTTTGGTGACATAGTGGTGAACGCACATTCTAAGCGTGTATTCGTCATCGCCATACTGGCGTATCACAAGGCGTGTGATGGTATGGGGTGCCACTGGTTACACGTCTCGGTCACCTCTTGTTCGCATCGACGGCACTTTGAATGTTGGTAGTTACATTTCACATGTGCTACGACCCATGGCTCTACCCTCCATTCGATCACTGCGAAACCCTACATTTCAGCAGGATAATGCACGACCGCCTTCTCCAGATCTCTCACCAACTGAAAACGTCTGGTAAAGGTGGCGGAGCAACTGGCTCAGTATAGTACGCCAGTTACTAGTCTTGATGAAATGTGCTACCGTGTTGAAGCTGCACGGGCATTTGTACCTGTACACGCTATCCAATCTCTGTTTTACTCAATGCCCAGGCGTATCGAGGCCGTTATTACGGCCAGAAGTGGTTGTTCTGGATACTGATTTCTCAGGATATATGCATCCTAATTGCGTGAAAATGTAATCATGTCAGCTGCAGTATAATATGTTTATCCAATGAATACCTGTTTATCGTCTGCATTAATGGCCAGTAGTGTATATGGTGAGCTATTTGTCATCACCGTTAAATAAAGCATCTAGGAAGAAAACCTATCGTCATGGTTGCTTAAATTTTTTTAAATAATTTATTTGATAGTTATCAAATTAGGCGAAACCAAACACGTGTTGTGCACAGCACAGTGTGGCCAAATATAATGCGGCCGGCGATGACTGTAGATGTTTCTTCCTAGATGGTTTATTTTACGATGATGACAAATAGCTCACCATATATTTACATAATCTGATGATGCCTCAAAAGGACGAAACGCGTCAGTGAAATAAAGAAAAATTTTGCAACTGAGACTGACATTCGAGATACAGGTTCATATTGTATTAGAAGAGGTAATACTTGTTTCTGTCGTAAATCAGGAAATTTGACTCTTATCCTACACTCTGAGATAAAAGGAAAACTCGTTGGAAGATTGTAATCTCTTGCTTCATGAATTTTAAATCCGAACGAAACCTTTCCTCGCCGGCCGCGGTGGCCGAGGAGACAGAGGCGCTCCAGTCACGGTCTGCACGGTCACTACGGTCGTGGGTTCGAATCCCCCCTCGGGCATGGATATTTGTGCCGTCCTTAGTTGTAAGTAGTTTATAAGTAGTTTGTAAGTTTAGGGTCTGATGACCCCGTAGTTAAGTCCCATAGACTCTACAAACATTTTTTTGAAACCTTTCCTCCCATTGATTTTTATAAATTATTTTTTTTTTCAGAAATTAGTTGTAATTTTCGTATCGAATTGGCTTGAGTACATCAATAAATCTGTATTCTGGGGTGGAACTGACTATTGTACTTACTGTGGAAAGTTTCGCAAGCATTGATAGTTCTCAAATTCTTACAACTTAGTTCTGCGAAATAGTTTCCGTCCATATAAGTATCTACATCTACATACATACTCCGCAATTCACCGTAAGGTGCGTGGCGGAGGGTACACCGTACCACTACTATGTATTTCCTTTCCTATTCCACTCCCAAATTGAACGAGGAAAAAAAGAATGCCTATATGCCTCCGTACGAGCCCTAATTTCTCTTATCTTGTCTTTGTGATCTTTACGCGAAATGTAAGTAGGCGGCAGCAAGATCGTACTACACTCAGCTTCAAATTCCGGCCCTCTAAATTTACTTAACAGAAATTCACGAAAAGAACGTCGTCTTTCTTCCAGCGATCCCCAATTGAGTTGCCGGAGCATTTCCGAGACACTCGCGCATTGGTCGAACCTACCGGTAACAAATCTAGCTGCTCGCCTCTGAACTGCCTCTATGTCTTTCTTCAAACCGATCTGCTGCGGGTCCCAAATACTTGAGCAATACTCAAGACGTGGTCGTACAAGCGTTTTATACGCGGTCTCCTTTACAGGTGAAGTACATCTTCCCAAAATTCTCCCAATAAACCGAAGTCGGCTGTTTGCCTTACTCACAACTGTCCTTACATGCTCGTTCCATTTCATATCGCTCTGCAATGTTACGCCTAGATATTTGAACGACGCGACCGCATCAAGAAGCTCACTACTGATGCTGTATTCGAACATTATAGGATTGTTTTTTCTACTCATGCGCATCACCTTACATTTTTCTACATTGAGAGCTAGCTGCCATTCTTCGCACCAACTAGAAATTTTGTCTAAGTCAACCTGTATGCTATTTCAGTCAGTTACAGACGACACCCTCCCATACACCACAGCATCATCAGCAAACAGCCGCAAATTACAACTTACTCTGTCCATCAGATCATTTATATAGATAGAAAATAATAGCGGTCCTATCACACTCCCCTGGGGCACGCCTGACGATACACTCGTCTCTGATGAGCACTCGCCGTCGAGAACAACGTACTGCGTTCTATTACTTAGGAAGTCTTCCAGCCAGTCACAAATCTGTGAACCTATTCCATAAGCTCGTATCTTCGTTAGCAGTCTGCAGTGTGGCACCGTGTCGAACGCCTTTTTGAAGTCGAGAAAAACACAATCCGCCTGTTGCCCTTCGTCCATGGCTCGCAAGATGTCATGTGAGAAAAGGGCAAGCTGAGTTTCGCATGAACGATGTTTCCTAAACCCGTGCTGATTCATGGAAAGAAGCTTTTCCGTTTCAAGGAAATTTACTATATTCGAACTGAGAATATGCTCCAAAATTCTACATGAAACCGATGTCAACGATATTGGCCTGTAATTGTATGGGTCAGTTCTCTTTCCTTTCTTATACACTGGAGTCACCTGCGCTTTTTTCCAATCACTAGGAACTTTGCGCTGAATTAAAGATTCGCTATAAATGCAAGCTAAGTAGGGGGCCAATGCCGCAGAATAGTCTTTGTAAAACCGAACTGGTATTCCATCCGGACCAGCAGACTTTTTCGTATTTAGCTCTCTCAGCTGCTTCTCTACACCGGAAATACCTATTGCAATGTCCCCCATTTCGGAATTAGTACGTTGATCAAATGATGGTATATTTGTGCGGTCCTCCTGCGTGAAAGATTTCTTAAAGGTTAAATTTAGAACTTCAGCTTTCCGTTTGCTTTCTTCTATTACTGCCCCGGAATGATCAACTAGTGACTGGACAGTGGGCTTTGACCCGCTTATCGATTTTACATAGGACCAGAATTTTTTCGGGTTCTCGGAAAGATCTTTTGCTAAGGTATGGCTGTGATAATTATTGTATGCTTCACGCATCGATCTTTTTATAGACGCACGAATCTCTACTAACTTTTGCCTGTCATCATTTGCGTGTTCTTTTTTGAATCGAGAGTGCAACAGCCTTTGCTTTCTCAGCAGCTTTCTAACATTATTATTATACCACGGTGGATCTTTTCCATCCTTAATCGTCTTTACTGGCACATATTTCTCTAACCCTTCATTTACAATGCATTTAAATTTAGTCCACAATTCCTCTACATCCATAGTCCCAGAATTAAACGATGCCCATTCATTTTCTAAGTGCGATCGTAACATTAGCTTGTCGGCTTTTCCCAACAAAAACACGCTCCTAGCCTTCTTGACTGGTTTATGAACTTTGGTATCGATTAAGTAGTCGCAGGAAGTTTGTAGTTTTACACACACACGCACACACACACACACACACACACACACACACACACACACAAAGCCCCGCTGACAATAAGTCCTCAATAAATAAATAAATATAATAAATAGATAAAAATGTTTGTAAATAAAAAACAGTCATCAGTCATTTTAGGATACAGCATAGGAAAACGAGAGAAACTTTCCAAATTCATTTCTGGAACAGAAGACGTGTGCAAGTCTCAATGTTTGTACATTTCCCCTCCAGATCTGTCTTAGATGAAATTTACTACCTTAGATTCTTATATTAGGCCGCGGTAGAATAGCCGATCGCTCTAAGGCATATGCTGCGGAGCGGTCGGTTGCTTCCAGTCGGTAGTTCCAGTCCTCCCTAGTGCATGGATGTGTGTGTGTTGTCCTTAGGTTAAAATGTTCAAATGTTTGTAATTCTATCGGACCAAACTACGTGGTCATCAGTCCGTAGCTTACAAACTACTTAAACCTAGGTAAACTAACCTACGGAAAGACACACACACCCATGCCCCAGGGAGGACTCGAACCTCCACGGCGAGCAACCGCGCGTTCCGCAGCGAGACGCTTTAGACCGCTCGGCTACTCCACCGCGGCTGTCCTTAGGTTAGTTTAAGTAGTTTGTAAGCCTTGGGACATAACCGTAGCAGTTAAGTCCCATCGATTTACAAGCATTGGAACATTTCTTAGTCCAAGCTTTCGTAATGCTTTCATCAACGTCTGAAAAGATGATTGGCATGGAATTTCAGATATATTTCATCACATCTGCTGAGTCTGCCTCCGTAGTCCAGTGGACAGCGTGGTTGGTTGCCACGCAGGGGGCCCGGGTTCGATTCCCGGTCGGGTAGGAGATTTTCTCCGCTCGGGGACTGGGTGTTGTGTCATCCTCATCATCATTCCATCATCATTGACATGCAAGTCGCCGAAGTGGCGTCAGATAAAGAGACTTGCACCAGGCAGGCTGAATACGACCCCAGTTGGGGTCTAACGGTCATAAATGCCACACGAACATCATCACATCTGCTGAAAATACATGCTGATAAGATGACGTTTTCTTACCGTTCGACAAAGAAACAAACCATTGTAGTTCATTAACAACCAATTAACAAGCAATTAAATAGCCGACAAAATGTTTTGTGCAATAATTAGATGTTCCATCAACGTAGTTCTTAGCACACTGGCTAAGTAGGTTAAGGTTTTGAACTCCACAGAATATTATAATGTTCTTCTCAGCATTATTATGTAGCAAAAGATCCACCCCATCAGAAGTTTTGATGATTTCTGAGATATGCCATTAATAGATTTCCTCTTCAGATCAGTAACTATTTTCTGCCTTTAAATTTTATCACCAGCTGTTTCCGCATCTTGGTGTTCGTCTCAACTCATGCCTTCAAAGGAGACAGTTTTTTGCAAGTACTTATGTTGTACATCCAAGGCGCTACAGAACATTTCAACAATTTTTGGAAACCGGAAGTATTAGGTTACGTTTTCTGATTGGCATTTTCTTTCGAGTTCTAGCTACAACAGTGTCACGGGACATGTTCTCAAATCGATTCCATATTTCTAGATTTCTGGAAGGCTTTTGACACTGTACCTCACAAGTGGTTTCTAATCAAATTGCGTGCTTTTGGAATATCGCCACAATTCTGTGACTAGATTCGCAATTTCCTGTAAGAAAGGACACAGTAGGTAGTAAATGACTGAAAGTCATTGAGTTCCCCCGGGCCTTTTCTGTTCCTTACCTTTATAAAGGATGTAGGAGACAATCTGAGCAGCTCTCTTAGACGTTTGCGGGAGATGCTATCGTTTATGAATTAGTGAAGTCACCAGAAGATCAAAAGCAATTACAAAACGATTTAGATATCTGCAAGATGTGAAAATAGGAATTGAGCAATGAAAAGTGTGGATTCATCCAAATGAACACTAGAAGAAATCAGATTAACTTCATTTAGACCCTAAATCAGTCACGTATACTGGACCTAAATTCAACTAAATAATTAGGTGTTACAATCACGAACAACTTTAATTGGAAAGAAGATATAGAAAATAACGCGGTGAAGGCGAAATGCAACAGGTGTTCTAAAGAAACTACATTACACTTCTCCATCCTACTTTGGAGTATTGCTGCGCTTTGTGGGATCCACACCAGGTGAGACTGACACGATATAGAAAAAGTTCAGAAAAGGGCTGCTCTTTTCGTATTATCGCTATACGGGGAGAGAGTATCAGTTAAATGATGCACCGCCTAACGTGAAAATCGTTAAAATAAAGGCGTTATTCGTCTCGGCGATACCTATTTCCAAAATTTCTTTCAGCAACCTTCTATTCCGAATGCGAACATTTTTTGTTAGCACCTGACTACGATGCGTGGCATGATGATCGTAATAAAGTAAAGTAAGATAGTGGTAATAACAGAAAGATGCTACAAGGGGGGGGAGGGGTTGGAGTTGTGTTTACTCTACCAAAGCAATTACACAACCATTTGCAATCAGATAGTGTAGTTTGCAAGCAGTGCAATGTAACAATTACGTGACTTACCCGAAGCTATGGCATGGAGAGCCATAGGGAGGTTGGAAGCGGGACAGATGCAGAGGGAGGTGGCTGCAGCTGTTGGAGTGACCCAAAGTGTGATTTCCAGAAACTGGACTCGATTTCAGACAAGTGGAACCGTTTAAAGAAGGCAAGGTCGTCCGCGGGCAACATCAGAATAGGTGATCTCCGGTTAACACCCCGTCGAGACAGGAGGCTGAATGCAACTCAGCTGCAACGCATCCTCCAGGCAGCAAAAGGAAGGGCAACTTCAACGCAAACAGTCAGAAATGGCCTTAGGGACTGTGGCGTTTCCACACGGAGGCCTATGGTGTGTGTCCCATTAAAACCACGACACTGTTCAGCCCGCAGAAATTGGGCGAAGGAACATCAGGATTGGAGTCGTAACGAACGGCGCCGGGTTCTGTTCGCAGATGAGTCAAGATACTGTGGACGGACAATCGTCGTTCCCTCATCTAGAGATCGTGGAACTCGGAACAGTATTGCTTATGCTACAGGAAACTTCACCATATCAAGATGGTGGACGAGTGGTGTGGTCAAGAGTCGGTACTGGTGGACGTACAGACCTATACGTTGTTTAGAATGAATGGTTTAACTGCTCAGAGGTATGTAGACGAGATCCTTCGACCTTTTGTTGTGCCCTACGATTGTGCCATAGGGGATGGGTTCCTTGTGGAGGACGATAACGCTCATCACCACAGAGCTGCATTGTTGGACAACATCCTCGAAGCTGTTGAAGCTGAGGGAATTAAACGAATGAAGTCGGCAGCTTGTAATGACCGAACCCGATTGAGCACGTTTGGCATGCACTTGGCAGACGCATTGCAGCCAGACCAGCACCTTCCACAACGGTTGCAGAGCTGGATATTTTACTCGTGGAAGAATGGCCAAATGTCGCTCAAGAGCTGATTGATATCCTCATACTGTCCATCTCAAGCAGTTGTGTAAATGTAGTAGCCGTCCGCTATGATCAAAAATCATTTTAATGGGCAACGAAGATGACTTTTTCACTATTTTCATGCTGAAATGTGACATCATTATGTTTAAAAAATCTAAATGTTTTTTTTATTTTCCTGGAGGGAGACAAATTAAAATAAAAAAATATATTCTTTAATTATCTTTAACGTACTGCAGGCAAGAGCAAAGTACAACTTGTTTGTAATTCTATCGGACAAAACTGCGTGGTCATCAGTCCGTGGCTAACAAACTACTTAAACCTAGGTATACTAACCTAAGGACAAAACACACACACACACACACACCCATGCCCCAGGGAGGACTCGAACCTCCGACGTCGAGCAACCGCGCGCTCGGCAGCGAGGCGCCTTAGACCGCTTGGCTACTCCAACGCGGCCATGAGCAAAGTATTTTTTTTTAAAGTAATCGGTATGCTGTCTATTGATTATCAGACTGAAAATATGATTCTACTTAATCGCTTTCCTGTTTGGGCAAAGATTATTAGTTTTAAGCGTCGCAGCATTAAAAAAAGAAATAATGTCTCCCACAAATTGTTACACTTCCTACGTAGTGGCACTGCATTTATCATGAAATGTAAAATATGTGCCAGCGCATATTTAATTAAATAGTTAGCTTCAAAATTTAATGCTGATACCGAAAGATAGCAGGCAGTGGACCATAATTTAAAGAATCCAGCTGCTGGAATGCAGAATAGCGGTTTATTAAACGTAACTCACGACCAGCTCAAAATCGTAAATCTGATAAAATTTAAATAAATCGGCAGATCTCAGGGACGTGGTAAATTATGAAACGCTATTTCGCTTTTATATTCCGTGAACGGATCGGTTTCAGCACCGTGCGCATCTCCTCATTTGCATCTGTTCCGTGCTAAAATGGAGGTTGGCGTACTGCTGAAATAGAACATCACATTAGCTTAAAATTTTTGTAAAATAAAAGAAAAAAATAATATCAAGATTTTTTAAATAATCATAACGCATCGGAATTCTGAACTAAATAATTTTTATTGCAAAATTATCTTTTACTGACACTTACTTTTACATACACGACGGAATATTCTCCACAAGACAATCTATTAAAGTCATGAGTAGTTAACTAACACGTCTTATCAGTACAAGGTTGTAAACGAGAGAGAGAGAGAGAGAGAGAGAGAGAGAGAGAGAGAGAGAGAGAGAGAGAGAGAGAGAGAGCGATCATTCTGTCCGTGCCCTGGCGGTAGCTCAGGACAATTGACAACTGAAAATATTCATTTTTTATTTCCTCTGCTTTCTGATTAGTTAAAAGTGTTCTTTGCCTTCGGCGTTGTCAAATCAGTTAAATATCACTATCATCTGGTGTTAATCATATTTTCATTAATAGTTCGTGTTAAATTTAATTAATTCTCACTTAAATCATTTGTTATTCCTCGTAATATTATATTGCCTAGCTATAAGTGAACGCTATGTAAAATTCAGGTAAATAACTGCGACTGCAAAATATTGTACTGTATCACGCGGAATTGCAATTGTAACCAATATCTGAATAAAATGTGTTTCAAAAATTCAAATAATGTTCAAATGTTTGTAAATCTTATGGGACTCAACTACGAGGTCATCAGTCCCTAAACTTACAAACTACTTATGAACTACTTACGAACTAGGAGGGCACAAATATCCATGCCCGAGGGGGGATTCGAACCCCCGACCGTAGTGGGCGTGCAGACCGTGACTGAAGCGCCTCAGTCCCCTCGGCCACCGTGACCGGCAAAATGTGTTTCCATATGGATATAGTGTCAGATATTTTACCTCATCCCTTCATTGTTTTGAGCAATGTAGAAGTGTTCTACCGTAGGCTCAACTCTGAGGACGGCTATTGGCTTCCACTTGCTGGTATTTAAGTATTGCTCGGATGCCTTCGCCCCACTACCTACGTAGTGGGATATATATTTAATCTCCACATTTTCCTCATAAACTCAATTTCGCAGTTATTCATTGTTTAATTAAAAATGTATTGTTTTAAATGTTATTAATGTTTGAGGACATATACTTGTCTGAATTTTTTTCGCTTTGGTTTGTTTCATGTGCTAACACGGTGCTGCAGCAGTACATAGTGAAGGGTTCTCCGCCTACGTCAGCGAGAAAATGCTGGTCGCTATCGTTGATTAGCCGAAGGTCGGCGCGCTGAACAAAAGACATTGCCTGTTGTTGCGGATCGCGATTGATTTAAAATAATAATAATAATGTACATAAAACTGAAAAGGAGAGATGTTTAAAAATGTTTAGTGTGTATAGAGATGTGGTCTCGATTAGAAATGATTTTATTACCGAACTATGTGTTCTGTCATACGTTATACATACTTCAATGAAAGGTTAAACAAAGAAATCTTCGAAGTGTTTTCAAGATTTCTAAATATTTATTCAAAATGTTTAATTGATTTTTTTATTAAAAGATGATTAATTTAAAGTGAATATTGAATGTGGTCTTGACGACTTATAAGGAAGCTATACGTTTCAGGACTATTGATACTGAGATATCGATAGCAGTTATAAACGAGTTGTGGAATAAACAAAAACTCTCGTAGCGAATATTATTAATAATTTTCCCAGGGTTTGCCAACTTATTGAATCTGCCTGTGGAATATAATTTTGAATTAGTTCATTTATCAATCTGAAGAACTTTAGTAAGAAGAATATGCTTAGTATTATTGGTCATTATGATTTTTGTTGCTGGGGTGCTAGTTTACTTCGGGTACGAAGTCACGGTTATTCAAGACGCTGGTCGCTTATTACACTCCTGGGCATTAAAATTGCTACACCACGAAGATGAAGTGCTACAGACGGGAAATTTAACCGACAGGAAGAAGATGCTGTGATATGCAAATTATTAGCATTTCAGAGCGTTCACACGAGGTTTGCGCCGGAGGCGACACATGCTGACGTGAGGAAAGTTTCCAACCGATTTCTAACAAATAAACAGCAGTTGACCGGCGTAGCCTGGTGAAGCGTTGTTGTGATGCCTCGTGTAAGGAGGAGAAATGCGTACCATCACGTTTCCGACTTTGATAAAGGTCGGATTGTAGCCTATCGCGATTGCGGTTTATCGTATCGCGACATTGCTGCTCGCGTTGGTCGCGATCCAATGACAGCAGAATATGGAATCGGTGGGTTCAGGAGGGCAATACGGAACGCAGTACTGGATCCTAACGGCCTCTAAAACTCGTATCACTAGCAGTCGAGATGACAGGCATCTTATCCGTATGGCTGTAACGGATCGTGCAGTCACGACTCGATCCCTGAGTCAACAGATGAGGACGTTTGCAATACAACCATCTGCACGAACAGTTCGACGACGCTTGTAGCAGCATGGACTATCAGCTCGGAGACCATGGCTGCAGTTACCCTTGACGCTGCATCACAGACAGGAGCGCCTTCGATGGTGTACGCAACGAAGAACCTGGGTGCACGAATGGAAAAATGTCATTTTTTGGGCTGAATCCAGGTTCTGTTTAAAGCATCATGATGGTCCCATCCGTGTTTGGCGACATCGCGGTGAACGCACGTTTGAAGCGTGTATTCGTCATCGCCATACTGGAGTATCACCCAGCGTGATGGTATGGCAGCCGGCTGCGGTGGCCGAGGGGACTGAGGCGCTTCAGTCACGGTCTGCACGGCCAGTACGGTAGGGGCTTCGAATCCCCCTCGGGGATTGATATTTGTGGCGTCCTTAGTATTAGCTAGTTCATAAGTAGTTTGTAAGTTTAGGGACTGATGACCCCGTAGTTAAGTCCCATAAGCTATACAAACATTTGACATTTTTTGATGGTATGGGGTGCCGTTGGTTACACGTCTCCGTCACCTCTTGTTTGCATCGACGGCACTTTGAACAGTGGTCGTTACATTTCAGATGTGTAACAACCCGTGGCTCTACCTTTCATTCGATCCCTTTGAAACCCTACATTTCAGCAGGATATTGCACGACCGCATGTTGCAGGTCCTGTACGGGCGTTTCTGGATGCGGAAAGTGTTCGACTTCTGCCCTGGCCAGCACATTCTCCAGATCTCTCACCAACTGAAAACCTCTGGTCAATGGTGTCCGAGCAACTAGCTCGTCACAATACGCCAGGCACTACTCTTGACGAACTGTGGTACCGTGTTGAAGCTGCATGGGCATCTGTACTTGCACACGCCATTCAAGCTCTGTTTGACTCAATACCCAGGCGTATCGAGGCCGTTATTACGGCCAGAGGTGGTTGTCCTGGTACTGATTTCTCAGGATCTATGCACCCAAATTGCGTGAAAATGTAATTACATGTCAGTTCTAGTGTACTGTATTTGTCCAGTGAATACCCGTTTATCATCTGCTTTTCTTCCTGGTGTAGCAATTTTAATGGCCAGTAGTGTATATCTGAAGTCACTTATACACCTGCTAAGACAACCTGCTCACGGGAGCCTCGAGTCTTGCGTACCCCAGGGCGCGCTAGAGATATCTGTGGAGCCGGAACGAGCAAGAATGTTGACTGGGTGAAGTGCAGAAGAAGAAGATGGAGACTAGTGCGGCAGAGGATCGGTGAGCAGAGAGGAGAGTGTGAGTGGTGGGGAAGACAGCGGAGACTGCGGCAGCCGCGGCACGCAGCGCTGGCTCGGCGGCGTTCCCACAGGCCTAGGCCTGCGGCGTGCTGGCAGCCGCCCCATGAAGGCCGCGGGCCGGCCTTGCGGGCAGCGGGCAGCCGAGCCTCAGCTACCGCCAGAGGCAGAGGCAGCGCCCGCGGCCGTTCACCCCGCAGCCGCAGCCGCCCCCGCTTGGCCGCTGCCGCCCACGCAACGGGACTCGGCTCCAGGCGCTGACTTATTTATACAGCGCGTCACGCACTGGCACTGCTCACCTGCTCTCTCTGCCACACGGCATCACAGGGCGCGCGTGACCTTTGCTGACCCGCGGGCACGATACACGCACTTAAAGATACGGTGACCGACTCTCCCGTATTATACGAGTTCACTCGTATCTTAGCACGTTTTTTTAAATTCTACATCTACATTTACATAGATACTCTGCAAATCACATTTAAGTGCCTGGCAGTGGGTTCATTAACCACTTTCATAACTTTTCCATTCTCTAACAGCGCGCGGGAAGAAAGAACACCTAAATCATCCGTTTTCGATCTGATTTCTCTTACTTTATTGGGATGGTCATGTCTCCCTAAGTAGGTGGGTGCTAGCAAAATATTTTCACATTTAGAAGTAAAAGTAGGTGATTGAAACTTCGCAAACAGATCACGTGCAATGAATAACGTCTTTCTTTTAATGATTTCCACCCCAATTCGTGCAACATTTCCGTGACGCTTTCCCCCCGTAACGCGATAAAACAAAACGAGCTGCCCTTCTCTGAACCTTCTCAATGTCTTCCGTCAGTCCCACCTGGTGAGGGTCCCACAAGGGGCAACAGTATTCCAGGAGACGACGCACAAGTGTGATGTAGGCAGTCTCTTTGGTGGAGCTGGTGCATCTTCGAACCGTTCTGCCAATGAAACGTAACCTTTGGTTCGCCTTCCCCACAATGTTTTATATGTATTCTCTCCAGTCAACGTTGTTCGTAATTGTAAATCCTAGGTATTTGGTAGAATCTACGACCTTAAGGCTTGACTGATTTATCGCGCAATTGAAGTTCAGCGGATTTCTTTTAGTGGTCATGTGTATTATTTCACACTTTTCTCTATTTAGTGTCAATTGCGAATTTTCGCACCATGTAGAAATTTTGTCTAAATCGGCTTGCAGTTGCTTTTGATCCTCTGTTGACTTCACTAACCGATAAACGACAGCATCATCCGCGAACAGTCTAAGGGACTGTCTCGTGTATCGGGTGATGAAAAAGTCAGAATAAATTTGAAAACTTAATAAATCACGGAATAATGTAGATAGAGAGGTAAAAATTGGCACACATCCTTGGAATGAAATGGGGTTTTATTAGAACAAAAAAAAGTGCAAACAATGTCCGACAGATGGCACTGGACAGCAAAACGTCAGTGACTGCGCATGAAAATCATGTATAAAAGGAGCTGTAATGAGAGAGAGAGAATCAGATGCACCGGCAGTCGCAGCATGTTGGCGTTACCTTAGAAGGCGCTTTTAGTGAAGCTGTTTATCAGAATGGGGAATGTGCTAGTTCAGCGTTACGATCCTATCGCCACAGGAAGGGGATTCGAACGGGTAAAGGTCCGTTGACAAATGCAACTGTGGCGAGAATAATTTCGAAGTTCGAAGCCACGGGTTGTTCAAACGATAGACCCCGTAGTGGCTGACCGAGCACAAGACATAATGCTGTTGAGACAGTTCAGGAAGAAATGGGGACTGTAGCGGGTTCGTCTATGCTCGGGGAAGTCAGCGCTCGTGCAGTCGCACGTCGCACCGGCATTCCATACACTACTGTTTGGTTGGCACTTAGTCGTACCCTCCGATGCTATCCTTACAAAATATTTCGGCATTACCTGGCGATTTAGTGTAGTGGAGGGCATTTGCGGTGTGGGCGTTTCAAAAGATGGCGGAAGATGACGATTGGTTGAGTAACGGGTGGACCGACGAAACTCATTTCACGCTCCGAGGGTCTGTCAACGCCCACAACTGCAGAATTTGGACAACCGAAAGTCCTAGAACTGTCGTGGAAACTCCTTTGCACGACGAGAAAATCACGGTATAGGTTGGATTTACCACATCTACCGTTTTCAGGCTTTTTTTCTTCCAGGAACTGCGTGTTTCTGGTTTGGTAACTGCTACCGTGACGGGTGAGAGGTACGCCGATATGTTACAGAATCGCATTATCCCCAGCCTGACTGATAAACAGCTGCTGGAACGTACGATTTTTATGCAGGATGGCGCTCCACCCCGTATTGATAGACGCCTGAAAGATCTCTCGTGCGCGTCGTTTGGTGATGATTGTGTGCTCAGCCGCTTTCGTCACGCTAGGCCTCCTAGGTCCGAAGTCCGTGCGATTATTGGCTTTGGGGTTACCTGAAGTCACAAGTGTATCGTGATCGACCGACATCTCCAGGGATGCTGAAAGACAACATCTGACGCCAATGTCTCACCATAACTCCGGACATGCCTTACATTGCTGTTCACAATATTATTCCTCGACTACAGCTATTATTGAGGAGTCATGGTGAACATATAGAGCATTTCCTGTACAGAACATCATCTTTGCTTTGTCTTAGGTTGTTATGCTGATTTTGCTTTTCTAATCAGATGAAGCGCCATGAAGCGGCCATTATGGTGCCAAACTCCCGCGCCAACCTTAAATGTGCCGAAGACTGTTTTGATTAGAGTGGGTAATCATTCGATTTAAGTCGCGAAAACTATGTCTCATTTAATAATCACTTCCTTTTGTATACTTCAGCACATCAGGTTGTAGTTCATTTCTGCTTTCAAAAATTTTTAGACGATATTAATATTACTCGGGTATTGTGAACTGTATAAATTACACTGTACTGACACTTTGTTATTATAGAGTGCCATTAACAGAAGCAAAAATGTTTGTAGAACTTATGGGACTTAACTATGGGGTCATCAGTCCCTAAACTTACAAACTATTTATGAACTAGCTTATACTATAGGCGGCACAAATATCCATGCCCGAGGGGGTATTCGAACACCCGACCGTAGTGGCCGTGCAGACTGTGACTGGCGCGCCGCAGAAGTAAAGCATTAAAAACGCCAACTTCTCAGTTTGTATCATGCCATTCCACTGTTACTCCCTACTGGCCGCTTGTAGCGCTAGTATCGCTTCAGCTGCAATTTTTTTCCTAGAGAGTTTCACTCCTGGCTGTGATAGACTTTGATTTCAATGTACTGTAACAGTCTAAATGTTTGAATGTTTCTAAATCTGGCATTTGCCTAGGGCGGTTTCTGGAAACCACAAAAAATGTAAACTCCATCCTACAGGCCTAGAGAGACGCAACTGACCAGCCGTCGTGTCATCTTCTACCCGAAGGCGTCATCAGATGCAATACGGAGGGCAACGTGGTCAGCGCCCCACGCTTCCGTCCGTTGTATTTCCCGTGATCGGAGCCGCTACTCCTTAGTCTTAGTCAAGCAACCTCCGAATTGGCCCTCATAAGAAAAGACACAATACGTTGTAATTGACGGAAAGTCGTCGAGTAATACGGAAGTGATATTTGGGATTCCCCCGGTAACTGTTACTGTTCCTTTATAAACCATTTAGAATACAATATAAGCAATTCTCGTAGACTGTTCGCGGATGATGCTGTCATTTATTGGTTAGTAAAGTCACCAGAAGATGAAAAGCAACTGAAAAATGATTTAGATATCAGCACGGTGCAAAATCAGATGTTCAAATGTTTGTACATGTAAGGGACTTAACTGCTGCGGTTGTCAGTCGCTAGGCATACAAACTACTTACAATTAGACGACGCACACACCCATACCAGAGGGAGGACTCGAACCTCACGCGACTAGCAACTGCGCGTTCCGCAGCAAGGCGCCTTAGAACTCATGACCACTCCACCGCGGCCTTCATGGTGCCGAACTTGGCAATACACCCAAAATAATGGTAAGTGTGACGTTATCCAAATGAGCACTAAAAGAAATCTACTAAAGTTCTTTTAGACGATAAGTCGGTCATATCTAAAGGCTTTAAATTCAACTAAATACCTGGAAATAACAATTACGAACGATTTAAATTGGAAAGAACACACAGAAAATATTGTAGGAAAGGGAAATCAAAGGCTACGTTTCATTGGGAGAAAACTTAGACGATACAACAGTTTTACTAAAGAAAATATTTTGGACTATTACTGCGGATTGTGGGATACACACCAGGTGGGACTGACGGACAATTTAGAGAACGGAGAAGAGCAGCTCGTTCTTTATTATTGCGATATAGTGGAGAGGGTGTCACTGTAATGACGGACGAGTTGGGGTGAAAATCATTAAAAGAGGGGCGTTATTCGTTGCGTGTATATTTCTTTCATTAACTTTTTCTTCCGAATGTGGACATATTTTGGTAGCATCCACCTACATAGGAATACATGTACATCACAATGAAATAACAAAACCATTATTTTGGTTGAGTTCGACTGCTGCCCTGTCCAGCACATTCTCCAGATGTCTCACCAATTGAAAACGTCTGGCCAATGGTGGCCGAGCAACTGGCTCGTCACAATATGGCAGTTAGTACTCTTGGCGGACTGTAGTATCGTGTTGAAGCTGCGTGGGGATTTGTACCTGTACACGCCATCCAAGCTCTCACTGACTTAATGCACAGGCGTTGGAGGCCCGTGAACGCAGCATCTATTTTAACCTATTTTAAATTTCAATGTAATCATGTTTTAACAGTGGACAACGTATAGATTTTATGTCATTCGCTTCATGCAGTGTATTGTTACGGTTGGAATAAGGCCTATGGTTTGAAAATGGACGAACAAGTCCGAAACTAGTTACCAGCTTCCAAATAGTGCAACTGTGACGAAGAAAGAAAAATAAATGGTTTTCATTACATATCCAGTTGCTGATCCTGCCCCATCTTCACGATGAATTTTCAGAAATAAGAAAAATCAGATCGAAAACGGAAATATTTTGGTGTTCCTTTTTCTGCGCACCATAAGAGAATGGAACGGTCGAGACATATTATAAAATCAGTTCGATGAAGCCTATGGCACGCGCGTCAGTGCGATTTGCAGAGTATTTACGTAGACGGAGAACAGCGCCGTACGGTGTCCCATCCAAGTGCTAGCCAAGTCCGACAGTGCTTGACTGTGGCATAGCCGATGCATATTGGGAAACCATGGAAAACCCAAATCAGGACAGCAGGACACCGATCTGAACCAACATCATGCAGGATGCGAGTCCACTGTGCCACCTAGCACGGTGACTGACTGCTCACATTCTAGCGCGTCTAGCATTTGGGCCTAGTCAGACAGCAAGACAGAGGCACTTGCCGCATAACTGTCTCTAATTCGTCGTGGAGAGTCTATTCGTCCTTCGTTTCTCCTGCCGGATGAAGCGCGCTCTGTTCCAAAGGTTCCGGAGAACCATCGAGGCTCAAGAGGTACGCTTTGGTAGGCACAGCACCAGAGACAGCTGGCGGTTGTCGGTGTGGCCGGCTCCCGCGGCGGTGTGTGGGCGCCGGCGTTCCCGTAAGGAATGCGCGATCCGTGGCTGCTCGCCATGCGGACCGCTGCTCTCTTCCGCCACCACTGTCCCCAGCACGCAGCTCCTACTACCTCACATACACACCACTCTGCTCAGAAAAATCACTCAGAGACATCGCGTTACTACCTTCCAACGCGGCCTCTAACTTTGGAAATGTCCTAAAGTTTCTTGCGGTGTCTGTGTCCACAAAAAGAAACCGAACTTCTGAAACACCTCGCCAACTAGCAGCTAAAGCTCAGCATACGGAAAGTACGACTATCCTTTTCCGCGCTACTTGCCACCGTCTGCAGCTCATCTACATCTACATGGGACACTCTGAAAATCACATTTAAGTGCCTGGCAGAGGGTTCATCGAACCCCCTTTATACTATTTATATCTCATTCCATTCTAGAACAGCGCGCGGGAAGAAAGAACACCTGAATCTATCCGTTCGAGCTCTGATTTCTCGTATTTTATGATGATGATCCATTCTACCTATTCAAATGTTCAAATGTTTGTAGATCTATCGGACCAAACTGCGTGGTCATCAGCCCGTCGCTTACAAACTACTTAAACCTAGGTAAACTAACCTAAGGACAACACAGACACCCATGCCCCAGGGAGGACTCGAACCTCCACGGCGAGCAACCGCGCGCTCCGCAGCGGGACGCTTTAGACCGCTCGGCTACTCCACCGCGGCATTCTACCTATGAAAGAGGGAGTCAACAATATATTTTCGCATTCGGAGGAGAATGTTGGCGATTGGAGTTTAGTAAGTAGCCCACACCGCAGCGATAAGCGCCGTTGTTGTAATGATTCCCATCCCAGATCCTGTATCATTTCCGTAACGCTGTCTCCCTGTATCGTGACAATACGAAACGAGCTGCCATTCTGTGGACTCTTTCGATGTCCTCCTTCAAACCCACCTGATAAGTATCCCACACTGGGCAGCAATACTCCAAAAATGGACGGACAAGGGTAGTGTATGCAGTTTCTTTTGTAGTTCTGTTGCATGTTTTAAGGGTTCTGGCAATAAAACGCAGTCTCTGTTCGCCTTTCCCACGACATTATCTACGTGTTCTTTCCAGTTTAAGTTTGAAGTAATAGTAATTCCTAGGTATTTTGTGGAGTTTACGGCCTTCACTTTTGATTGATTTATCTTGTAAAGAAAGTTTAACGGATTTTTCGTACTCATTTGGACGACTTCACACTTCTAATTATTTAGAGTCAATTGTCAATCTTATTCTGATCGTTCTGCAGTTGGTTTGATCTTCAGATGATTTTACTAGACGGTAAATGACGGCGTCATCTGCAAACAACCTAAGAGAGCTACTTAGATTTTCCCCTAAATCGTTTATGTGAATAAGGAACAGCAGAGGACCAATGACAATACCCTGTGGAACGCCCGATATCACCTCTGTTTTAGTCGATACCTTACCATCGATTACTACAAACTGTGCCCTCTCTGTCAGGAAACCCCCTATCCAGTCGCAAATTCGGGGCGATGTACCATAACCACGCAATATGCTTAAAAGTCGTTTGTGAGGTATGGCGTCAAAAGCCTTCTGGAAATCAAGAAATACGGAATCGATTTGCGAACCCTTGTCATCACTTCGTATGAGTAAAGAGCTAGTTGTTTTCGCATGAACGATATTTTCTAAATCTTTGTTGACCTTGGGTCAATAGATCGTTGTGTTCGAGATAATTCATAATATTTGAATACAGGATATGTTCCAAAATCCTGCTGTAAATTGACGTCAATGAAATAGGCCTGTAGTTTAGTGGGTTACTCCTACTGCCTTTCTTGAATGTAGGTGTGACCTGTGCAACTTTCCAATCATTTGGTACAGATCCTCCTTTGAGAGAGCAGTTGTTAAGTAAGGAGCTATCGCTTCAGCATAATTAGAAATCTAATGGGTATACAGAGATTCGCCGTCAATAAGACACGCAATAAAAAACCCACAGATTTTAACTTGAATCGGTTTGTGATGAAAGTTCTTCCATAATGTCAAGAGATTAAATTATTTTACACAGGTTTCCAGCCAAGATCGCGTTTTATTCATTCGATGAGAGGTTTCGACGTGTCTTAGACGTCGTATTGTGTTCTCCTGTACATCTCCATGGTACATCTCAAGTAGGCCCTAGCTACTCCCTCGTATTACAAATATCTCAGTGCAATCCATGCATCCAAAGGGATATGAGATATAAACAATGATGGTAGAGTTTGATATACATCATTATATTTCTAGTACACATTTCCTCAATGGCTGTACAAAAGGCATTCATCAAACCAGAAATTTATGTATTCACCATATGAACACAGTTGTTGTAATTTTGGGAGAAGATATTGTAGGCAACTCGTTCGTAATGAAAATGTAGCAAAGTCCTACTGGACGAGAAGAATGAAATGAATATCTTGGTTGTTGTTTACGGCAATCTGCCTTTTGGGAACTATAAAGACCGTTCCTCGAAGAGTTGGAGGTGTTTTCATTGATGGGTCAAGTCCTTACCAATAAATATACAATGAAGCGCCAAAGAAACTAGTACACATGCTTAATATCGTGTAGTCCCCTACCCCTCCTCCCCACGGGCACCCAGAAGTGCCGTAACACGGTGTGGCATGGAGTCGACTGAGGTGGTACTGACCATGCATCCTGCATGTCTGGGGAATTTGGTGTCCAGCGGAGGTGTTTACACTCAGAAGAGTGTTCCTGAAGTGACCCTGTAGAAAATCTGCAAGTGCAGGGTGTCGCATTGTCCAGCTGGAATTGCCGAAGTCGATCGGAATGTACAATGGACATGGATAGATGCAGGTGATCATGCAAGATTCATGTAGCGTGGGACAGATCTCTAACCCGGCCCCACGTAACCAAAGGATCAATGAAGGACCGAGCCGGTTTTTATTCACTCGCATATAATTGATGGACAGTTTACACACAATTTATTTAGTCTGCAATACACAGATAATAAAATTTTAAACAATCCAACGCCATAAGGGCAAATTTTGAGGTCAAGTTAATAATTCAACACCTAATCATTTAAACAACAACACGCCTAATGGGCTATCTAAACACCTGAAGGGTGACCTTAAAAAATGCAGTTAATATAAAGCGTATACCTTAAGGGCTGGTGTTTAATATGCGAACCTCGAAACAAGAATTTTTGGTTAAACCTTAAATAATACAGCCAAGATATAAAACAATAAAAGGTCCTTAAAATTTTCACTTTCGAGCTAACTGCCTTGTAGCAGGCCCCACACTTCCAGAATATTTAATACATTAATACATGCCACTACTTCGCGTTATTTTCCATGACCTCACCACGTTAGTAACAACAGCTTGTTCGCTAAGCACGAGTTGCGAGTAGATGTACACAGCATATACACAACAACTTGATCTGCAGGAGGGGGGATTGAGCCATGACTCTGGTTAACAACGGCGACGAGACAATTCACAATTCAATTACATCGCTATCAACAGAGACCGTTGACCAAACAGAATAATCCCAAATAAGGCTAAATGCACAGTTAAACTCTCAAACTCACAATAGCACTGTCTCACTGTAGCATAAAATGCTGATTCCTCTGTCTTGGAGGACTCGTTGGTAGCTAGATCAAAGCTTAATGTGTGCATCTCACACAGGCGGAGTCATCGCCACAGCCTTCGGAATACATCAAGGCAGCTCGGCCAGTCGTTCCATTGCTGCAACCAACACGTCGCGCAGTGCAGTGCAGGCGACACTGACTACTTCCCAGACAGCGACTAACATACACATCCAATTTACTGCCCATACCGCGCGTAGCGTCCCTCTCGTCTCCAGCACACACCTCCTAACCACCCCTCCAGAGACCCACTTGTCTCACTAGGCTCTCTGCGAAAGACAATGAGTCGATCGAAATTCGCCGATCGCTGATGGAGATCATCGATCCGGCTCAATCCATACCTGTCAGACTCGTATCTGGACTTATTAGGGGTCCAAAATGACTCCTCCCGCACACACTCCACAGCATTATGGTGCCTCCATTTGCTTGAACAGTCTCCTGCAGACATACAGGGTCCATGGATTCATGAGGTTGCCTCCGTACCTGTACACGTCCACCCGTTCGATACAACTCGAAACAAGACTCGTCAGACCAGGCAACTTGCATCCGGTCATCAGCACTTCGATATCGGTGTTGACAGGCCCATATGATGTATGTAAAGCCTTGAGACAAAACTGTAGTGGTCATCAGTCCTTGCACTTACAAACTACGTAAACTAACTTATGCTAAGGACGACACATACAACAATGCTACGACGGGGAGCATTCACGCTATCAATAGCAAAGCGTTTTAGAGCGCACGGCCAGTCAGTGATTGGGCCCAGTCGTGTGAAGTGAAGGCGCTTGGCCTTTTGGCTCCGGAAGCACGTATCGGTTTCGATGAATGGTACACACCCTGATACTTGTTGATGGTCCAGCATTGAAATCCGCAGCAGTTTGCGGAAGAGTTGCTGCGGAGCGCGCGGTTGCTTGCCGTCTGAGGTTTGAGTTCTCCCTTGGGCATGGGTGTGCATGTGTATTGTCCTTAGCAAAAGATAGTTCAAGTAGTTTGTAAGCCTAGGACTGATAACCAGATCAGTTAAAGTCCCTTAGATTTACAACTATTGAACGATTCTCTTCGTCGTCGTTGGTCCTGTTCTTACACGATATTGTTCCGCCCGTAGCAATGTCAGATATTTATTGTTTTATCAGATTGCCGATATTTAACGTGCATTCGTGAAATTATCTTTGGGTAAATCCCCACGTCGTCGCTACCTCGGAGATGTGTCCTATCTCTCGTGCGCTGACTATAACACCTCGTTCAAACACACTGAAATCGTGATAACCTGCCATTGTAGTATCAGTAATCGATCTAACCTATGCACCGGACACCTGTTACTTTATATAGGCATTGCCGACCGCAGCGCCGTACTGTGTTTGCATGCTTATACCAGGATCGCTATACGTTTCACATTTATTACAATCTGGTGTAAAGACTCGTTCCATGGCCATGGGGGCTTAGCCCTCAATTTTATCTTGCGGAACTTTATAAATAAATAAATAGAGAGAGAGATTTGGAGAAAAGAAAATCAGAATATCAAGAGCTCAGATGGAGATATGCTTTAGACATGTACTTACCGCCGCGGGGGAGTAGTCGAGCGGTCTGGAGCGCCACGTTGCCAATCGCGAGGCCTCCCGTGTCGGAGGTTCGAGCCCTCCCTCGGGCATGGATGTTTGTGTTTTCTTTAGTATCACTTAGTTCATAAGTAGTTTGTTAGTCCCATAACCTTTACAAACATTTGAACATTTTTGTACTTAACGAGTAATATTTTGAGAGATGATAGAATAACTTATCTGGAAACCTGCTACAAACGTAAAGAGAACATTGCAGCATATTTAAACGCAGGCAAAGCCTTCCTGACAAGCAAAATTAAATGCAAAGATTGGAGTAAGGAGGGCTATGTGTGATGCTTTCAATGAAATCTAAGGTATGGGTTACGCAGAAGAAGTTTTGGTCCAATGTTGAATCAGTAAACATATTTGGAACCATATGTTCATACACCCTGTGACCATACTGGTGATGAAACACAGGACCAGATTATTTGGCGCTTCAGTGTATACAATGTGTGTTAGGTGTTGACATTACGCTACTGGCCATTAAAATTGCTAGACCAAGAAGAAATGCAGATGATAAACGGGTTTTCATAGGACAAATATATTATACTAGAACTGACATGTGATTACATTTTCACGCAGTTTGGGTGCATAGATACTGAGAAATCAGTACCCAGAACTGGCTTGATACGTCTGGGAATTGAGTCAAACAGGACTTGGATGGGGTGTACAGGTACAGATGTCCATGCTGCTTCAACACAATACCACAGTTCATCAAGAGTAGTGACTGGCGTATTGTGACGAGCCAGTTGCTCGCCACCATTGGTGAGAGATATGGAGACTGCGCTGGCCAGGGCAGCAGTCGAACAATTTCCGTATCCAGAAAGGCCCGTAAAGGACCTGCAACATGCGCTCGTGCATTATCCTGCTGAAATGTAGAGTTTCGAAGGGATCTAATGAAGGGTAGAGCCACGGGTCGTAACACATTTGAAATGTAACATCACTGTTCAAAGTGCCATCGATGCTAACAAGACGTGTAACCAGTGGCACTCCATACCATCACGCCAGGTGATACGCCAGTATGGCGATGACGAATACACGCTTCCAATGTGCGTTCACCGCTTTGTCGCCAAAAACGGATGCGACCATCGTTATGCTGTAAACAGAACCTGGATTCATCCGAAAAAATGACTTTTTGCCATTCGTGCACCCAGGTTCGTCGTTGCGTACACCATCGCAGGCGCTCCTGTCTATGATGCAGCGTCAGGGGTAACTGCAGTTATGGTCTCCGAACTGATAGCCCATGCTGCTGCAAACGTCATTTAACTGTTCGTGCAGATGGTTGTTGTCTTGCATACGTCCCCATCTGTTGACTCAGGGATCGAGACGTGGCTGCACGATCCGCTACTGCTTTGCGGATAAGATGCCTGTCATCTCGACTGCTAGTGCTACAAGGCCGTTAGGATCCAGCACTGCGTTCCGTATTGCCCTCCTGAACCCACGGATTCCATATTCTGGTAATAGTCATTGGATCGCGACCAACGTGAGCAGCAACGTCGCGATACGATAAACCGCAATTGCGATAGGCTACAACCCGATCTTTATAAATGTGGGAAACGCGATGGTACGCATTTATCGTCCTTACAGGAGGCATCACAACTACCTTTCACCAGGCAACGCCGGTCAACTGCTGATTGTGTATGAGAAATCGGTTGGAAACTTTCCTCGTGTCCGCACGTTGTAGGTGTCGTCACCGGCGCCAACCTCGTGTGAATGCTGTGTAACGCTAATTTTATGCATATCACAGCATCTTCTTTCTGTCGGTTTAATTTCGCGTCGATAGCACGCCATCTTTGTAGTGTAGCAATTTTAATGGTCAGTAGTGTATTTTGTGCTCCCCCGTTGCCTGCGCCCGGCAGTTGTCCAGACGTCTGGGGTAACGGGGCGGGGCAGCGCCTGGAGTGTAACGGCTGGTGACACGGCAAGGCCGCGGCGGCCGCTCGACATGGCGATCACGCCGGGCCAGCCGCGAAAGTGCTGGACTGCTCTTCGGATTCCGGGGCTCTGGAATCAATGGCACGCCACACCGGCAACGGCACCAGGCGGCCGCGCCCCTCCCGTGGCCGGCCACCCAACGCCGTCGCCTGTGTAACACCACCTGGTCGCTGCACACAGCACGCAGAGCTATCGTTGTCCTCTCAACATTGCTGCAATAGAACTCACCCGGCTAGTCTGTTCAACGATAACTGCTTCCTGCCTACATATTTACTGCGCCAGCACTTCCCCGAACCGTCTTGTCGTAGTCAAGCCTCGCTTTCTCCGTACAGCCCCTCTGCACTACGGAGGATATCTTGTAAGAGCCATCACCATGAAAGCTGGCAGATACATATGATTTGAGGGGGATGGCGGAACTGACTGAGAGAGACGAAGGAGGAGATGGGTACAGAGGAGGAGGAGATGGACAGAGAGGGGGAGGAGACGAGAAAGGCTGAAAAAGCGGGAAGTGGAAGTGGACAGAGAGAGAGAGAGAGAGAGAGAGAGAGAGAGAGAGAGCGCAGATTGATAGTGTAATGGTTCGAAGGCGAGATGGGCAGAGCGACAGGTGGAAGACGGAGGGGGGGGGGAGGGGAGAGGAAAGGATAGAGAGAGAGAGAGAGAGAGAGAGAGAGAGAGAGAGAGAGAGAGAGAGAGAGAGAGAGAGAGAGAGAGAAGGGAGAGAGAATAGGGTAGGAGTAGATGGATTATCTTAATTACCCGCACCATCCTTTATACGACAAGGCAGGAATGAGTTTTCTCAGCTTTCTAACCGTCTCAAAATGTTTGTTTTTGTGTTGTGTTATTTGCCGGACCGAAAGTATCGCGTGCTGTAATTTGTCTATGGCCGCTTATAAGTGGATAGTCAGTTACGGAAATTATTTTAAAAACAATAAATATTTAAGTGAACGTAACACGGCGGGCGGTGCTATACCTGTAAGTCCTACAGTTCTCGATTCGACTTAAGTGTCATTGCAGGTTTTGGAGGCGATGTGATAGTTTTATATAATACTTTCGTGTGGCTCATTGGCCTGGCGCAAGTCTTTCAACTGGACGCCACTTCGGCGACCTGCATATCCCTAGCCTACCCCAGTTATCGTACCGGGGAAAGGGCAGTGATGGAAAGAGTACTAAAAAAAACTGGATACGATTACAATTACCTGGGATAATATGTACTCAATTACAAGTAAAAATAACATTTTACAAATGTAATCGGTACAATTACAATTACAAATTACAATTACTTTCTGATGTAAATTACAATTACTGTTTAGATGGGTGGGGAAAAAAGCTGCAACGAACAAACAAAAATTTAAGCAGACCATATTAGCTTACAAAAGAACCCAACATTCCCTGTTCCAACCCACTTCATTACAGCTTTACATAATTTCTTCTGTAACATCTACCAAATGACACCAATACATTTTTCAATAGACATCATTCACTCACCAATTTAGTTGCAGCCAAAAGATAAGTGGAGCCACATACATTTTTTACATTCGTCATTCGAAGAAGAATGGCGATTCTGACAACCACCTCTCGTACAGTAAGATCGGGAGGATCATGGTCCATCAAAAAGAAAAATATATACATATGTATTTATTATTAAAAAGATTTTTACGAGAATAAATTTACAAATTGCAAAACATATTCAGTAACTGAAACCAAAGCACTAGTGGCCACTGTTTACGTTTTCAATTCGAATTTGTCAACTTCATAGTTCAAATTAAATTTTCCATGTAGTTTTAAACATAAAATAATTGTAATGGCCCTCTGCCAGAGTCATCACTGTATGTATCAAGATTGTCTATGGACGATTATCTATGACACTATTGTTTTATTTATTTGAAAAATAGTTTACATTGGTTACTTATGGGCATAAATACCAATTTCCCCTTCCAAAAATACGTCATATATCTGCGAAACGAATGTAAATTTCACAAAATTATCAGAAAAAATAAGTTTTACGCTAATTACTTGAACGAATGCTCCTCATACAGATGTATGTAAATGCATTACAGATTTCCATATGTTTTTATTAATTTGTTTACCAATATTATGGAAATAAATTCACAAAAATGTTCAAATGTTTGTTAAGCTTAAGGAAAAAATGTTCAAATTTTTGTAGAACTTATGGGACTTAACTACGGGATCATCAGTCCCTAAACTTACAAACTACTTATGAACTACCTTATACTAAAGACGACACAAACATCCATGCCCGAGGGGGGATTCGAACCCCCGACCGTAGCGGCCGTGCAGACTGATAAATTTCACACATTCAAATCATAAATGACCTGTTTGATACCAGAAATCTCGAAATTATTCGTAAATCATAATTGACAACGTTTGACCCCTCATAAACATATTTCCTATATCGCCGAGCGATTCGGTTAAGCACCTCCTCATTATTTACGTGATCTACCCATCTAATATTCATCATTCGTCTGTAGCACCAAATTTCTAAAACTTCTAGCATCTTTTTGTCTTATCTCCTTATTGTCCATGTTTCACTCCCATAAAATGCTACTATACAGACAAATGCTTTCAGATTTTTCACACTACATTCCATTACCCCCGTTTTACTCTTGTTAATGTTCATCTTATATCTTCCTTTCAAGGCATGTCCATTCCATTTAATTGCGCTTCCAAGTCCTTTGCTGTCTCTGACATACTACGTCATCAACAAACCTCAACGCTTTTATCCCCACTTCCTGGACTTTAATTCCCTCTCCAAATTTCTCCTTGCATTCCTTCACATCTTGCTCATTATAGAGAAATGTTCAAATATTTATACAGCTTATGGGACTTAACTACGGGGTCATCAGTCCCTAAACTTACAAACTACTTATGATTAGCTAACACTAAGGACGGCACAAACATCCATGCCCGAGGGGGGATTCGAACCCCCGACCGTAGTGTCCGTGCAGCCCGTGATTGGAGCGTCTCATTCCCCTCGGCCACCGCGGCCGGCTCAATATAGAGATTGAACAACATTGGGGAAAGGCTAGAACCCTGTCTTACTCCCTTCCCAAACACTGCGACCCTTTCATGCCCTTCGACTCATGTCTGGTTTTTGTTCAAGTTGAATATAACTCTGCGCTCTCTATATTTTTCCCCTGCTACCTTCAGAATTCGAAAGAGTGTATTCTAGTTAAGATTGACAAAAGATTTCTCCAGATCCACAATTGCTAAAAACGTAGGTTTGCCTTTCTTAACCTATCTTCTAAGATAATTAATAATGTAATGCCTCGCGTGTTCCTACATTTCTCCTTAATTCAAACTGATTGTCCCCAAGGTCGGATTCCACCAGTTTTTCCATTCGTCTGTATATAATTATTGTTAGTTTAGTGCAACCATGACTTATTAAACTGAAAGTTTTGTAATTTTCACTTTTGTTTGCACTTGCTTTCTTCGGAATTGGAATCATGTGGAGCGTTTTCTTCATGACTGGCTCTCGTAACGATAATGGCAGTTCAGATGGAACATATCGACATTAATTGTCCTAATTTGTAAAATGTTAGACTGGGCGGAATATGGTTAACGGTATGAATTTTTTCACGAGTATAAGTCTGATTTCAGTCAGTAATTTATCACGGTTTGACACGGTGGCGCTACCAACGCAGGTGGGAGCCTACGGGATAGCTACCCAAATATGAAAGTGGCTCGAAGACAGCTTAAGTAATAGAAGCTAGTACGGTGTCCTCGATGGTGAGTGTTTACTAGAGAGTAGGGCATCGTCGGGAGTGCCCCAGAGAAGTGTGATAGAAGGAAGGAAGGAAGCTTGGATTTTAACTTCCCGTCGACAGCGTGGTCATTAGAGACGGAGCTTACGCTCGGAATGTTTGGGTAAGGATATGGAAGGAAATCGGCCATGCCCTTTGAAAGGAACCATCCCGGCATTTGCTTGGAGTGATTTAGGGCAATCACGGAAAACCTAAATCAGGATGGCCGGACGTGGATTTTAACTACCATCCTATCGAATGCGAGTCCAGTGTGTTACCACTGCGCCACCTCGCTCGGTAGTGTGATAGAACCGTAATTATTTTCTATCTATACAAATGATATGATGGACAGAGTGAGTTGCAATCGGCGGCTGTTTGCTGATGATGCTGTGGAGTACAGGACGGTGTCGTCATTGAATGACTGTGGTAGGACGCAGGACGAAATTTCTTGGTATGTGAGAAATGAATGTTAATTCTAAATGTAGAAAAATGTAAGGAGATGCAGATGACTAGGGGAAACAACCCTGTAATGTTCGAATACCGCAATAGTAGTATTTTGCTTTGCAGAGACGCGTCAGTTAAATACCTAGGCGTAACGCTGCTCAGGGATATGAAATGGAACGAGCATATAAGGACATTCGTGGGGAAGGCGGATGGTCGACTTCGATTTATTGGGAGAATTTGGGGAGTGATTCGTCTGTAAAGGGGATCGCTTATAAAACGCTTGTACGATCACGTCTTGAGTACGAGTGTTTGGGATCCCCACCATATTGGTTTACAGGAAGACAAGGAGGAAGTAAGGCCAGAGTAGAGCTGTTATGAAGCATGATGAAGAAGATATATGAAGAGAAAAAAAGTACCAGCGATATGGAGGGAAAATACCAGTATAGAAAGGAAAAGGATATATTCAAAAAGTGCAAGAACTACAGGGGAATTAAACTAAAGTCCCATACGATGGTGATCTGGAAGAAAATTGTGGATACATGGATCATGGAAGAAACAAAAATCTCGGATAAGCAGTTTGGGTTCATGACAGACAATGGAACGATGGATGTAACCGTTATCCTGAGAAAACTGATGCAAAAGTATGGGGAGTGACAAAGAGACCTACACCTAATGTTTATAGACCTGGAGAAGACGTGTGATTCAGAGACATGTACTGTGGAGAAGCCTGACAGCGAGGGGTGTGCCAGTAAAGTATGTTCTTCTGGTCAAAGACGTGTATGATGGTCCCTGCACTAAAGTAAGATGTGTCGTAGAGACTGAGAAGTTCCCTGTCATGGTTGGACTGCATCAAGGGTCATCACTGTCCATACTTGTTCAATATAATGATGGATGAATTGACAGAAGGATTACAGGACCAGGATTTATGGTCGGGTAGTTGTGCAGATGATTTGGTGATTGTGGAGGAAAGCAAAGAGAAGGGAGAAAGAACATCGGAGAGATGGAGGGAGGAAATGGAAAATGGAGGACGCAGAGTTAGCAGGAAGAAGACCGAATACCTGTGGTTTGGTGGAGATGGAAGGGACGGAAAAATAATGTTGACAAATGAACAGTTGGAGAGAATTGGAGAATTCAAGTACCTGGGTTCCTGTGTAACCAGTAAAGGAGATTTACGTAAGGAAGTAAGACACAGTATTCAGGCTGGATGGACGAAATGGAAGAGGGTGATAGATGTGTTCTACGAAAAAAAGAATAAAACAAATATAAAAGGAATTTTTTTTTAAAAATCGCTAGTGAGTCCAGCTATTTTGTATGGTATGAGATCTGGCCGTTAAAGAAAGTACAGGAGAAGAAATTAAACGAGGATGAGATGCGTATGCTGAGGTGGATGATGGGGAAAACGAGGATGGGCAAAATATGAAATGATCTTATTCGACTGCAGACAAGTGTAGCAGAGGCATCGAAGAAAGCCCAGGAATGAAGACTACAGTGGTATGGGCATGTGAAGAGAAGGGATGGGGGGAGCTGTTTCAGAGAACAATGGAGTTACAAGAGGAGGGGAGAAGAAGAGGCAGAGCAAAGAGACGATGGATGGACTGCATCACTGATGAGAGAGGAGGGACTGAGCCGGAAGGACACGTGGGGCGAGAGAAATGGAAGGAAATATCAGGAACAGCGACCCCTTAACTGACACAAGCTGAAAAAGAAGAAGATAGAAGAAAGTCAATGGCAGGCTTCTAGACTTGTTACTGGTAGTTTCGATCAATGCATGAGTGTTACTGAGATGCTTCGGGAACTCAAATGGGAGACGACGGCGACGTTTTTGTCCGAGAAACGCTGTTGGAGAAATTTAGAGGGCCAGAACTTGAAGCGGACTGCAGAACAATACTGCCGCCAAGTTACATTTCGCGTAAAGACCACGAATGTGAATTAAGAGAGTTTAGGGCTCGTACAGATGCATACAAGTATTCGCTTTTCCCTTGTTCTGTTAGTGCATCAAGAAAGCAAGTAACTGATAGTGGTACTACGTACCCTCCGCCACGAACCTTTTGTGGATCGGAGTATGTACACGCCATTTTGACCCGTTTCCCTTTTTGTCGCTTTCTGTTGTTACTGGTAACGTAATTGCGGCGCTTGTTTGCTTTCCGGTGTTAAAGACATCCAGAACCAATGAAATCTCGTTGCCAACCGTCAATTTTCGTCAATGTTAATGCTGACGAGAGGTTTCTTCTATGTGTTGAAGGTTCGGTGCACAAGTAATGTTAATAAAAGTTGAACGTGTGCAGGCCGTTTTACGGTGACCTTTCCACATCGGCAGCTCTGTCACGCGGCACCGGTGCCATCGACGCAGTCCGTTCGCGGCAGGTGACGAGAATCCGTACGAGCGACTGGTAAGCAGAACCGCGACGGGAGATTAGGATTCAGGCAGGATCCTCCAGTTAGCGCCGGCCAAGATCCGATTAGGCGTTCAGCAGAAGAGGCGGCCTGTACAGTACGTGCGCGCGTCTCGGCGGCTGCGGCGGCCGGCGGCTAGCGGCATCTTCCGGAAGTGCGTGCGCCGCGCATGCGCAGTGGTCGCGCGCGTCGTAGGCGGGACCTTGCCCCCGAGCACTTCCTGGTGGCGCTGGCAGCGCGCCGGCCGGCAAGGCCGCCGGTCGTGCGTGGCGCGGCGCGGCGGCAGCGCAGGGGTCGCGGTCCGGCATTCCTGCCACCCCTGCTCATCGGCATGCTGGCCGCGCCGCGCAAGGTCGAGGACGACCGACAACCCCGGGGTGTCCGCCAGAGCCCAGACGAGACGCTTGGCGCCGCGCCGCTCCCGTTGGCTCGGCCGCCGCTCCGCTGGCACCCGCCGCCACCGCCGCCTCCAGATCGCCACCCAGTCCGCTCCTCCATCGCTAATTTGCCGCGCACATCCGCGGCATTGTAACCGCAGTGGCGGATTCGCCTGCGGAGCCGTCCTCACACGGCACGTGTTGTCCGAACGAGGCAGATGCCAGACGTGCTGTCTACCTAGCTACAGCACGCTCTGAAACGACCCGCTACATCCCACGGAACACAACGTGCTGCTCATCGTGATTTGCGACCGCAGCGCTCTCCAGCGCCCGTTGCGGGCTGGCGCGTAGACCATTATGTTTACAAAGACTTGCGAAAATTACACGGTATCTGTGATAGCCGTGCCGGCCGCGGTGGCCGAGAGGACTGAGGTGCTTCAGTCACGGTCTGCACGGCCACTACGGTCGGGGGTTCGAATCCCCCCTCGGGCATGGATATTTGTGCCGTCCTTAGTCTTAGCTAGTTCATAAGTAGTTTGTAAGCTTAGGGACTGATGACCCAGTAGTTAAGTCCCATAAGTTCTACAAACATTTGAAGATTTTGTGATAGCCGCCATCGAAAATAAATAAATAAATAAATAATTAAAAAAAATCTATATCTGTCGTTGTTGTTGTTGTGGTCTTCACTCCGCATACTGGTTTGATGCAGCTCTCCACGCTACCCTGTCCTGTGCAAGCCTCCTCATCTGAGAATAAGTTCGCTAACCTACATCCTATTGAATCTGCTTACTGTATTCGTTCCTCGGTATCCTCTACGATTTTTTCCCCACACACTTCCATCTAATGCTAAGTTGACAATTCCTTGATGTCTCAGAATATGTCCAACCAATCTATCCCTTCTCTTAGTCAGGATATGCCAGAAACTTCTTTTCTCCCTAATTCGATTATCACCTCCTCATTAGTTACGTGATCTTCCCATCTATTCTTCTCCATTCGTCTGTAGTACCACATTTCTAAGACTTCTATCATATTTTTATCTGAACTCCTTATCGTCCACGTTTCGCTCTCATACAATGCTACACTCCAGACAAATACTTTCAGAAAGGACTTCCTAACATTTAAATTAAATTTAAAGAAATCTATATCTATAAATGTGGATGTCTGTTCGTTGTATGTCTATCACGTCTGAACCACAAGACATAAAGAGCAAAAAATTTCTACAGTTACTAATGTCTACCCGGGGAAGGCTTTAGACACGGTTTTATGGCGATCGGATAGCTATTTATCTATATATGTTAACGTGAATGTGTGTTCGGTGTACGCTTATCACGTCCGAACGTCAAAACGCAGAGACTTAGATATTGGTACAGTTACTAATTTACTGAGGAATGTTTCAGGCACGGTTTTATAGCGATCTGATAGATATTTAGTAATTTGAAGAACATAACGTGGAATGCATACCAATAATTACTGTTTGAAAATTATATTTACTCTTTGAAAATGGTTTTATTGGTTGCATTGTTGCTTCAGTGTTGATAAAGATAAAAGGGTGGAGTATATTGGGATGGAAAGTTATCGGCGTATATAACATTCTACGTGTGTGTGTTAATATTTCGCTCTGTAAACTACAGAACGCAAACGAATGGTCTGTGTGTAATTGTTGTCCGAAGTCTCCCGTTGTACACCATAGCAGTTCCATACCGATAGCTATAAGGGGGTGCAAGATATGGTGGTTGAAAGTCGTCAAATTATAAAAATATTCGGGCTAAAGGCCAGCGATGACGTTTGCGACTCTATAGCAAGGTTACATACAGCGAAACGTAATGCCCACAGACCATATCTTTGGTCTATGCGTGCTACAATGTCTTTAGCTCTTTCTCTGTAAGGATAAGCATATGACTAAGGAAATATAAAAATAAATAAATAAAGCAGTAAAAAAGAAATTTCTTTTAAGACATCTCTTTAAAAATATCGATTTGACGTTTCGCGCATTGTCTATCATAATCAACCAAAACGCGAGCGGAGCCGCGGGTTTAAGCTAGTAAATAATAATACAAAATAAATAAATAAATAAATAAAATAAAAAATAAAATAAATAAATAAAATAAAAATAAAAACCGAAACTGTAGCTTTCTTATGCTTGCACGTGTCTTACAATACTCTTCCCGAAATTGTAAATATATTTTTTATTTTATTTTATTATTTTTATTTTTTGCAAGAAACACAAAGACTGGCATTTCTCCGGAGATTATAAGTTCCATTTGATACATTTTACTTGTTCATGCACGCGGGATAACGCCTCAGCTCGACAGTGTTCGTCCTGATAATTTTTGCTTTTAGTATTGTACGTAAACACTGTTCAAAATCAAAATGTTGAAATGTTTGTAATCCTATTGAACCAAACTACGTTGGTCATCAGTTCCTAGTCTTACAAACTACTTAAACTAAGTTAAACTAACCTAAGGACAACACACATATCCATGCCCGAGGGAGGATTCGAACCTCCGACGCGGGAGGCCGTGCGATACGCAACGTGGCGCTCCAGACCGCTCGAATACTCCCGCGCGGAAAACACTAATCCTCCTTCACTACATCTGCTTTCGTAACGACAGGTTAGCCATGCACTCTTTGCACTGAGAACTATTCCAACACTGTACTGAACTGTAACAGAATTCAAACACCGTGGGGAAAACCGAGAGACATAGGGCACTGTCCTGAAATTTATTGGTTCCTGTGCCCTAGCACGAACAACCCAACAAATTCTCTCCTGCGCAGAGTTCGTTCTTGTTTATAATAAATAATGTCCAATACTGAATATTATAACTGTATTAAATTAACAAATAAGTTACATAAACCGAAACTAAACCAAATCTTAAAAAATACCTGGGAGAGTTAGATGCAAACCTGTTATTTACATCTTTTTTCCTCCACAGGTCGTGACGCTAACCACCATGCTAATACGTTGTCTTAAAAATAAATAACAACGAATATCGGATATTATACTTAGCAAGAAAGAACGAGAAACGTTAATGGAAGAAAAAGGAAAAAATAAGAATGTTTCGGATGTATGCAGGTACCAATCGAGCCCACTCGTAATACTCTACATCGCAGTCTGCGACGCTACCCACTACGCTATTTCTCCATTTCACCAAAGTTCTCTTTTTAAAGTTATACCACACTTCAAAAAAATATTGTAATTTTTACTTATGTATGAAAAGCATTACAAAGCTGCTCCTTTAATAGAATGGAGTTATACCGTAGCAAAGGAACTATATTCTTTCACGGTTTATAAATTATGACACTGACACACGTTAAATACGATAAGCCTTAAAGCTATAAAAATGTAGTTACCAGTAATTTATTGTAACAAATCATATCTAAAATGATGCGTTTTCAAAAGTTCCTCAGTTTTCTGCCGTTTTATAAATATTCATATGCCGTACGCTACAACGAAAGAAGGCACGAAATACGAAATTTCCTTTGCAATATGGTGGCTCAAAAGTTCTGATTGTCACGTGAAAACCAGGTCTCTTCTCATTGGCCACGTTCCACCTCACGATGAAAAAATCTAAAATGCCAGATCCTCAATTCCAAGCTTCGCAGTGTAGTGGAACGTGACGTTCCACGCTGCGAGGTCACCACTTCCACGTGCATTTCCATGTTCCGTGGGAGGACGGCGTCTGGGAAGAGCATCGAAAGTAGTTGATAAAATTACTCCTTCTTCAGATTATTAAGCCAGGATGGCCAATAAAATATATTTATTTCTCTTAACCGATTTCGATGATTTATTTCACCATCTTCAGAAGAGTTTAAAACATCTTCACTTAGGAGAACATGTAAATTAAAGGGTTTCTTGTCGAAATGTAAAATGAGTAAAAATGTATGGTCAACATGTTAAAATATGCGTCAACCAAAATGGATCGTGAAATCAGACTAAACGATACAATATGACTGTCTCTAAACATAAGACAGATGTTATTGAGATATGGTTGGAACCTTGCTACTATTTTCTCAAGATCGCTTTCTCATCCACTACATTAACCGGTTTGAACTCAGCTTGCAGTCATCATCAGACCTATGAAGGGAAAAGGAGAAGATCAACCAACGTACCTGTCACTTTACTATCCATGAACGCTAAGAATCATAGCTTTGACATTTCAGTTTGGTTATCTACATACCCGTGGAAGTGTGGTGAATCTAATCATACATAAAAGTATGTAGATATCCAAAATAAAATGTATAAGCTATGGTTTTTAGCGTTCATGAATAGTAGAGTGGCAGGTACTTTGATTGATTTAATCTTTTCACTTTATAGATCTCATGACTGCAATCTCATTCGAAACCGGATAATGTGGTAGGTGAAAAAACGATCTTGGCAAAACAATAGCAAGGTTCCAGCCACATTTCAATAACATCTATCTTATACTTACGTGAGAAAAGTCATATTTTATCTCGTGATAAATAAATGAAATAATACATTACAGTGTTTTGGACCAACCTTTTCAATTATGTCAAGATATGATAAGTAATGTACCTATATTAAAATGCTTTTCCAATTATTTAACTTCCTAAAAAGAAAACGTGAATGTAATTCTCATTTTAAGTAGCTGTGACAGCCATTTAAAAACCAACTTAAATTATTTATGATTTAATCGGTAATACTGTAGGCAATACACTTTATTTATTATCTCCACATGACAGGGAATGACGCTACACCTTTTTTTCTCTCTTACTTTCTCTCTTCGGGTTGTTCGATTCGATAAGGACATTTGTTCGTGGACCATCGTTGAGCTCTTGGCTCAGTTTAGAGAGAGCGTTCGGCCCTCTCACCAAATGCGCTGAGCCACCGCGCCGACAAGTATAGCGTTCACTGTCGGCTTATCTGTCGTGTATGTGCTGCAGTTAAAACTTTTCAGTGCTTCTTCTTTTCTTCCGGATAGTTCGCTTTAAACTACAAACATGCGAAGTGTCACACCAAACTGAATTTCCGAGAGGCACAGGAGATAGAGAGGAGCAAAAGCTAGACAGCGAGATGTCGAAAAACAATTTACACATGTTGCTGAGTGCGATCTCTTTTTCTGTGGAACGTTGTAATAGTGATCTCGTGACAAATAAATAAAATAATACCTTGCAGTGTTTTGGACCATCCTTTACAAATAGGTAAATTAATCATAAGTTTCCGGATGAAGTTTCAATTATATAAAACTTTCGCAATATCATGTTCATTTGCCTGTTTTGTAGATTAGATTAGATTACATATGTTCCATATATAAAAAATACGACTTTTCGCAATGATGTGGAACATGTGAGGTTAATAAATGATGTCTATATGTGACACTCAATATTTTAAGAATTTTTTACTTGTTTAAATTTGTTTAATGTATTTTTAAGCGAAATTACCAAGTTTTATCTACAGATTCATCTAAAGTGTAGAAGGAGTTGCCATTCAGAAATTCTTTTAATTTCTTTTTAAGTACTAGTTGGCTATCTGTCATACTTTTGATGCTACTTGGGAAATGAGCGAAGACTTTTGTGCCAGAATAATTCACCCCTTTCTGAGTCGAAGTTAGATTTAACATTGAATACTGAAGATCACCCTTTCTTCTAGTGTTGTTCCTATGCACATTGCTATTACTTATGAATTGGGTCGAATTGTTAATAACAAATTTCATGAGTGACTATATATATTGTGAAGCTACAGTGAAGGTCCCTAGATCCTTAAATAAATGTCTGCAAGATAATCTTGAGTGGGCTCCAGCAATTATTCTGACACACGCTTTTGTGCAATGAAAACTTTTTTACTCGGTGTGAAATTGCCCCTTAATACGATCCCACATGAAAGCAGTGAATGAAAATAGGCGTAGTAAGCTAATTTACTGAGATGTATATCACCAAAGTTTGCAATTACCCTGTTAGAATAAGTAGCTGAACTCAAACGTTTCAGCAGATCTTCAATGTGTTTCTTTCATTTCAATCCATCATCAATCCAAACACCTAAAAATTTTGAAAATTCTACCTCAGCAATAGATTTCAGTTCAAAGTCTATATCTATTAACAGTTTCTTGCCATTTACAGTATGAAACTGTATATACTGGGTTTTATCAAAGTTTAATTAGAGTCCATTTGTAGATAACTACTTAATAATTTTCTGAAATACATCATTTACAATTTCATCAGTTAATTCCTGTTTGTCAGGCGTGATAGCTATACTTGTATCATCATCAAAAAGAACTAGCTTAGTATCTACGTGGATATAGAATGGCACGTCAACAATACATATTAAGAGCAGCAAAGGACTTAAGACCGAACATTGTGGGACCTCATTTTTGATAGTTCCCCAGTTGGAGGAATTAATTGGTTCTTCCATATCAAATGGCACAGTAGTGTTTATAATATTTGATTGTTTCTGGGCTATTACTCTTTCTTATGGATAGATATAGTTGCCTTTTCGGTTACAAGATATTTTTATCCCTTTAGTAAGCCAAGGCTTTTTGCCTGGTTTCTTACAGTTAGTTTAATTTAACTAATTTATTGGGGAACCAGTTTTCAAATACCCTTACAAATTTATCATGAAATAAGTTATATTTTAAATTTGCATCAGTTTTATTATAAACCTCATCCCAGTCTAATTGCTATATACTTCAAGTCATTAATTGCGCACACAACTCTGGAGGACTGTTTCGAATTACTGATTAGTATTTTATGCGCAAACTCCATAATGATAATTGCTGTAAAAACATTTAAAACTACAAATATTTAGACATATTGCACAATTAATGAAGGACGATTGTTTACAAGAACAACGGTTTTTCAAAACACCCGAGGAAAAAATACTTCGTTGACAGTCCTGAAAACTTCTCCTTCGTAAGAATTCGTGAAAGCGAATCAGGCATAACGCATCATTTCCTTAGAAACTGTAGATGACAGCAGATGATGTACTATAGATTGTATTTATATGCAGTCTTGACTCTACCACACTGCCTGCCTGTTTGTATACAAACAATAGGGTAACATGTATACTTTGCTTTTACATGAACGGGCCAGTTCCACGTTTGTACAACGAATATTTATAATCTTTTCACAACTTAAAACATCGCCCATCTTCGTAATAAAATTGAAATGGCGACATATTTAACGCTTTTATCTACCTACTTTAATCGTAAAATGCGTTTGGAATATTAGGGGCAAAACCAATTTATTTGCCCTCGCACACTCCTGTGTAATGCTGCATCGATCCAAAGGTGTCACGAGAGGCAAGCAGGGAGTATTGTGACTATGACAAGATAAGCGGCCTGGACAACTCACTGGATTCACCTGAGCAACATACAGATTGATGAGAGATATTCCAAACCTCCTAAAGCTGCCCAAGTCAGCTGTTGGTGTGTAACGCAAACACGAAGGAGCAGCCACAGATAAACAAAGACCAAGCAGGCTTCATGTAATGATCGACAAGGACCGCTGAGTACTGCAGAGACTGTTGGGAAAAATTTATTTATCGTATGGCATACATCGCTATCTTTACACACTTTATACATTGTTTAATTACAAATTTAATCTAAACATTTAATATAATTAATTGCCTCCTCTGTTGCAGAGAGGAAATCGTTGAAGGTTCTCTTGTAGGCTCGAAATGCGCATTCTTCCACTATGTGCCGGACTGTTTGTTTTTCAGCGCTGCAGTCGCAGTTTGGCGATGGTGTCTTTCCCCATTTATAGAAAGCATGAGAACTTCTCCCGTGGTCAGTACGCATGCGGTTTAGAGTTGCCCACGCTTTGCGTCGCTGATTGAAGCCAGGTGGTTTCTCACCTGTCATGAAACTTTGGCATTTGGGTGGGCAGTGTTCTTGCCAGTGTTGCTTCCACTGATCTTCGACTTCAAAGTTGGTATTCATCATCTCTTTAGCTGAGAGTAGTGCGTAAGGAATTAAAATCAATGCGGTAAAATGGTCGAGGAGGTCGTCATCAGCCACACATTTCTGTTGTCAATGCCAAACAAAGCTTGAACTGGCTTAAAACTATTGCCACGGGAAAGTAGATGAATGCATCTGGATTGACGAATCATACTGTACCCTGCAGTGATTCGATGGAATGGTTGGGTTCAGTGAATTACTGTAGAACTTTACTTGCTAATAGTAGCGAGTATTTTTCATGTTTAGCATGTGGTTTCCTATTAAGCTTAAGAAAACGAATGCGGAAAGATATGAACACGTTTTACGGCCTGGTGTAATGTTTACAGCGTAAAAATATTTCTGAGACGACCATTGATTGCGTGCAAATAACAATGCACCCTGTCGTGAGGCAGTATCTTTGAAACTCTGGCATGTGGACGATAATATTCTTGAAATGGACCAGCCTTTTCACAGTTCTGAACTGTGGGATGAGCAACAACGTCTTCATTGCTCTAGTGCCCAACATCTGTTGTCGGGTTTTGAGGAAGAATGAACTGCCAATTCTGCACAGACCAGGCACTCCACTGGAATGAACTGGTCTCACCAGAGTTCCGACGTGAGATCCGTAAAACTCCTTTGGGTTGAGCTACAATTACGACTTCGCTCCAGGCCCCAGTGGCAAATACCTGATGTCGGTTCTTGAAAAAGAATTAGCTGTCAATCCTCCATCAACATTCAGAAACTTAATTGAGCCGGCCGCGGTGGCCGAGAGGACTGAGGCGCTTCTGTCACGGTCTGCCCGGCCACTACGGTCGGGGGTTCGAATCCCCCCTCGGACATGGATATTTGTGCCGTCCTTAGAATTAGTTAGTTGATAAGTAGTTTGGATAGAGAGTTCAATGCGTCATGAAGGCCAATTGTAGAGACACTCCATACTAAGGTCCACTAACAACCGCGTGGTTGATCAGAATGTGTATTTTACCTATAAAATTTGGCAACGGCGCCGGAGCCAATCAGCAGTCGCTTTCGCGCGGCCAATAACAAATAGCTTTCTCTTTATGGTTTGTAAACAAATCGGCGTTGTGGATGTAAAGATCTTTAGATCAACATATTGCATTGCAATAAATATGGGATTTATATTTACGTTCTGTAATGGAGATTGAGCGTACTGGCTGTACTATGTAGTCAAAATTATTTTCACCAGTGATTTTACTTATGGTAATTGCATGACTTTCGCAGCCTTTATCAGCCCAATTACTTATACTGAGCAGTTCTGAACCGGATATTCAGGCGCTACTACCAGACAAAACTTCTTGTGTAATTTATATATGTAACCTTAAGGCTGCCCTGGCCTGTTGTTTTTGAAGTTATCAATAGAGTGTTAAAGTGTGTTAGAAACATCCTTTCATTTAAAAAAAGTGATCTGTAGCGTAGCCTTCAGATGGTTAGGTATAGGTTTTAGTACGAATCCGAATCTCCGGATAAGAAATGTTCAAATGTTTGTAAAGCTTATGGGACTTAACTACGGGGTCATCAGTCCCTAAACTTACAATCTACTTATGAACTACTTACGAACTAGGACGGCACAAATATCCATGCCCGAGGGGGGATTTGAACCCCCGACCGTAGTGGTCGTGCAGACAGTGACTGAAGCGCCTCAGTCCCCTCGGCCACCGCGGCCGGCTTCGGTTAAGAACTTCGAGGTACACGGATTCTTCCAAATTAACCAACATCTGTTTTTTTTTCTTACGAAAGTGAACACTAATTTTAATAACGTTCATTATTCACGTATTGCAATTCACTGGAAGACTTGTCAATCGTATTACTTGAGAGAGAAACACTTAATTGAATTAACACTACAAGAAATTATTAAATCTGAACAAAAAGCATGTGAAGAAAGGCCAAATTCACAACACATGAAACGCGGAATCTGATTGGCCGCCTTCACTTGCGTCATTCATCGCGCCGATACCAACGTGTACGCATGAACCACAACGCGCGGACTCATAAACTGCACTTTTACCAAATTTATTTTCTGTGCACATTTCACACCATTGATATTTCTACTGTATGTCAACGATTACAATTAAGTCATTAGTTAAGAGCGACCTGAGTTTGTTTTATTTTGTAAAATTTGAGTTACACATCACGTAATCTAAACAAGATTGCACTAGACTACAAAAACATGTTCTATATTTTCAAATTTGGCAATGAGAATAAGAGTTTCCGAGGAACTCCAATAAGGAAGCCATAAGCGACACTGCCTAAAATTAAATAAGAAGTAGTTACGATAAAAAAAAATAGAGAGCGAAAATATAATGACAGTAGACGTAGGTACAAATTTTGGCTGGGTAGTTGTCGGCGAATTGTGGACGACAGTTGAAAGCAGTAGAGATAATAGCCGTGTTTACGGTTGTGCAAAGCCCCCAAAAAAGGAGCTCGTCCAGCGAGTAGGGCGACAACGGCCAGAGAGATTATCACCGGTGCTGAGGAAACCGGATGGCGGCAGGTAGGGAGCTAATCAGGTTTCATTAGCGAGCGTATTCAGCGGCGGGTACAGACTGCTGATTAAGTCGAGGACACAAGCTAACAGCGTTGATTTTAGGGCTTTTATCTCGCGCAGATTGGCATTATTAAAACATTCTATACCGCAGAAGATTACGCCTTTGCTGCAAGTACTTACATAGCAGGACTGATGTAACCGCTTAACAGGAAATGGGCAGGAACACGAAGTCGCAAAACTGAATAATTAGCCTTTGTGACATAACAGTCCTCAGAAAAATTCACACACAAGGCGTCAGGATTCAATGTCACAGTGTCTGCTAGACTGAGTTATTAAACCACTTGTGGCTGTTACGTTTTCGAGTACAGTTGCATATATATTTGTGACATTTGTCTCTCGCATTACTTTTCTGTCTGCCGCGGTGGAGTAGCCGAGCGGTCTAAAGCGTATCGCTGCGAAGCGCGCGGTTGCTCGCCGTGGAGGTTCGAGTCCGCCCTGGGGCATGGGTGTGCGTGCGTGTTGTCCTTATGTTAGTTTAGTTTAAGTAGTTTGTAAGCTACGGACTGATGACCACGAAGTTTGGTTCAATAGAATTACAAACATTACTATTCTGTATTTGCTCGAGTTTATTACCGTCATTACTCGGGAATGCTATGCACGCAATGTCTCAAGTTCTAAACTATGTCATCTAGTAATTCAATAACTAATTACATATCTACATATACATGGCTACTCTGCAATACTCACTTCATTATCCTGGTAGAGGTTTCATCGAACAACTGGCATACTATTTATCTACCATTTTATTTTCGAATAGCACGCGATAAGACAGAACACCTAAATCTAAAAGTACGATCTCTGATCTTTCTTATTTTATTATTATCATCATTTCATCCTATATAGGTGGTAGGGGAGAGTTGCCGAAGATGGACCGTTGCCTAAGTTGGACCACCTATGTTTTTCATTATGTGTTAGTAACTTAAAGTTCTAAGTTCGCTCAACTGGTGAGAAACATTGTCGAAGTCACGTGGCACAGTCGCCAGTCGATAATAGTCATTGGAGTGAGAACAGTTTCCGTTTCCGTTCGATGTCGCTATAAGTTTTCTACTACATATTATAAGCTTTCCTCTGCTCTAAAAGTAAGTAAAAATTTGATCAGCATTATAGTTCAAAGTGCCATACATAAGCTAATAATTTAATATCGTAAAGCTAGAGTTTAGCGTTTTTTGTTCCTTCAACGTTATATTTACTTATATAGCGTCGAGTTGCCGAAGTTGGACCAAAGGCTGTTTCCTAATTTGGACCGGTCCGATTTAGGGAGCACTCGTAACTATATTTAATGTCATTTAACAATAGGTAATAGGTAGATGTTACGTTTTTATGTTTATTTTTCTACGCTGCAAAACAATTTAAAAAATTAGGAGCAAGTATGGTAACCTTTTTAGATTTGGAAGATGCAATAAGGGGAATGCATGGGAAATGGACAGAAGACGAACTGAAGGTAGCTGTGGAAGCATACAGAAACGGTAACCATGACCTTAACGAGTGTGCTCGTATATACCGAGTACCAAAAGCTAAAATTAAAGAGATATGCTGAAGGTGAAAGCATGTTTTCAAATGAAGTTTAGTTATTCGGAAGACTATCAACCTTTACAACAGGAATGGGAAAAATTGTCGCAGATCACCTTCTTTTATTTGAAAAGAGGTTTTATTTATTTATTTATTTACAATCAAAGATGTTCGTAAACTTGCATTCGACATAGCACAGAAATATCAACTGCCTCATTCTTTCAACCTAGAAAATAAAATGGCTGGTAAAAGGTGGTTTTCTTCATTTATGAGACGAAATACACAGTTTTCCCTCCGTCAGCCAGAAGGATTATCAATGGCGAGATGTTGAAATGAAGCTTTTCTTAATATTACGGGTCTTATTTCCATTTTAGTCATTTTTTTACCATGCTGTTCAATTTAAGCAACTGAAGTCCAAATTAGGCAACCTGTTTCCTAACTTGGACCGTTTATACATTTTAAAATTTTAAATAATATCCATTTATGCTTTGTTTTTATTCACACTACAGAGCTAGCAGATGAAAGTGTACAACATATAGCTTCTTTTAAAGTATATTTTGTTTCGATTAGATAGATAACAGAGACTTTGGATCACAAAATAAAAAAGTGGTCCAATATCGGCAACCTTCCCCTAATAAAAAACACGAGGGTTGGAACTTAATGGCAACTATTTCTTCACAACCGATACAAAAGCGTTACATGTTTGTCCTTCAAAGTTGTCACCAGCGTTGTGTAGAACCCGTTGCCTGCGATGTGGCAGACGTAGTATACCGTTAGTAGAGCCTGTTCTTGATGGTTGGTGCTGTTGGGACCGAGCGACAGGTTCCCAGCTTTATGTCAGGATGAGGCTGAATCCTGGTGGGGCGCTAGAGGACGCTTGTAAAACAGTATTAGAGATTACAAGTTTATTCAAGTGAATACAAGGTTCCGGGTTGTAGGCACCAGCTGGGAGGAACTAGATCAGCAGGTGACGTCTCCTTCGGCTGCGTTAGCACGCCTTCTCGCCGCGTCTTCTATGGAGCGGCTGTTCGAACGGAGATTCCCGGGTCGCGACGTTTTTGTGCTGAAGCAAAGACTGCCAGGAGAAGTCCTCTATCCCTCATCTGGTCTATGCATCTGCTTGTGGGTCCAGGCTTGGAACCACTGGTGTCGGATGCCGTGGTGACAGATGACCTCTGGATACCGCAGGGTTAGCAGCAGAGTGCTAACGCATCGGCAGATCATTGGCCTTAAGGAACCCAACCAATGAAGACTGAGCTGGCCTCATGCAACAACCATATTCAGCTTTGTGAAGACCGTAGGCAGCGGTTCGAAGCGTGGTAATTGTCTCCGGACTCCATCTTCTAGCTGCGAGTAGTGGCTATTACACTGCTAGACTGCTTTACGTGAGACATAAGTTGGATACACAGATCATTGGATAGACGATCACAGTCCTGAGCATTTTCGATTTAAAAGTGGCTACACTTCTAGAAGCGGGAGTTTATATACAGAAATCGGCTGAAACATGACATATGGGACGGTTCGTAATGGCCGAATATGTCCCACTTCGCAGCGTTCACTCATTGAGCGCTGACGTACCCTATGTCTTATTCACTCTTGTAACAGACGAAGTCTGCTGTCGTCACGAGACAGGCCTACTGGCGTCGCATTTTGCGACAGAGCCGATGACCTATTCCTCCTAGCTTGGCTGCCGATTGCTTGAGCAATCTAAAATTTTAACAAGTTTCTCTTGTGCTGTAAGAGTTCTGAAGCGAATACCACGAAGTGGTTCCTTCATCTTTGGAATCAATTCAAAGTCACAAGAAGTCCGAGGATTATGGTGGATGGTACAGTACTTCCTAGCCCCATCGACCGAACAGAGCAGCCACAGTTTGCACAGTATGCGCTCGTGCATTGTCGCGCAAAATGGTGGGTGGGTTGCGCAGAAAGTGCTGCCGCTACTTTCGCAAAGCTGGTCGCAGGTGATGCTCAAAAAACGAACAGTAATACTGTGCATTGTTGTTCCCGTTTCGAAAACGTAGTGACAGCGTAACGTTAGACCGCTCGCTCACAAGTGACTGTGTTTCCCTCGATTGTGCGCACGCTGGAGACGTGGGACGGGCGAGTTCATTTGCTCGGAGGTATGTTAGATATGCCAACAACTTGTGGTATCAGCTACAATAGTATATTCCATTACATAGTGCCTCCACAGCAGTGTTGCCACTATTTAAGTTCCAATCCTCGTTTTATTTATTTATTTTTATTTTGGGGGAAAAAGTTGAGGATCGAAATTTCGTAAGTAGATGTCGTCATAATGAAAAACCCCTTTTTGTAATAATTTATACTCCAACATTTTTCCCCTGTATAGCAATAATACGATCGAATTGGTTCCCATAATTTTTTCTCATTATTAGTATTAGGTCTGACACATAAAATACAAGGCGCATCAGGAAAGTAAGTACGCACCTTTTATTTATTTATTTTTTAAGAAAAAAAAAAGAAAGAAAGATGACATAGTTATTTAGAAAATTGTATTTGCAAAATGTACAACAATGTTCGAGCTGTTTTTGGACATAGTCACCAAAAGAACTCGTCGCAGGTTCGAGTACTCCCTCTGCTGCATGGTTCTGTTTGCTGTCCTTAGCATAACTTAGTTTAACTAGTTTTTAGGCCTAGGGACTGATAACCGTAGGAGTAAAGTCCATTAGATTTACAAACATTTGAGCATATGACAAAAAAAAAAAAAAAAAAAAAAAAAAAAAAAAATCTGCCGCCTTTGGAACCGTCGTGTGACGGTCGTCTTCAGCGCCTCGTCGTTGTCAAAACGCTGGCTGGAGAAAAAGAATTTCTTGAGGTGCAAAAACATGGAAATCGCTGGTAGCATGATAGCGACTATGCTGTATGATCAAACTCGCCCCAATAGAACTTCTGCGAAACAGTTGCTGTGCGCCGCAATCCACGCTTCTTGTTCTGAATAGTACGCCGCAGATTTCACATTGTTGCACACTGGTTTCATTCACAGGCGGCAGACTTCAGCGACACAGGAACACAGAAGATGATCCCACGATATGACAAGTGTCTTGATTCTTATGATAGCTGTGGCGAAAAACAGCTCAAAATTAATGAACCTGTTGCGCAAAATAGTAGCAAAAACTTGTTAATATCTTAGATTGCGTAAGCAATCGCCAGCTAAGCTAGGTGGAAGCACGCCATCGGTTGTGTCGTAAATACAGATCCAGTGGCTCTCGTTATAATGCTACTGCCTGTAGGAGTCTGCTTTAATGAAATTTTTTAATTTATCGCGAATAAAATTTTGAAATAAAAGTTGATCTATAAATAAGGCCTAAAAGTCATAACTGATTACAATGTGGTACATAATTTGAACATGAAGGTCGTAAATACGTCGGCTAGTAGCACTATAAAAATTAGGATTGAGGGTACCTCATTCTTCTAGACGATACTGCTTCTGCAACATTCTGCCATCGATTACGCTGTAAATTTAATTTATTTTTATTGGTAACTTCTTCCTAGAGTAGCCGGGAACAGTTATTAATATTGTAGTCTGCACAATAGGAACGAGTGGAATGTTCGAGATCAAATCGTAATAACCGAAAAAATTTTTCTCATGAATACTTATCGGACTTCGAGAAAAAAATTTCAACACATAGGAATTATCGCAGGTTCTACCGGTATTTTAAATGTGAAATAGGAAATTGCAGCAGTATTCATGAAATATTTTAACGGATTGTAGGCTATATGATACATCTCATCATAATGGCGTCCGTATCACTATAAGACTAAGCATTCAACAATAAACGCCAATGTTGGGAAAGAATTGGACTGAAAAAAAAATCATTTCAATGGTAGTATTTTAATTTATTCACGTTAGTCTCCGAAACAGGCATATTCACATTAAAAAAGTAGAATTTGCACGAGGTGATCAACACACGTCCTTCCAATAAAACGCATCGAGCAGAACAGACAAAGACTGAACGTCTTTCTTTCGCAGAGAGAGAATAAAAGATAGTCAAACAGCGAGGTATATTTTGCGGTGAAAAGAAAGACGCTGACTCGTGTTAAATATATAATTATGACCTACCCGATAAATTGTGTAACACATCATCGTGACGACAGCAGTCGCTGCGTCGGTGAGTCGAAAGACTACAGTAAGCAGTTTCTGACTGCAACAGAAGGGAAGAGAGAGAGTATATCAGTTAGCTTGTAAACATTTCATAATTACACTTCTTTCACAAGAATGAACAGGCATGTGACAAGGCGGCGGTTAACAGGCTCACTGAGTGAACGTTGCACTCACAAGTGGAACGCATTCGGTCCTTACGCACTGACACACGTCATATCTTCAGCCGATTTCTGTGTATATACTCCCGCTTTTGAAAGTTGTGGTCACTTGGATCTTAGGATCAATGATGCTCATGAGAGTAGTCGTCGATCCCACGATCTAATTAGTGTATTCAGCTTATGTCTCATGTAAAGCAATAGTAGGCACTAGTCGCAGCTAGAAGATGGAGTCCGGGAACTATTACACTTCGAACTGATGATCATCCAGGGAAGATGGTGAACCGAGGTACTACCGTATTCACAACGCTGAGTGTGGATGCTGCCTAAGATCAGCTCAGACTTCATTGGTTGGTTGCCTAAGGTGTTCCTGTCGACGTGCTAATACTTTGGTGCTAACCCCGCTAGCTGGTATCAAGAGTTCATTGGTCACCACTGCATCCGACTCCAGTGGTTTCAAATACGGACCCACAAGCAGCTGCTTAGACAGAAAGTGGGACCAGCACACATTCTCCGGCGGTCTCTTCTTCGACTCCCAAACGCAACGCCGCGGATACCGCCCTTCTATACAGTTCACACCTGCCGGCACATACACTACTGGCCATTAAAATTGAAGAAATGCAGATGATAAACGGTTATTGACTGTAAAAATATATTATACTAGAACTGACAGCCCAAAAATTAAACAACCCCGCTCTTTTCGCTTCCATCATGAAATAGTCGAATGTTGCACATACAGAGCAGTAGATAATATGCGCCTAAATCATCAAAAGAAAATTTTTAAAAAATCTCAAACTACATCACACAAAACCTAAAAACCAACAATCACACATACACAAACAACTTCTATCCTAGAGTTGTCAACCTCACAAATGTAATATTAAATAAAGACGAATAACAATTCCTAGAAAATGGTCTAAACACAATGAAGACGAATAACAATTCCTAGAAAAGGGTCTAAAACACAATGTTGACTCGCCAGCCAGTGAAAGACAAATAGAAAATCTTATTGTAGAAAAAATGTTCAAATGTTTGTAAAGTCTATGGGACTTAACTACGGGGTCATCAGTCCCTAAACTTACAAACTACTTATGAACTACTTACGAACTAGGACGGCACAAATATCCATGCCCGAGGGGGGATTCGAACCCCGACCGTAGTAGCCGTGCAGACCATGACTGGAGCGCCTTAGTCTCCTCGGCCACCGCGGCCGGCAATCTTATTCTAGAATCTGATTACATCCTCACTACAAAAGAAAAAAAAAAGAACAGTACTGTATATACAAGGCTTACAACGGAATTAATAAAAGAAGAAATTAAAACATAGCAACACAAATTAAAAAAGATTTAAATAAATTTAATAATAGTTGTGATGAAACAAAACTTAAAAATCTAAAGAAAAAATTGCAGGCAGAAAATATTTTCATAACCAAATCAGACAAAGAGAGTAGTGTTGTTCTTATGGAAACAACAGAGTACAGACATTAAGATGTTACATACATCAAAAAGGAAATTATATACTTTGTCTTTGGAATCACTGAAATAGCCTTATTACAGGCATGTTGGTGGTGGAGGGGGGGGGGGAGGGGGGGGGGGGTCGTCGGACATGTTTATCGGAAAGGGGGTTAAGGGATCAAAAAGGTCGAAAAGGATCAATACATGGAACCAATTACATGATAATCCATTTAACTAAACAACTAAATTAACTAATTCATCCAACTTTCTTATAGTTGAAATTTTATGTACACTAGATGAAACTTTATGTACAGTAGCTTTATGTGTGTGTATGTATCGCAGCCAGAACGTTATGTGTGGTAGCTGAAACTTCATGTGTCATATTTGAAATTTTATGTGTGGTAGCTGAAACTGTATGGCAGTGAAATTTTATTTACTGTACCTTAACATGTGAATATGGTAGTTGGAACTATGTATGTAAACCCATTGCACACCTGTGGTTGACATGGCAGGGTGGGTGAAGCGTCACAATTTTCTCGTTGCTGAAAGTCTTGTGACAGGCTGGATAAAGATAATCAAAAGAAGAAGTGGAACGGATCATTACTTCCTGATAGTATCTACGAAATAATTGTAGGAGCATCCAACTGTGGCAAAACAAATGTTATGTCACTGCTTGTTATAATGACAATGCTTGCACGTATAAATGTTACATACAGAACGTACAGTGAAAGCAAAGATATCCCTCCCCATCCCATGGACAAGTAAAGCAATACAGTGTTCATATTTGGCCATGTCATAGGGGAGAACTAAGACCAAATACGTCGGTATTTCTGCTTTAGCTGGCATATATGCATTTTTTTTTGATAACACAAATCTCATTATAGCATTCAGTCAAGTCATTCTGAATTTAAAACACATTTACAATGCTCATGTAGGAACCAATTTATCATTTCTGATTTCGTAAACGTATTTTGCATATCATTTACGAGTAAATAAGAAGCTATTTTCTGAATAAATCAGTGCGGTTTTTAAGTAAGCACGATATCAGCTGCTCCTTATTTATTTGGGTCTCTGTAAATCATTCTGCATACTGAAATATTCACTTGAGAGGAAGTGAGTGACATGAAATTTTACGGATTGAAATGCATGACAGAGCTGATCAGAAATAGGGCCTAAGTTGTTAACACATGTTTACCGCGTATGTAGTTGAATACTTCAGCAGTATACACTGAAAAGAGATCTGAACTTGTAGAACAAACTGTCGAGGCAAAATAATTTTCTACAGAAAATACTCCAATGATTTCTGTCAAGGAAAGAAAAAAAAAAATACTTCCAAAATTTGTGAACACAATTTTGTATAAATAATTCGGCCAATTTGTTGCAATGTCACTTGTAGGCCATTTGCTAGCATTCTAGACTGTAGATCGTGCTATCGCAAGTCTGATTCTCTATGTCACTAATTTTCTTTCTTTTTTATGTATCTAACATTAATGCTAGTTAGCAAATTTCAGACTATGATTTCATTCTTTAGTGTTTCCAGACATCACTAAAGAATTTTTTTTTATTTCCCCTGAATAAGGCAAAGCTACTAATCCACAATAATCTCATAAACAATTTATTTTGCTGGGAATTAGTTTCAGAGAATTCTAACTTCAACGATGAATGTACTAGTAGGAAACATTTAGATCAGGTGATAAAGTCTGAAATAATAGGAATGAACTCATTTTTTTCTTTGTTAGTTACGATTATTTGCGGAGCGTTGGCCAATACTTCGCATCGTGCCAGACTTTCATTTTCTATAAAATATGTTAGTAATAACTGTAAACTAAATTAACATTCTGTGACTTTCAACAAATGACAGCATTTGCCGAGAAAAGTTTGATAAAAAAATTGTGCATATTGTCTTTGCTACAAAGAGTATTTGTCTCTCTTTCTTTGACTGCACACTGCTCCTAACAGTTACGGGATCAAGGGAAATATCATACACAATATATATATGATAACAAATTTTATTCGTAATTTGTGTGTGATAACGTACGATATTTTTCTGTCTCGGCTCTTTACCTCAGGTTTACATGGCGTTTACCATGGAGCTACCACAATAGTGAAAACATCATTCTCCGTTGTTCTCTAATGTGGTGTGTGATAATCTCGGACGGCCAGTACAGTTGCACACCTGCGTGGCATGGTCATTATGATGTTGTCAATCAGCTCTTGAGGGACATTGTGCCATTATTTCATGAGTGCAATCTCCAGCTTTGCAACCGTTGTGGGAGGTGTTGTTCAGGTTGCAATGCGTCTTCCAAGTGCATCCAGGACATCCTCAATCGGGTGGAAGCCTGGTGAACAAGCTGATCACAACGTTCGTTCAATTCCCTCAGCTAATGGCATGTTGTTCATCCGTGGAGCACTGTCGGGACAAGTATTATCGTCTACTAGAAAGATCCATATCCCATGGGACCAGCGTAGGGCACCAAAAAAGATCTAAGTATCTCGTCTCTATACCTTTGAGCAGGCAAACCAGTCTGAATGACATAGAGGTCCGTACGTCCGCCAATACTGCGTCCTGCCCACATCATTCCTTCACCACCCAAGGTGATGGATGATTCCTGCACATAAGCAGGATTGTTCCGAGCCCTACGTTCTCTCCAGATGAGGGAACGACTATTGTCTGGCTGAACACAAAATCTTGACTTATCTGCGAACTCGACACTATTCGTTATGTCTGCAATCCTGATGTTCCTTCGCCCAGTTTTGCGGGCTAAACGGTGTCGTGGTTTTAATGGGACACACACCACATGCCTCCGTGCGTAGAGGACACATTGCCGGTGGAGTTTGTTCGTCCTGTTGCTGCTTGGAGGGTGCGTTGCAGCTGAGTTGCATACAGCCTCCTGTCTCGACAGGGCTGTTAACCGGAAATAATGCTAATCTGTTGCTGATGTTACCCGTGGACGTCTTTGACCTTGCCTTCTTTTAACGGTTCCTGTTGTCTGAAATCGCGTTCAGATCCTGGAACACTTTGGGACATTCTACTAACTGCAGCCACCATGCAATGTGTCCATCCCGCTTTCAACCTCTCTATGGCTCTCCATGCCACAGCTTAGGGTAAATCAAGTTGTTGTTACATTGCTCTACCTGCTCACTACACGACCTGCACGTAATTACTTGTGTCATTCGGTTGGTAGAGAGGCTCGTAGAGAATGAAATTAAAGGCAATATTGTAGGAAGGGGAGAAGAAGTAGATGAGGATGAAATAGGAGATACTATACTGAGAGATGAATTTGACAGAGCACTGAAAGACATAAGTCGAATCAAGGCCCTTGGAGTAGATGACATTCCCTCAGAGCTACTGAAGTCTCTGGGAGAGCCAGCCATGACAAAACAGTTTCACATGGTGTGTTAGATGTATGAGACAGGCGAAGTACCCTCAGACTTTAAGAAAAATGTTCTACTCCCCATTCCAAAGAAATCAGGTGCAGACAGGTGTGAAAACTACAGAACCATTAGTTTGATAAGTCATGGTTGCAAAATATTAACACGAATTATTTACAGGAGGATGGAAAAGCTGGCAGAAGCTGACCTGGGGGAATATCAGTTTGGGTTCAGGAGAAATGTAGGAACACAGGAGGCAAACCTACGTTTCTAGCTTTTGTAGATTTGGAGAAGGCTTTTGACAATGTTGGTTGGAATAAACTCTTCCAAGTTCTGAAACAAGCAGGAGTAAAATATAGGTTATTTACAACTTGTACAAAAAACAGACAGCGGTTGTCAGAGTTGAAGGGCGTGAAAGGGATGCAGAGGTTCGGAAGGGAGTAAGACAGAGTTGTAGCCTTTCTCCAATGTTATTCAATTTGTACATTGAGCAAACTGTAAAGGAATGCAAGAAGAAATTTGGAGAAGGAATTAAAGTTCAGGCTGAAGAATTAAAAACATTGCGTTTTGCTGAGGACATTGTAATCCGTTCAGGGATCTCAAAGGACCAGGAAGAGCAGTTGAATGGAATGGGCAGTGTGTTGAAGAGAGCTTATAAAATGAACATTAACAAGAGCAAAACAAAAATAATGGAATGCGGTCTTAGAAAATCAGGCGATGCTGAAGGAATTAGATTAGGTAAGGAAACAATGAAGGTGGTAGATGAGTTTTGTTACTTGGGTAGTAAAATAACATGCGATGGTCGCAGTACAGAGGATATAAAATGCAGAATGGCAATGGGAAGAAAAGCATATTTGAAAAAGAGAAATTTGCTAACATCGAATATTAATTTAAGTGTAAGGAAGTCTTTTCTGAAGGCATTTGTGTGGAGTGTTACCTTGTACGGGAGTGAAACATGGATGATAAGCAGTGCGGACAGGAAGAGAATAGAGGCTTTTGAAATGTGGTGCTACATAAGAATGCTGAAGATTAGGTGGGTAGACTGGGTAACTAATGAAGAGGTATTGAACATAATTGGTGAGAAATGGAATTTCTGGCATACCTTGATTAGCAGGACACATTCTTAGACATCAAGGAATTGTGAATTTAGCATTGGAGAGAAGTGTGTGGGGTAAAAACCGCAGTGGAAGACCAATAGATGGATACAGTAAGCAGATTCAGACAGATGTAGGTTGCCGTTCTTTTGTGGAGTTGAAGGGGCTTGCTCAGAATAGGGTATTCTGGAGAGCTGCATCAAACCAGTCACCGGACTGAAGACCACAACAACAACAACAACAGATTAAAACACATCACCAACCACCTCTGCAGCAACTTTCTGTTATTACCACAATCTTAATTACTGTAATGTTGTTGTCTCCATTACGTAGAATCGATTTTGATTTTCGTTGTTGTCTTCATCTTTGAAATAACATGTCATACTACATAAGCCGGAGTTCGTTAAATGCAGTGGAATATCAGGTCACAAATGGTTACACAGGATAGTTGAGAAGGCGTGGGAATCGGGATAGGTTCCGTCTGACTGGACGAAAGCGGTAATCAGGCCAATTTTCAAACATGGAAACAGAAAAGATTGTAACAACTATCGAGGTATCTCTTTAATTAGCGTTGTAGGCAAAACCTTCTCAGGTATTACTGAAAGAAGTGTGGGAGTATTTATTGAGAACAAGTTAGATGAAAATCAGTGTGGGTTTAGGCCTCTTAGAGGCTGTCAGGGCCAGATTTTAGCTTACGGTAGGTAATGGAAAAGTGCTATGATTGGCATAGGGAATTGTATCTATGTTTCATAGATCTAGAAAAGGCTTATGACCGTGTTCCTAAGAGGAAGCTACTGTCAGTTCTACAAGATTATGGTACAGGAGGCAAACTTCTGCAGGCAATTAAAGGGCTTTACGTAGACTGTCAGGCAGCAGTTAGAGTAGATGCCAAATTAAGCTCATGGTTCAGGGTAGTTTCAGGGGTAAGACAAGGCTGTAACCTGTCACCACCGTTGTTCATACTATTCATGGATCATATGTTGAAAACAGTAGACTGGCAGGGCGGGATTAAAATAGGTGATAACAAAATAAGCAGTCTCGCATATGCGGATGACTTAGTTGTAATGGCCGATTCAATTGAAAGGTTGCAAACTAATATTTCAGAGCTCAATCAGAGGTGCAAGGATTATGATATGAAGATCAGCATCTCGAAAACGAAAGTAATGTCTGTGGGAAAGAGGTTTAAACAGATTGAGTGTCAAATAGGAGGAACAAAGAACAGGTAGACAGTTTCAAGTACCTGGGATGTATTTTCTCAAAGGATGGCAACATAGTGAAAGAACTGGAATCGAGGTGCAGCAAAGCTAATGCAGTGAGTGCTCAACTAAGATCTACTCTCTTCTGCAAGAAAGAAGTCAGTACCAAGACTAAGTTAGCAGTGCACCGCTCTATCTTTCGACCAACTTTGTTGTATGGGAGTGAAAGTTCGGTGAATACAGGTTGCCTTATTCACAAGGCAGAGGTTGCAGATATGAAAGTAGCAAGAATGATTGCAATTACTAATAGATGGGAACAATGTCAGGAGGATGTCCATGATGAGGAAATCAAAGAAAAACTGGGAATGATCACCATAGATGAAGCAGTAAGAGTGAACAGACTGAGATGGTGGGATCATGTTACACGCATGGGAGAGACAAGGTTACCTAAGTGACTCATGAGCTCGACAGCGGAGGGTAAGATGGGTCGAGGTAGACCAAGAAGAAAGTACTTAGATTCGGTGAAGAATGATATTGAAGTAAAAGGCGTAACATCAGATGAGGAATCAATGTTAGTATTGAATAGGGAATCATGGAGGAATTTTATTAGAGGTACTATGCTCCAGATAAAAAACTGAAAGGCATAAGCAGTCTCTAATGATGATGATGATGATGACTACATTATGAAATGTATAGTTATGCTTCCACAATTATTTACATTTAACTATATAAAAAGTCTTACTCCATAATTGCTGACCAGTAGTGAGGCAGGAAATCGCCTACGGCTGGTTTTGCGGGCGCTGTAGTACGGATGGTGGGTATTTCACACGCAGAACAGGTTTAGTTTGCAGGCGCAGACAGAGGCAAGAGTTGCGTGATAGATGCCGACCACCAGCAGCGGCGAGGGCAGGGGCAGGCAGGCAACCAGCGCAGCACGCCATGGGGGACTCCCCGCATACACAAGTCTCAGGTCACGTCTCCTCACTGTCATCGCCCGCTACCAACGACCTATATAAACAACATAGACTGGCTAAGGTGCTGCCTACTTGAAGCAAATTGACAGCTCGGCCGCCATGTTTTACAACGTCACGTAGGTGTAACCAGTCGTCTGCTATAGCACTGAATCATGTCACTTTCACTTTGTGCAATGACTTAACAAGCCATTCTCTACCTGCTTATTGTTATTTTTATAGTCAAGCTAACATGGATAAAGGATAAATGATAGACAACACGTGTGTGGTAGACAAATCGGAAAGTTTAATTATAAATGTCACATACACTGGATCGGCTAAACATCGCGTCATTCATACAAAAACCATGCATTTTCACTGTCTTTTAAACAATATTAATTTCGTGTACGTTTACCTAATCCTCTTACCTCTTTCCTCCGCAGATTTGGCTTTATATAAATGAATTCTACAACTGAAGGTAATGTTTTAATAACGGCTTTATTAAGCTGGAGTAATGAGATTCTAAATACATCTACATACATTCGCAAAAGAAAATATTTTTTCCGTCTTGATGGTTCATGATTCCTCAGAACCATTTCTGCCACTTCGAAAAGTTTTACAAGATCTTTATAGGGATTGAACAGTCTTTTATACCGTTAATCGGATTAATTCTGCTTTACTCTCATTTCTAGGAACAAGGAGAACTTCCAAGCAATCTAAACATTTAAGTTTTTTACTCACTTGCCTAATGATGCTTCCAGAAATATATTCAAATATTTTTTCGGAATATAATGTCAGCATTTCGTATTCTGGCACATAGTCATGGTCAAACTCAATAGGCCTACTACTCTCTGAATGACTTAAATCACTATTTGCAATAGGTAATAAAAGAGGTTCCATGTCTCCTGTTTGGCAACATGACATAGCTTCTAATGAAGCTGATTCAGCTATTAGCCAGAAGCCACTTTGTATCATTTGTTGCTTACATGATTTCTCCTCAAAATGCCATGAACAGATGTAACTATGCAGTAGGTTTCCACTTATCTTGCCTCATATTGGCTAACCATTGTTTTGTAAGTTCCTCATTTTTCAAAGGAAAACTGAAAAGCCGGCCGCGGTGGCCGAAGAGACTGAGGCGCTATAGTCACGGTCTGCACGGCCACTACGGTCGGGGGTTCGAATCCCCCCTCGGGCATGGATATTTGTGCCGTCCTAGTTCGTAAGTAGTTCATAAGTAGTTACGTCCCATAAGCTTAACAAACATTTGAACATTTTTGAAAACTGAAAAATGTAATTACATCTACATCTACATCTACATACATACGCCGCAATTCACCGTAAGGTGCGTGGCGGATGGTACACTGTGCCACTACTAGGCATTTCCTTTCCTATTCCACTCCCAAATTGAACGAGGAAAAAAAGAATGCCTATATGCCTCCGTACGAGCCCTAATTTCTCTTATCTTGTCTTTGTGATCTTTACGCGAAATGTAAGTAGGCGGCAGCAAGATCGTACTACACTCAGCTTCAAATTCCGGCCCTCTAAATTTACTTAACAAAAATTCACGAAAAGAACGTCGTCTTTCTTCCAGCGATCCCCAATTGCGTTGCCGGAGCATTTCCGTGACACTCGCGCATTGGTCGAACCTACCGGTAACAAATCTAGCTGCTCGCCTCTGAACCGCCTCTATGTCTTCCTTCAAACCGATCTGCTGCGGATCCCAAATACTTGAGCAATACTCAAGACGTGGTCGTACAAGCGTTTTATACGCGGTCTCCTTTACAGGTGAAGTACATCTTCCCAAAATTCTCCCAATAAACCGAAGTCGGCTGTCTGCCTTACTCACAACTGTCCTTACATGCTCGTTCCATTTCATATCGCTCTGCAATGTTACGCCTAGATATTTGAAAGACGCGACAGCATCAAGAAGCTCACTACTAATGCTGTATTCGAACATTATAGGATTGTTTTTTTCTACTCATGCGCATCACCTTACATTTTTCTACATTGAGAGCTAGCTGCCATTCTTCGCACCAACTAGAAATTATGTATAAATCAACCTGTATGCTATTACAGTCAGTTACAGACGACACCCTCAAATACACCACAGCATCATCAGCAAACAGCCGCAAATTACAACTTACTCTGTCCATCAGATCATTTATATAGATAGAAAATAATAGCGGTCCTATCACACTCCCCTGGGGCACGCCTGACGATACACTCGTCTCTGATGAACACTCGCTGTCGAGAACAACGTACTGCGTTCTATTACTTAGGAAGTCTTCCAGCCAGTCAAAAATCTGTGAACCTATTCCATAAGCTCGTATCTTCGTTAGCAGTCTGCAGTTTGGCACCGCGTCGAACGCCTTTTTGAAGTTGAGAAAAACACAATCCGCCTATTGCCCTTCGTCCATGGCTCGCAAGATGTCATGTGGGAAAAGGGCAAGCTGAGTTTCACATGAACAATGTTTCCTAAACCCGTGCTGATTCATGGAAAGAAGCTTTTCCGTTTCAAGGAAATTTACTATATTCGAACTGAGAATATGCTCCAAAATTCTACATGAAACTGATGTCAACGATATTGGCCGGTAATTGTATGGGTCAGTTCTCTTTCCTTTCTTATACACGGGAGTCACCTGCGCTTTTTTCCAATCACTAGGAACTTTGCGCTGAATTAAAGATTCGCTATAAATGCAAGCTAAGTAGGGGGCCAACGCCGCAGAATAGTCTTTGTAAAACCGAACTGGTATTCCATCTGGACCAGCAGACTTTTTCGTATTTAGCTCTCTCAGCTGCTTCTCTACACCGGAAATGCCTATTGCTATGTCCCCCATTTCGGAATTAGTACGTTGATCAAATGATGGTATATTTGTGCGGTCCTCCTGCGTGAAAGATTTCTTAAAGGTTAAATTTAGAACTTCAGCTTTCAGTTTGCTTTCTTCTATTACTGCCCCGGAATGATCAACTAGTGACTGGACAGTGGGCTTTGACCCGCTTATCGATTTTACATAAGACCAGAATTTTTTCGGGTTCTCGGAAAGATCTTTTGCTAAGGTATGGCTGTGATAATTATTGTATGCTTCACGCATCGATCTTTTTACAGACGCACGAATCTCTACTAACTTTTGCCTGTCATCATTTGCGTGTTCTTTTTTGAATCGAGAGTGCAACAGCCTTTGCTTTCTCAGCAGCTTTCTAACATTATTATTATACCACGGTGGATCTTTTCCATTCTTAATCGTCTTTACTGGCACATATTTCTCTAACCCTTTATTAACAATGCACTTAAATTTAGTCCACAATTCCTCTACATCCATAGTCCCGGAATTAAACGATGCCCATTCATTTTCTAAGTGCGATCGTAACATTTGCTTGTCGGCTCTTCCCAACAAAAACACGCTCCTAGCCTTCTTGATTGGTTTATGAACTTTGGTCACCATCGACGCTATGACGATATCATGATCACTAATTCCTGTCTCTACACAGACATCGTTAATAAGGTCAGGCCTGTTTGTGGCTATAAGGTCTAGAATATTTCCATTGCGCGTGGGTTGCCGGTTTAACTGCTCAAGACAATTACAGCTTACTTTAGTTACAGTTAAACACATACACAGCCCATAGGACTATTGTATGCAGGAATCCGATAACTACAAACGACGAGTAAACGAAGTGATAGAAACGAAAACATACAAATACAAACTGAAAATATGATATTCCAACAGTCTCATTACTGCTATTCGTACAGTTATATGCTGCGTATACACTCGGCATGATTTTAGCTTAATAAGTAACCAGTATCCAGAGATAGCCTCTCTATGTAGTTTATATAGCTCGTTGCCCGCTACTATACTCCCAGCTGGCCCACTCTGGGAAAATCACCGGAAGTCAGGAAGTACTCGCATTCGCCACTGGAGCACTGCAAGCGTGCACTAGTCTGGCCGTCCGCCGCTATGTATACGCACTTATATTTGTTGCATTCGGATCATTTTTCTGTTTATGCTATTTAAATACTTCGCCCGTTCCAAACTTTCAGTCATCTCTATTCCAATGTTTTTTAAAACGACTGATGTAACTGTTTTACATATTACCTCGCCTAATTTTTCTGTATGTTCTGAAGTTTCACTTGTGCACTGTAAAACCTTCGCAGTGACAACTGAAGTAGTTAATTTTGTACCAGCTTGAGTGCTGACAAATTTGACAGCTCATGGGTCACTTCATTAAGTTTCTCTTCAAGATGTAAAACATTAACTCTAGGCCTCCACAATTTAATACGCAATTTATTTTGTTCTACTTTTATCAGCTTTTCGTCTAAAATATCACACTGGATGTGACTGGAAGAACGGCAACTATTACTGCCATGATTTTCGAGCAGTTGGACATTGGAATTAATGCTTTGATCATGGATTTCCTCAATGCTTTCAAATTTTTGTTTTTGAGTGTGTTACTCACTGCATTTTTTATAATAGTTCTAAGTACTTCTTTTCCTTGTACAACTTTATAAGCTGGATAAGAAGGAAAAACAGAGGGAACAGCAGCATCCAGCAATTTCTTAATTTCAGCCTCTCGGAAATGATCTAAAGTTCAAATTGGACGTAAAATCTGCTCTTGATATTGCTTTCAACGACTGTTATCTGACATCACTTTTGCTGGGAAGTTCTTGAAATGAAACTCCTTTCGCTTTACCACTTCGGTTTGTGCAGTAATACACTATTGCTATTGACAAATTAAATCTTGTAATGAGACGTTACAGAGTTAAAGTAATATACGTATGGTAAGATCATAAAAAGTAACTAATCAGACCAGATATACTGATGGGGTACAAAATTAGATTGCGCGTATGAAGAAACATTAAGATCGGATTATTGCAAACTCTGTAATGGTTTTCTAATAACAATCTAATACGATTACATACCTACTTATTACGGAATCAATCCACCGTAATTCCCCGGTCATACCTCATTATACTCTTGCTGGTGGGGCTATCCCGGGAGGTTGTGTAGTTTGCGAGTAGGCGTTGCCCTCAGGCATCCTGTTGCTATTCTACAGGTCTCGTTGGGCGCAACATCCACATGCCTGGCGTGGACAGATGTATACCAAACAGGGCAGGTGTATTCAGCAACAGAGTAACATAGTGCAACTAACGTTGTTCTGAGTACTGTCGCTTGGACACCCCATCCGCTGTTTGTGAGTTTTCTCATGATGTTTCTTTTTGCGTTTGTATACTTTTTGTTTCATGTTTAGGAAGTGCTTCCTAAATGGCAACGCACGATCCAATGTGGCCCCCAGGTATTTTGGGCTATGGCAGTTCTCCAGCTCTGTGCCATTCCATATGACTTTTAATTTTTTGTTGGCGTCTTTGTTTCGTAGGTGAAAAGCGCATACTTGAGTTAGAGCTGGATTGGGCTTCAAGTGGTTCTTTTCATAGTATGCTGAAAGAGTTTTAAGACCATATTTTAGATGTCTCTCTACAGTTTTGAAATCTTTGGCTGAGATATTAGTGCCAAATCATCAGCATAGATGAAGCTTTTTGTGTTTGGAGGTTGTGGCTGGTCGTTGCTATATATGTTAAACAAGGTTGGTGCTAGGACACTGCCTTGGGGCAGACCGCTTTTCGGTATTCTCCATCTGCTTTTCTTGCCATCTAGTTAGAACTTACGATTTTGGAGTAAAGTGCCTATGAAGCTGGTAAAATCATAGTCTCTCGTTAGCTGATATAGTTTGTGCAACATAACTTTATTCTGCACAGTGTCATAGGCTACGGAGAGATCCACGAATACTGTAATCAAGCCCCGCTCGAAGCCGTCCTCGATATTTTGTGTCAGATAGAGGATTTGTGCTATACAGTTTTTTTTGTCTACATCAAGCTTGTTGTGGTATCAGTTGTGGCTCGATGACAGGGCTGAGATGATTGAGCAGCATTCTTTCAAGGACTTTATAGAGATGGCACAGAAGAGATATAGGTCGGAAGTTCGTGGAATCGGAAGCTGGCTTGCCGGGTTTCAGGATGGCGATGATCCTGGTCCTCCTCCAAATTTTAGGAATATGCCTTCTAGTTAGGCAGTTATTATAGAATCGCAGAAGCCATCCCATAGCCACAGGTCCGAAATGCTTTATCTGCTCTACCAATATATCGTCAAGCCCTGGTGTCTTACTGGATTTGCAAATTTTAATAGCAGCTTTCAGTTCTTCCAGTGTAAACTTAGCGGACAGGTCATTTGTTTCTAGATTGTTCCGAGTTATCCGTATTTTTTACTTTCTTCCTTCAGTTTTTCCATTCAGCAGCACCTGATGGGCGACCTCATAGGGAGTAACGTTAGATCTTACTTTAGGTGTAGAAGGGTCATTACTAAGTCGTTAGAGCAGTTGCCAAGCCTTACTACTACTCTTAGACATGTCCATGCTCTCCACTAATTCAGACCATCGTTTTTATTTGGCCTTTGCCCGTTCTTGGGATAGTGTCATTCCCGATCTTACTGTATCCGTTCTGAAAGGGTCTTCATCAAACAGTCTAAGGTACTCGTGCAGTTTTGACGTTAATTCCTTGTTCATGCTCGGAATGTATGCGGTACGGCAGCCTCTGGGGATCGAAGCGCGGGAGCACCTCTTCACGGTGTCAACAAAGAGATCGTAGGTTTCAGGTACTGGTTCGATGTTTAGTTCTCCCTCATCCATAGTTTCCTCGAAACTTTCCCAGTTGGCCTTCTTAAAATTGAACCGCCTGCGGAACGGGACCACTTGTGGGTGGACGGTAGCAAGCACTTGTCAGCAGATTGGTCTGTTGGGTGCCAGGTACAGGTGGTGCCACAATTTTCACACAGTGCTGAGAGATGGTATCGCTGACAAAAATCAGGTCGGGATTATATCCCCTTTTCCAGAGGTTGCTGTTAAAAGAAGGTGATAGCTTGCTGTCATGTAGGAGACCTTTTGTATGCAACGCTTTTGACACGAATATATAAATAAATAAATACTCTTGCTAGTCTAGGCAGTCAAACGACAAGAAATTACACTGTTTAGTTTCTACTGTTGATTATAATGTTCGTGAAGCGCAGGTTTAGGGCACGCTACTAGCGCCCCAGTGGCCAAAGCGGTAACTTCTTGATGTACGCTCCAAAACACGCAAGCCGAGCTAAGTGGGAAGGCTGGGAGTATACTAGCGGGCGATGTCACTGTTCTCCAACGAGCTAAAATTTCATAGAGTGTATGACATACGTGTTACAGCGCTCCTTACGGTCACCAACGTACAATCGGGGTAAAATCACTGAGAGTAACCGGTCTTTGGTTTGTCGATCTGGAAATTCACGTGTTTTATTTGCTGAAACTCTTTTATTTTTACAACTATTTAAATTTCCGGGCTATTATGCAATTGGTGTTGTGGATTTGTCATTAAATCCCAACGTTTGGGCCCCATCTGCGGAAGACATTCTCAAGGGGGATCATGAATCTTTTTAGTGTCTGACACACACCCTGTCTCGTTGCAACGAGTGTATCGGACGTTAAAAAGTACCACGATACCCCTTGAGAATGTCCTCCGCAGATGGGGACGAAACTCTGGGTTTTAATAACAAATCCACAACATCACGGCATAACAGCCCGGAAAATTTTAACTATATACACATTTCCGGCCGTGAAAGTTTACAATTTACAATTATTTATATGGTGCCTGTACCTTTCGGACATGGATGACAGTAACGGCAGTAATTTTACCCGTTCGAAATATTGAAACATTTTCAGGGTATTGAAATAAATTCAACGGCGAAATTGAAAATTTGTAGCCTTGCGGAATGGCCGCGTGATCGAAGGATGTAGTTATCAGCCCAGTAAGGATAATAATAAAAACGAATACCGCGATATGGGTGCGCAATCATGACGGAACTTCCACCGTACTCGGCTGTTGGGAGCATATATGCCATATTGTAAGCTTATTTTGGGTTTTGCGATACGTAAACCTGATTCTTTGAAGGAAGCAATGGAACGATGATCCATCTGACCATACCACATACTTCCAGTCATCATGTGCCCATGTTTTATGATCATGGCATTACTACCTTCACAAATTTTGCGTTGGCTTTCGTTATTAAGAGTTAAACAATTGAAACCTTTCCATAAATGTTAGTTTCCAGATATACTGTCGTTATCGAAATAGTATTACGAAAGCGAGCCTTGAGTTTTGCTGCTGCTTTTGCCGTGGTAGTTATATGTTGTCTGACTTCAATTGTTCTTAATGCTCGTCGGTCGTTTCCAAAAGGAAGGGAGAAGAAAGATTAACGTTTAACGCCTCGTAGACAGCACGGTCATTAGAGACGGATTTTTGTGGGAAAGGATTTGGAAGGAAATCGGCTGTGCCCTTTGAAAGAAACTATCCCGACATTTGTATGGAGTGATTTAGACAAATCACGGAAAACATATATCTGGATGGCCGACGTTAGATTTGAACCACCGTTCTTCCGAATGCGAGTCTTGTACGTTAGGCCGGTATTACACTGTCAAATTATTGGACAAAGAAATAATGGACGTAGTGTAATGGGAATGTCGTCCTAGATTTGATCAAAGAAATCGATCGTCTTCTGTTTCCTGTAGTGAGAAATGTGACCGCTTGGAGCGCTACTAATAGTACAGACTTCTTGACACTACAGCTGTTTTATTTGGAGGCTAATGTTTGAACTAGCGTTCGTATTGTAAACATGGATACTAGTGGCAAGTTTGTGTAGTGTTTTCCAGCAACAACAAAATTGATAGGAATGTATAAATCATATGGGGCGTTCTATAACACGCGACAAGGCCAATTCACACTGTCCATCACGTCAATTCGCTTAGCCCAATTCCCTGCGGTGAAAGTGAGGTTATGAGTTTCAATCCGTGATGTAAAAAGTCATACTATACTATCGGAATTGAAGAAGTAACACCCCTAAATCTTATTTACGGCCACAGACTTTATTAATGTACGATTTTGGTCACCTTGGTATGCTGAGTTCTGGGAAGTCAAAAAACATTCAGAACATCGACATCTGTTTGCAAGCGAAAATATATAGGCCTACACATAAACAAGTCATATAATTTCTGTAACGGAATAAAAAGAGCCTATTTACTTCATCGGCTTTGTTTTTGCCCCCTTACATTGTTCATAACGTCATAAACAACACAGTTTATCAATTAAAACATTCTTTAATGAAACTTGCTTTATCAAATTACAATCTTATTCGTATACACTGTTTGCGTCAGCTTTTTCTGTTACGCTATTGCAAATTGGAGACCTACAAAGTAATTAGCAGTGAATTACGACCCGGCTGTACTGCCAACGACACAAAAAAGAAAATCCTCCCGTTCCCGTAACAAATTTTACTGAACACTTATTTATCTCGTCGTTACATCCACGGTTTGCTCCTTGTACTTTTCGTTTTCTTTTTTCCCTCCTCTTCCAAATGCAGACACAACGCCAACTGTAGTGTAAACAACAGCTGAGCAGAACACCGCTATTTTGAAGCAACTTTGACAACATTTGAGATGATAGTGTAATACCCCCTTTAGCGTTTCATCCATTATCTTCATCAAAGTATACGGCCAATATTTCATCCATGTTTTTGTCCAATAATTTGATAGTATAATACCGGCCTTACCACTCCACCAGCTCGCTTCGCGGTCGTTTTCATACCACTTCGTGTTTCCACTATTCCTCTTCGTCAATTCTGTTTCAGCTTGTTCTGTGTTCGCTGTCATTTCTGACAATAATGAGGCCAGTGAAACAATAAACAGTGAAGCCGTATCCTAGATAGATTGTGCACCATCGAGTTTTGCATGTCACGCATTTAACGTATCATTGGTGTTGACTGTCGCACAACCACAGACATATATTACTAGACTGGAAATGCCGTATACATTATCATTGGTGTCAGAGAAGTCTCGCCGCCATATTTCTACACTACAAACGTGTATGCAGTCGTGTGTGTTTTTACTGAAAACATTCGTCAAAATACGGATGAACTGACGTAACTACGCTGTCTTTAGAGTTTTGAAATATGGGAAATCCGTGTGTTGTATATGACTGTATTTTTTTTTCAGGTGAAGTAAACTTTGAGACATACAGTAATGAGTTGCATTGATTTTCTGTTATTATTGAACTGTACCAAATTCATTCAACTTCGGATTTTCTTTCAGTAGTATTGTCGTTCTAAGAGTGTTGTGACTTAATTGCGTCATCATTAGTCCCTAAACTTCCAAACTACTTATGAACTAACTTATACTAAAGACAAACATCCATGACCGAGGGGGGATTCGAATCTCCGACGTAACAGATATTCTTATTCTTTTGAGAGTTCATACGAAATCTACAGTCTGCTTTGACACATACACTAATGAGTCTGGTTTCCTGTTTTTATTAATCGGTTATCGGTTTCGATTAACTTCGGTTTTTCTTTTAATAATATGACCGTTATAAATGTCCTATTTGTCTTGGGTAACACATATCTTTATTCTTATGAGTGTTTTTCAGATAACTGCAGTCTGCTTGAACCGTACGGGGGGTTCGAATCCCCCTCGGGCATGGATTTTTGTGCCGTCCTAGTTCGTAAGTAGTTCATAAGTAGTTTGTAAGTTTAGGGACTGATGACCCCGTAGTTAAGTCCCATAAGCTCTACAAACATTTGAACATTTTTTTGAAAGCTTGTTGTATGTACCCTCGTTCACTCAGTAAAACGAAGACTTAATGACAAAACATTTGAGTTGTTACGCGATTGGCTAATACCAACGTCACACGATTGACAACGTAATCACGCTAGGCCGCCAGGAACGCTAACACGATTCGACAAGGTAAGCCTATGTGTTAAATTCAATTATTGCGGAAGTATTAGCTCAAATGCAAACATGTTCTACCAACTTGTAAAGCTTACGACGTCGTATGGTATCAAAAGATCATAGTAGTACCGTACGGAAACTTCTTGAATTGAATATCAACAAATAACACAATTCCTTGAGACAACATTGTCTCGTTATATATAAGGAGAGGCATTGAATTAAAATGTCCGCTGTGGCTGGGATTCAAACCCGGGACCTTCTACTTAGTAGATAGGCGCTTTAGACCACTTAGCTAACACAGCATTGCAGCTAAAGCGACTACACGGACTGTCTACACACCACATGAGGCAAAATTAAATTATGTAGTTTAGTCCCTTTCAAAATCAAGCAATCCATCCATCTACCGGACTTTCAGGGATATGATGGCCTCACGATGGAAAGACATGTACAACGAAATTATCAGTACTGACACTACCAGCTTTCATGGATGGCATCATAATTCCTGTACCCAAACCATCTGAACATACCCGAACTGATCATTATCGCCCCTCACCCACCTCAGCAGTGACTTCAAGATCTTCAGTCTTGGCGCTGCGGCTTAAGCGCATAATACGCCAGGTTATTTCATATGAACGTATATCTTTGAGAGAATATAGTAATAACTGGACGACCTTTAGCGACTATCGCGGTGTGACGCATTGCTCCGGCCTGTCGGCTGCGAATGGCTTTCCCAGCTGCCTTCACTCAAGTGATCATGCATCTTTCCCATGAAGCCATTTCGAAGGTGATTGTTAATTTAAGAATTTAAGGCCAAATCTCTATTTTACGTTCGGTACGACAAGGCTGTCCCCTCTGAACGATCCTTTATGTAATAGCAACAGAGCCACTTGTATGTGGGCTGAAACAGGCGTCACGTTAAGAGAAACTACCTTTAAATTGCGAGCACACGAGGATGATCTCGTTTTCATCAGTAGCTCAGAAGAGAGATCAGGACGGCATTGAGATGGATCGAACGATAGGGGAACGCACCAAGCAGCAAAATGAACTTAGTAAAATCACCTGTCATGGAAATAGGCAGAGGGCTACCGGAGGGGACTGAAACCCCTACGGTGTTTAGGCATCATCTTTACGAATACTGTCCGTCGTAGTTAGGCACTAAATTACAAACGCCTTCAAAAAATTCTCCGCGCCACCGTCCAAAACCACTTCATCAGGATGTTGGATATGGTCCAAAAGGTCTACTTCATTCCGAATACCTCACACGGCGCAAAATTTTTTGATGGCTCGACTGATAGCACAGCGAATACAGGCGGCCTTTGGATACCTTGTGAGTGGTGGACTTCTCTTCAAGATGCGCTATGCAACCTTCACCCTCCCCGCTTTCAGTGGAGAATAGGGTCTTATCAATGTTCGCGCGCGAGCAACGGCCCTCTATGTCAAGACTGCTCAAGATGTGGACCCATCCTTATTGACGAACTTGCCCCTGCGACCTGTATTCCACCTGTCGCACTCGCGCACATCGCGTCTATGCTCTCCCACATCCAAATTTTTTTCTGAAATACGGCTGTGTGCACACGAAAGTTCCCAGTACCAAGACGCCTAAAGCACGAGGTGTGTTCAACTCGCTGATGAAGAATATCATCGTAACAGCATAGAGAGACGACACCCAGAAGTGACGTGGCCAAAGACATGGCGAGCGATTCACCGAAAACACTTTACGACGGAGATACGTGCCACCGGGAACCTCCTCGTCAACGAAAAATATCCGACAAGGAGTAGATTGTACGACATTGTCTGCGATGTCGTGTGACACACAGATGAACATCGCCTGAAAAGCGGAACTGCAGCGGATGGGTGGCTTCTAATTCAGAAAATAGTTGCCTTTTATCTCCGAGCGCCACAACACTTGATCAAAACTAAAATACACCTTCACCCGGACCAATCATACTTTCCCCCATCGAAGACACAGGCAATAAAGTGAATAAAAGAACTGTCCGTATATTATCTCTTCCGTGACGGTCTCAAAGATGTCCTTGAATTTTGGATCTTCTTATAGGAAGTACACGGTGAACTGAAGTACATTTCCCGATATATTCAGACTTTTGCTAATTACTTAGGTAGTATATTCAGTGATCATAGCTGGACAGTCCCGGGTAAGAAAAGATGACGCTATGATCACTGAGTGACAATTACAAATAGAACACGGATCATGATGGTAACACGGGAAGACGTACTTAGATCCCCAGTATGGAGAGTTGTGACTAGAAACAGTTCACTTTCTGATGCTTTGAATAGTCTCCACGCATTATAATACCGGAGTTGTATCTTCAGTTTCACTATATTGAGTTTCGTTATTTATTAATTTATGTACCCTAATTAAGTGCCACGAATGAGTTAATTTAGTTCTACTGTAATATATATAAAATAAAAAAGCGGTCTATGTCTTGGACTTTCAAAACGTCGATCCAGCTTCAAACCTCTATCATGCCAATTTTTTGTCAGATTTTTTTTTTTTTTTTTTTTTTTTTTTTTTTTTTTTTTTTTTTTTTGTATTTGATAATAACCTCATATTTGTAAGACCTTTTCTCGCCTTATTTTGAAGTAGAGCACCGGGAATTGTGATTAATATGCTATTAAGTGTATTATTTGTTTACAGCTGTTTTATTTACGACACACAGTGCAAAAACAGTAAAAATAAGTAATAAATAAAGCGAAAGTATTCTGAAGTATATTATTACGTAATTCCAATTACTGGCCCTCTAATCGTCAGCTTTCTCAAAGGCAGTAGGAAGAAACTAGTCATAAAAACAACCAAAACACAAATATTTCTCAAACCTTGGGTGCAGAAAAATAAATAATGCTCAACACTAGATTCACGGGTTCGACAAACCGACATGACGAGCAACGACAGGAGTTTAGTCGATGATGATGCTCAACCGACCTGCACTGTTACAGTGATGCCACTGAAATGAATCTTTCTTTGCCAGCCTTCTGACGTTTACTTGTTTCGACAGGTCAGGTTTTTATCGCAAGATTTCAGAATCATACATTACACGAGAGCAGAGAAATTCATGATAGAACAGATGGTTTTGAAATTCTTGCATTCATTCATAGTTGTTCGCGCCCTTATTTCAAGATATGCATTTATACTGTCGGTACTCATCGAAATTAATATCTGATTCACCTGTCTTCAGCAATATAAATCAAGTATCTTGAACAAAATATGAATGTCGCAATTAATCATTCGTCTGTTGTGCATTATGTGATAAATATTTGGTTGTTTTTATGACTAGTTTCATGCTAGCTGGTCGTGAGAAAGCTGACGAATAGACAGCCAGTAATTGTAATTACGTAATAAAATATTTTAGAATTATTTATTTTATTTATTTCTTATTAAGGTATTACAAATATGAGAATACTAGCTTATACCCGCGGCTCCGCTCGCGTGTTGGTTGATTATGATAGATAAGCTATTTTTCAGTATTGTGCTAGGAGATCAAATCATACGTAAAAATGAACTCGTTTCGAAGACTCCAATAATGATTGTAATATCACAGATCGATCACTTGATGTAATGCGCGAAACGTCAAATTGATTTTTTTAAAGCGATGTATTAAAAGAAATTTCTTTTTTACTGCTTTATTTATTTAGTCTTATATGTCCTTATTCGTATGCTTATCCTTACAGAGAAAGAGCTGAAGACATTGTAGCACGCATAGACCAAAAATATAGTCTGTGACATCACATTTCGCTGTATGTAAACTACAGCTATAGAGTCACAAACGTCATCGCTGGCCGTCAGTCCGATTATTTTTATAATTTGACGACTTTCAACCACTACATCTTCCACCCCCTTATAGCTATAGGCATGGAACTGGTATGGTGTACAACGGCAGACTTCGAACAACAGTTACACACAGACCATTCGTTTGCATTCTGTAGTTTTCGCTGCAGAGCGAAATATAACACACACACACACACACACACACACACACACACACACGTATAATTTTATATACACCGATAACATTCCATTCCAATATACTACATTCTTTTATCATTAGCTACCCTCAAGCAACAATGCAACCAAAACGATTTGCAAAGAGTAATTATTGTTTCAAATTTCGCGTTATATTCTTCAAATTACTAAATATCTATCATATCGCTTTAAAACCGTGCCTAAAACCTTCCTCAGGTATAAATTAGTAACTGTACAAATATTTAAGTTTCTGCGTCTTGTCGTTCGGAAGTGATAAGCGTACACCGAACAGACATTCACATTAATATATATAGATAATAGCTATCCGACTGCCATAAAACCGTGTCTAAAGCCTTCCCCGGGTAGACATTAGTAACTGTACAAATTCTTAGCTCTTCATGTCTTGTGGTTCAGACGTGATAAACGTACACTGAACAGACATTCACATATATAGATAAGCAATTACATTTCAAAAATCTAAAAAAAAAAAAAAAAAAAAAAAAAAAAAAAAAAGAGTTGCCACCGTGGATTCAGTTTTGGACTGTCCAAGGCATGGACCTGCGACGACGTTCGGGAAATCGCTCATGAAAACTAAAAAACGTTAATTATTCGAACGTCATTAAATTTTGACCCCATACATGCAACCTAAAAGCATTTTACAATCACTTTGAAGATGTGATGGCACAGTTGTAAAATATAGTAGAAACCATGGAAGGAAATTATGTTTCAACATTTTTGTTATATCTTCTACCGTTTCAACGATTGTGCTCAGAAACACAACAACGGCGTTTTCCTGGGGTGAGTTTTCGCCAATTCAACGGCCATATGTGCACGGAGTAGAAAACACATGTTTCATATTTTGACGTAGATTGCAATGTATTCTAAGTGTATCGTAATCATCGAGTGACTAGTTAATAGTTACTTGTGAGTGAAACGAGATGAATTAACCAACTAACAGGAGAGGACATGTTTGTTAAAACAAATGTTCAAATGTTTGTTAAGCTTATGGGACTTAACTACGGGGTCATCAGTCCCTAAAGTTACAAACTACTTATCAACTACCTTATACTAAGGACGACACAAATATCCATGCCCGAGGGGGGATTCGAACCCCCGACCGTAGTGGCCGTGCAGACCGTGACTGGAGCGCCTCAGTCCCCTCGGCCACCGCGGTCGGCGAGAGGACATGTTTCTCTGAGATATAGAGGACACGAAGGAGTCAAGCAAGATAATTCTTGCCACACCACTGGATAGCGTTGCTGACTCTCGGTCACGAGGAATCAGGTTGGTTTCTCGGGCGTTCGGAACTTTGTGTGTGTTGCCGTCCTCGTAACCATTTCGTTATCACCGACAAGCACTGAAGCCAGGCGCAGCGATGTGGCATCAAACCGAAATTCTTGCAGCAGACTACAAAACGTGCCATATGGCGTCTCTCGGCCAATAATTCCATAGCATTTCATTATATCGCTGAGCGCGTGGTAACGGCAACTCACGGCGCGAGCCGTATACTCGCATAGTAACGCCGGGCGAAGTAGACAGGAGCAATACTATCGCAACGCGACCCAACTTTCACCGATCTGAATTTACGTAAAATGTTTTCGAACCTGATGGAAGCTTTCAAATAAAGATAGCGAAAACTGCAGTCGTAATATCTATAACGAAGTGGAGCCGTCTGAAATCCGCAAGGAAGGAGGGAGTGGACATCACGCGTTCATGGTTTTATGGGTGCGGGGCAACACAATGGTGTGTCCATTGCCAGAGAGTGTAGTCCACAATAACGGTAGGCATCGCCAGGTGCACGCGTAATAGTAAGCCCAACCAGCTTGCAATTGCAATAACGTTGTTGTCGTCTTCAGTCCGCAGCTCTCCGCGCTACCCTGTCCTGTGCAATTCTCTTCATCTGAGAATACGTTCGGCAACCTACATCCTTTTGAATCTGCTTACTGTATTCGTCCGTGGTTCTTACTGTACGATTTTTACCCCATGCACTTCCTTCTATTGCTAAGTTGACAATTCCTTGATGTCTCAGAATGTGTCGTACCAATCTATCCCTTCTCTTAGTCAGGGTATGCCAGAAACTCCTTTTCTCCCCAATTCTGTTGAGCACCTCATCATGATCTACACGTGATCTACCCATCTAATTTACATCATTCCTATGTCACACCACATTTCGAAAGCTTCTATCATCTTTTTGTCTGAACTCCTGATAGCCCACGTTTCACTCTCACGTTTCTTCAGAAATGCTTTTCTTCCCATAGCCATTCTGCATTTTATACTTTCTCTACTTCGGCCATCACAAGTTATTTTGCTACCCAAATAACAAAACTCATCTACTACTTTTATTGTCTCATTACCTAATCTAATTCCTTCAGATTGTACAAAATGTTCAAATGTTTGTTAAGCTTACGGGTCTTAACTGCTGGGTCATCAGTCCCTAAATTAACAAACTACTTATAAACTAGCTTATACTATAGATGAAACAAACATCAATGTCTGAGGGAGGATTCGAACCTCCGACGCGGGAGGTCGCTCCAGACCGCTCTGCTACTCCCGCACGGCAGACCAGATTTTACAGCTACCAAAGCACAAATAAGTGGGATGTAGGCCCAAAAGTGTCAACCGGTTACTATCAGTGGCACACACCACACCTTTGACCGGTCTTGCACTCACGCTACAACATCAACGTGCACGGCTCGGCTGGTGCCGTCAGAAGATCATTTGAAATGATGGGCCACGGTCTTCAGCGATAAAAACAATAGTCCAGGCAAAATAGACTTTTGATGCCTAAAAAATAAGCACAAGCGGGATATAGTTCTAATCGATTTTAGGCATTCATGCATATGAGGGAGCAAATTTTAAATTCAGGAGCTCCTCTTAGTCAGATTTTAATGCTCTACAACTTCCATACTTGATATTTTGCATCTGGAGCAGCCGTTTTTCAGCTACAGGTATTGGAACATGAGCATACTCACTTTTCCATGAAGTTGGTAAAAATTCCCATTTTCAAATGTTCAAACGTTTATGAAGCTTATGGGACTAAAATGCGGGGTCGTCAGTCCTAAACTTAAAAACTACTTACAAGCTAACTTATACAAAAGACAGCACAAACATCCATTCCCGAGGGAGGAGGGGTTCGAACCTCCGACGAGGAACAGCCTCGTGCATCGGAGCTTAGCACCTCAATGCGCTCATTCCCATTTTTCACGATCGATTGTGAGTAAACGGCTGAACCGGTTTTTGACTCGCAAGTAATCATATTACGCAAACTATTATGCTCTTTCCTTTTGGTACTGGCAATGATTTCTCTAAGATGCATCATTACCAAGTTAAAGGATCAAAAATTTTGTCCGATTTCGACCTTCAAAACTTATGCGCAAGCCAGAACCGTCGCGTATTCATATTACTCGTACTTGAGATGCCTAACATCGATTAACATTCTTTACAGCTTCTGTTTATATTTTTTACCCAGCACAGCCTTTCTTCGGGCTTATTTTCCTGGCCTACAAGTGACTACGCTTGCAACTTAGACCTCCCTAGCGCTGTCTCCTAGAAGCTTTCGTCCAAGACACACTGTCCTTACTGCAGGCCTTACGGACGGTGGTGCGTTAACATATAACGCTTGCCCGCGTATTTTGTTTCTAAATGGAAGAGTTAGAAGCGGTTGGTGCGTACAGAATTCTGTGAGATCCGTTCTTTTTCCATTATTGTAACAGGAAGCTGATGTGCCCTGCAAGCCTAGTCTCCCATCGAGCACTGCAAGACATTATGGGAGGAGTACTGACACGTGCGACCCGTCAACCCAGAACTCATACAGAACTACGTGAAAAGGTCGAGCTGACGTGGAATAATGCTTTTCAAGGCAATATTCACCATCTGCGTGATCGAATTTGCAAGCTGGCCTCACCACAATGAATATTCATAATGGATGTCCCAACACAGACAAGGCTCAGCTACGGATGCCATGGCTCATGCATACGTTCATCTCTGTCACTTCTTTCCGTGTCCACTACGTTCGGTGACGGTTGTCCAGCTGGAGGTTGTCGCTAGCATTACGAAAGAGAAAAACCACGTGACCGGCTAGATCTCCAGTTCGACTCACACCGCCGACAGCCGACAGCCTTAAGCTTTAATCTGAGAAGTACGCCCCTAAGTGAGACTTAAGACCGTTGCTCAGACATAATTCTTTGAGGTGAAAATTTTGATCATAGCTGCTATTAAACATCCTATCTGCCACTTCGCTGGGGGTCCACGCAAGTCGCCGTGCCACTACAAAAAGAGGCGGTACGTCACTCCATAGCACTTGCCCAGTTCGCTCGCTGGGCGATAGGAAGAAGGGGGTCGCCTAGATATGCCGGCATACCACAGAAACTACAGAGAGTAAGGGGGGCCGCGACGGAACGACCGAGCGCATTGAGGCGCTATGCTGCGATACGCGGAGCCGTTCCCCGTTGGGGGTTCAAATGCCCCCTGAGGTATGGACGTTTGTGCTGTCTTTAGTATGTTGTAAATCGTAAATTTAGCATTGGAGGGAAGTGTGTGGGGTAGAAATCGCAGAGGGAGACCAAAAGATGAATACAGTAAGCAGATTCAAGTGGATGTAGGTTGTAGGTCTCATGAGGAGATGAAGAGGCTTGCTCAGGATAGAGTAGGGTAGAGAGCTGCATCAAACCAGTCTCCGGACTGAAGACAACGATTCCTCGATTGCTAAGAATGTGTCCTACCAATCTATCCCTTCTTTTAGTCAAGGCATGCCAAAAATTCCTCTTCTCCCCAATTCTGTTCAGTACCTCTTCATTAGTTACGCGATCTACCCACCTAATCTTCAGCCCTCGTCTGTAACACCACATTTCAAAAGCCTCTATTCTCTTCCTGTCCTCACTGTTTATCGTCCATGTTTCGCTCCCATACAAGGCAACACTTCACACAAATGCCTTCAGAAAAGACTTCCTTACACTTAAATTAATATTCGAAGTTAACAAATTTCTCTTTTTAAAAACGCTTTTCTACCCATTGCCATTCTGCATTTTATATCCTCTGTACTGTGCCCATCGCATGTTATTTTACTGCCCAAGTAACAAAACTCATCTACCGCCTTTATTGTTTTGTTACCTAATCTAATTCCTTCAGCATCGCCCGATTTTCCTAGACTGCACTCCATTACCCTCATTTTGCTCTTGTTGATGTTCATCTTATATGCACGCTTGAACACCCTGTCCATTCCGTTAAACTACTCTTCCAGGTCTTTTGCTATCTCTGAGATAATTACGTCATCGGCCAAACGCAATGTTTTTATTTCTTCACCTTGAACTTTAATACCTTCTACTAATTTCTCCATGCTTTCCTTTATAGCTTGCTCAATACAAATTGAATTACATTGGACAAAGGCTATAACCCTGCCTTACACCCCAACCTCTGCAACCCTTTCATGCCCTTCAACTGTGATAACCGCTATCTGGTTTTTGTACAAGTTGTGAAAAACCTTCCGTTCCTTATATTTTACTCTTGATTGCTTCAGAGCTTGAAAGAGTTTATTCCAATCAACATTGTGAAAAGCCTTCTCCAAATCTACAAGAGCTAGAAATGTGGGTTTGCCTTTTCTTAATCTATCTTCTAGGATAAGCCGTAAGGTAACGGTTACGGTTCGCGTTGTTGCTGGGTGATACCGAACAGCCGCTAGGCGGGAGCGGACGGCATGCGGCCGTTCGCCCCGCACAAAGGCTGGGCCTCTGGAGTGCGTCTGTTCCGTACGAGAACTCAAATTGAAGAGGCCCTAATGAACTGATTCTCGCACCTCTGAGTCCTCTAGTAGTAGCACACGTGATCAAACGTGGGTGCCTGCTATTGGCTCCACGGTAGCATGGAAACGTCAGTAGTTTCGGCACGGACGCCAGAAGGGTGGCGTGATTTTAGAATCAGCAGTCAGTACTGGTCCTGGATGGTTGTCCTGCAAGGTGGACATCCTTGGTCTTGTTATCAAGACGTATGTTACATTGGAAGAACACTTGTTAAACTTAGCCGAAGTTTTGAAATAAAAATTTTGAATTATTTCCCTAACCTATTTAGACTGGCTGGTCATCCTGTACAACTCTTGGGGAAGCTATGTGCAATTAGCCAGGAATTTTGTTTGTATATAAGCAGACAGATCATCAAACAAGGTAAAACAACTGTTGCTCTTGCTCGAAATGTTTGACGTTTTAACACCTCGATTTGTGTATTTTAATGCTGAACACACTTTAGGCACATTACAGAAGCAAAAATTGTACAGAAAATATACAGTAAATACAATAAACACTAAATACAGCTCTTCGCTTACAACAACACATACGATGGACAGACTCATCCAATATGGCAGCCGTGTTTATACAGGTTACCGCATAGAGCGCTGTAACTAGTCTGTTAGCCAAATAAAATGCAAGCTCGTTGGTGCTTAAATTTCATAGAGTGGCTAACACACGAGCTACAGCGCTCTTTGCGGCAACCTGCGTAAACTCAGCCGCCATATTTTTGGTGGTCAGTAGACTTGAGAGTGCTCTGTCTATCGTAGGTTGTTGTTGAGCTTAAAGTGTTTTATTTAATGTATATTGTATTTAGTGAGTACTGCCTGTACAATTTTTGCTGTTGAAATACACCTAAAGCGTGTTCAGCATTTAAATGCACAAATCGAAGTGATAAAACAAGTACCTCGTGCGAAGTTTTTCCTTGTTTGATCTCAGTCTGTCTATATTCAATCAAAATTCCTGCCGCAAGAGTGAAGCTTCATATGAGCTATCCGGTAATTCCCTTGAAGTACACACCATTAAAAAAATGATTTTTCTACCAATTGTAGTCGTGTTTTTGCGATATTTCTTCTTATGTCGCTCCTGTGGTTAATAAAACCACACTTTTGAGTGTCTACACTTGCTTTAAAAATCTTTTCATTTGTTGTTGACAATAACTAAACGAGCGTGGTTGACATGCAACCAGTGCAAAGTGCGGAAGCAGTAGTGACAGCCACAATTTTTCGCTTGTATGTGTCGGTGTTCTTTGCAACAAATATGTACTTATTTCAGCGTGCCAACGACGAAGGTAATTAATGATACGTTATTGCGGTGTGGAATGCTTTTGTGGCAGTTCATCCAGGCAGATTTTTCTTGGAGTATTATGTTGCCACTTTCGTCTTTGTACTCAAATTTCGTTCACCAAAGGTTAGAATGAAACACTCTAACAGCAACTTTACAAGTTTGTAGGCTTAATAGGTTTATTAAACACAATATATGTGTCTACTAGACTTTATTAAAGCAGTTTTACAACACATTAACAGCAGATGAAGATCCACGGCCATGATAGTTCGTCATAACAACTACTGTTCACTGTATGTTTAGCAGCTGGTTTAGACCATGTACTTGCGTTAAAATCAATACAGATATTTTCGCAGCGGCACTTTCGTTGTTATTGGAAACCTCAGTAAACAGTTATACTTCGAAATGAAACTGTAATACTCGCAAGTTAACGCATTTTTAGGAAATTTACTATCAGGCTCTTCAATTCGCAGCTTTGAAAAAGTCTGGCGGAACTTGATGCACATCCGTATTCATTAGTCAATCTTTAATTAAAACGTGGAACTGTAAATCGGTAAAATTCCCGAGTGGGTGTGGCATACCAGCTGTCAACCAATACCCCAAGTAACATGGTGGACCTATCGCCAGTCTATGAAATTTAAGCTCGTTGGGTAGCACAGTGAGGACTAGCGGATCAGGCGCGCATGCAGTGAGGATGGTGGCTGTTTAAGATTACCATAACGAAAACCCCCCATAAATAATTTTCTTTTATACTAAAATTAATAATTTAATGAAACAAAATGTAATATAATATAACCACTTCATTTTTTGTTAATGTTCGTTGTAATCTATAGGCTACGTAACAGATGTACTTAGAAAGCTCAAAGAATAATAGGCTATGATTGTAATCTTCAATTATCCTTGGAATGATAATAGTATAAAAAGATTAGCATCTCTGTTCTCGCTCTCTTTCTCTTGTCTGGCTTTGTACTGATCGTAATTATTACTATTGAGCATTATTAACTCTTTTTTATATTAATTGTACAAAATCTACTGATAAAATGGAAACTCAGATACGCATTATCTGTTTTCTGTTCTTATTAATAAATCCCCTCAGTCAACATTAATTCTTTTATTCATTTAATTATTGTACCAGTTCTTTCCACCAATGATCATGCTGTTTTCAGTTAAAAACGAACTATTATGACTTTGGATGGTTTGGGTATTAGATATGTTGAAATCATGCATCTCGTGTAGCTTGCCAATGCTTCTTTGAAATTATTCATTTTTTAAAATGTTTATTGGCATAGAACACGCGATCACTTATACGTAAAGAACGGTCCGAAGTCCGATCAACCGTTTATTACTATTCTTTCATTCATTAAATCACTTTTATTAAAATTATGCTACACGGGGATCGAATCTAAATATTCCGAACCTCCATCCAATGTCGGCGAATAGTTACGCGGTTTACAAATAATTTTTATTACAGCTCATCAACGAGATTTTCTACACCGCTGTGAAAGGTAACTATTCGTCGAATTCTGTAGATTGCTTGTCCTGCAAAATATTATAATCTCTTAAATGTTTGGCCATTGCCATTCTTTATATTTTATTAATTACCGGTTCATATAAACTTTAGGTTTCATTACTACTTATTTAGAAAAACCTTTCAATTACTTTAAATGTTCAAATGTTTGTATAGCTTATGGGACTTAACTACGGGGTCATCAGTCCCTAAACTTACAAACTACTTATGAACTAACGAAGACTAAGGACGGCACAAATGTCCATGCCCGAGGGGGGATTCGAACCCAACCCCCGACCGTAGTGGCCGTGCAGTCTAAACTTTTTTTTCCTAAAACGGTTTCAGACATTCTTATTAATTAATTTTTTCTTATTTAGATTATTATTTTGGTCTAAAATGTTTGCAAAAACTTATAAGACTACAAATCTAAAGTGGGCCGTAAAACACGTCAGTGCGATTTTTTTTCCACATGATGCCCACAGTTGTTTACATCCTCTACGGTAGAATTTGTCAGGCTGACGATGGGCCCACTATCGAATTGTTGTCATCACTGTTACTTGTGAATCGCAGTCCTGCGATGAACTTCTTCAGCGGTGCGAAAACATGTCAGTCACTAGGGACTGGTTCTGGACGGAATAGTTAATGGTCCAGGATCTCGTAAGAAAATACCCGGACGCAAAGGCCCTTCTCGGCTGCTCATTGTCATGCAAGAGTTCACGGCTTTCTTCGAGCTAACAACACCACCATCTCAGGGTGCGACAGTTCTTCCTATATGTGGGTTCCACTTTTCTGTAGATCTCTACGGACGTTCGTCCATTTCTCCAGAGAAGGTGAATCACACTTCGTTGCTCTAACGCCGTGGACGTGTGAAGCACAACCGCCATCTTTAACTGCTGATAGCAACGCCGTGCGGCGGAGTTAACGGCAGATAGAGCCAACTCTAGGTCCAACTCTAGAAAATGTTCAAATGTTTGTTAAGCTTATGGGACTTAACTACGGGGTCATCAGTCCCTAAGCTTACAAACTACTTATGGACTAACGAAGACTAAGGACGGCACAAATGTCCATGCCAGAGGGGGGATTCGAACCCAACCCCCGACCGTAGTGGCCGTGCAGTCCGTGACTGTAGCGCCTCAGTCCCCTCGGCCAATGCGGCCGGCTCAGTTACTTTAGTGCGTCCTATTTTTCCCAGCCAAAATCGTCAGGCATACAATAACACTGCAGCTGACATAAGGTGTGCGGCGCCGGCAGCCGCGAGGCACCTGTCGCAGGCAGGCAGTGTGGCCGGGCAGTGCCTCTCCTCCGCTTCTCCTCCGCCTCTGGTGAGTCCCGTTGCGCGCATACTTGGCGACCGCGGCCCCTCGGCGTGACGCGCGTGCGTGCCTGCGTGGGAGTGCGAGGCCCCGCCCACGCGCCGCCGGCCCTGGACCCAACGCACGCGGTCGCTCCCGTCGCCACCTGTTCCCCACCCTGCCCTCCACTGCTCCAATTTATCCCTGGGAGCTGATAACAGAAGCGTCCAGTTGTCTTTTGCTCACGAAACTAATCGTCATCGTCAGTATCTGGACCAGAGGCGGTTCGTCCTACACATTCATGCAGGCCTTACGGTTTGTGGTGCGATAACCTAGATCTGTTGTTTGTAGAGGAAAGAGTCACCGGCGGTTGGTTGTTGTTAAAAATGTTTGTATAGTCTATGGGACTTAACTACGGGGTCATCAGTCCCTAAACTTACAAACTACTTATGAACTACTTACGAACTAGGACGGCACAAATATCCATGCCCGAGGGGGTATTCGAACCCCCGACCGTAGTGGCCGTGCAGACCGTGACTGGAGCGCCTCAGTCTCCTCGGCCACCGCGGCCGGCTTGGTTGTTGTTGTTGTGGTCTTTAGTCCGGAGACTGGATTGATGCAGCTCTACAACCTAATCTATCCTCAGCAAGCCTCTTCATCTCCTCATAAGAACGGCAACCTACATCGCCGGTCGCGGTGGCCTAGGGGTCTGAGGCGCTCCAGTTACGGTCGGCACGGCCACTAGGGTCGGGGGTTCGAATCCCCCCTCGGGCATGGATATTTGTGCCGTCCTTAGTGTTAGCTAGTTCATAAGTTGTTTGTAAGTTTAGGGATTGATGACCCCGCAGTTAAGTCCCATAAGCTTTACAAACATTTGAACATTTTTGAGCAACCTCCATTCATTTGAATTTGCTTACTATATTCATCTCTTGGTCTCCCTCTGCGATTTTTAGCCCATACACTTCCCCCCAACGCTAATTTCACAATTCCTTGATGTCTAAGAATGTGTCCTACCAATCTATCCCTTCTTTTAGTCAAGGTATGCCAGAAATTTCTTTTCTCCCCAATTCTGTTCAGTACCTCCTCATTAGTTACGCGATCCACCTACCTAATCTTCAGCATTCTTCTGTAGCACCATGTTTCAAAAGCCTCAATCCTCTTCCTATACGCACTGTTTATCGTCCGTGTTTCACTCCCATACAAGGCAACAATCCACACAAATACCTTCAGAAAGGACTTCCTTAGGCTTAAATCAATATTCAATGTTAACAAATTTCTCTTTTTCAAGAACGCTTTTCTACCCATTGCCATTCTGCATTTTATATCCTCTGTACTGCGACCATCATTTGTTATTTTACTGCCCAAGTAACAAAACTCATCTACCTCCTTTATTGTTTCGTTACCTAATCTAATTCCTTCAGCATCACCTGACTTTCTTAGGCTGCACTCCATTACCCTTGTTTTGCTCTTGTTAATGTTCATCTTATATGCTCCTTTCAACACACTGTCCATTCCGTTCAGTTGCTCCTCCAGGTCCTTTGCTGTCTCTGACAGAATTACAATGTCATCGGCAAAACGCAATGTTTTTATTTCTTCATCCTGAACTTTAATCCCTTCTTCCAATTTCTCCTTGCTTTCCTTTATAGCTTGCTCAATGTACAAATTGAACAACATTGGAGAAAGGCTACAACCCTGTCTTACACCCTTCCCAACCTCTGCATCTCTTTCGTGCCCTTCAACTCTGATAACTGCTGTCTCGATTTTGTACAAGTTGTAAATAACCTTCCATTCCCTATATTTTACATCTGCTGATTTCAAGATGTGAAAGCGTGTATTCCATTCAACATTATCAAAAGCTTTCTCCAAATCTACAAAAGCTAGAAATGTTGGTTTGCCTTTCCTAAATCTATCTTCTAAGATAAGCCGTAAAGTCAGGATTGCCTCCCGAGTTCCTACATTTCTTCTGAATCCAAATTGATCTTCCCTAACGTCAGCTTCTACCAACTTTTCCATCCTTCTGTAAATAATTCGTGTTAAAATTTTGCAAGCATGACTTATTAAACTGATGGTTCTGTAATTTTCACACCTGTCTGCACCTACTTTCTTTGCAATGGGGATTATTACATTTTTCTTAAAGTCTGAGGGTACTTCCCCTGTCTCATACATCTTACGGACCAGGTGAAATACTTTTGTCATGGCTGGCTCTCCCAGAGACTTCAGTAGTTCTGCGGGAATATCGTCCACTCCAGGGGCTTTGTTTCGACAGGTCTTTCAGTGCTGTGTCAATTTCTTCCCTCAGTATAATATCTCCTATTTCATCTTCATCTGCATCCCTTCCTACAATATTGTCTCTAACTTCTTTTCCTTTGTATAGTCCCTCTATATATTCTTTCCACCTTTCAGCTTTCCCTTCTTTGCTGAGAACTGGTTTTCCATCTGAGTTCTTTATATTCATGCAGCTCCTTTTCTTCAAATGTTTCTTTTATTACCCTGTAGGCGGTATCTATGTTTCTCCTATTTATACATTCTTCTACTGACTTGCATTTGTCTTCTAGCCACTCCTGCGGTTGGTACGTGCAGAATATTGTAAGACCCGTTCTATTGCCTTTATTGTAACATGAAGGTGATGTCTTGTTTCAACAGGACATTAAAATTGCTACACGACGAAGATGACGTGGTACAGACCCGAAATTTAACCGACAGGAAGAAGATAGTGTGACATGTAAATGATTAGCTTTTCAGAGAATTTAAACAAACACCTACAACGTGCTGATATGAGAAAGATTTCCAACCGATTACTCATACACAAACAGCAGTTGACCGGCGTTGGCTGGTGAAACGTTGTTGTGGTGCCTCGTGTAAGGAGGAGAAATGCGTACCATCACGTTTCCGACTTTGATAAACGTCGGACTGTAGCCTGTCGCGATTGCGGTTTATCGCGTTGGTCCAATGACTGTTAGCAGAATATGGAATCGGTGGGTTCAAGGGGGCAATAAGGAACGCTGTGCTGGGTCCCAACGGCCTCGTATCACTAGCAGTCGACATTTCAGGCATCTTATCGGCATGGCTGTAACGGATCTTACAGCACTTATCGATCCCTGAGTCAACAGATGGGGACGTTTGCAAGGCAACAACCATCTGCACGAACAGTTCGACGACGTTTGCAACAGAATCGACTATCAGTTCGGACACCATGCCAACGGTTACCCTTGACGCTGAATCACAGACAGAAGCGCCTGCGATAGTGTACGCATCGTCGAACCTGTCTGTACGCATGGCAAAACGTAATTTTTTCGGATGAATCCAGGTTATGTTTATAGAATTATGATGGACGCATCCATGTTTGTCGACATCGCGGTGAATGTACATTGGAAGCGTGTATTCGTCACCGCCATACTGGCGTATCACCCGGCGCGATTGTATGGATGCCACTGGTTATACGTCTCGGTCACCTCTTGTTCGTATCGACGGCACTTTGAACAGTGTCCGTTACATTTCAGATGTGTTACGACTCGTGGCTCTACCCTCTATTCGATCCCTGCGGAACCCTACATTTCAGCAGGATAATGCACGACCGCATGTTGTCCTGTACGGGCCTTTCTGGAAAAAGGATAAAGGAAACGCCACTGTGGTCCTGAATACTGAAGACTACCATGTAAAGGTGCTCTACTTACTGGCAGGCGATACTTACAGTAAATTCAGCCGTGATCCAACACAGACCATCGTCAGGAAGACGATAAAGTTAATATAGGAAGTTAATTAAGGACTGTGGTATACCAGACGAAGTGGTGAAGAAACTGATTCCACGTGCGTCGAGACATCCCAGGATTTATGGATTACCGAAGCTACACAAGGAAGGGATCCCGATAAGACCGATTGTCAGTGCAATCAGTTCTCCCACATACAGATTAGCATAACATCTGGCAGGATTATTGGCTCCTAAACTGGAACACTGTGAACATCACGTTGTAAACTCGCAGTCGTTCGTCGAAACTCTCAAGAAGATGAAACTAGAGCAAAACGACATTATGGTTAGTTTAGACGTGGTGTCAGTTTTTACGAGAGTTCCGGTACAAGACACCTTGGACCTGTTGGCTCAACAATTTACACATGAGATCGTGAAGCTGTTCCGCCATACCTTAACGACAACGTACTTTCAGTACAGCAATGAATGTTATGATATGACGGCTGCACAGCAATGGGATCTCCTTTGTCTCCGGCTGTGGCAAACTTCTTTATGGAGAATTTTGAAGAACAAGCACTTAACTCAGCGAGGTTGCGTCCATCCTACTTCCTACGCTACGTTGACGTCACTTTCGTCATATGACCTCATGGCAAGGAGACACTGCAGCAGTTCGTCGACCACATGAACAGTGTCCATCCCAACATAAAATTCACTGTCGAGATTGAGAAGGATGGTAAGCTCCCATTCTTTGATGTCTTGGTCGAGCGAAAAGATCGAGGCTGGCTTGGTCATTCAGTGTATACGAAATCTACACACACTGATCGCTACTTGAACGGCAACAGCTTCCATAATCCTGTACACAAGAAATCTGTCCTTAACACGCTAGTATACAGAGCAAAGGTTATTTCTGACGACGACCATTTGGAGTCTGAATTAAATCATTTGAAGCGTGTTTTCAACGAAAATGGATACAGAAAAGGTGAAATTTCTAAGGCTTTCCGCTGCCACCAACGTAAGGAAACTCGTGAGTCAACGGACGAGGCCAAACCAGCAGCATTCCTCCCATTCTGTCGAGCAACGACCAGCAAGATTGGACGTCTCCTGAAGAGACACGGACTGAGACCAGTTTTCCGGCCCGCCTCCAAGATCAGAGACATGTTACGCCCCATTAAGGACAGTACAGGTCTGCGTGTTCCAGGTGTATATGGCGTCCTTTGTGAGTGTGGAAGTATTTACATTGGACAGACTATTAGAACAGTTGCTGAACGTTGTGCAGAACACACTCTGCACATAAAATACAGAGAGCTTGAAAACTCAGCCTTGGCAGAACATTGCCTAACAAATGAGCATAACATACTATTGGAAAACACGAAAATTCTGTCCCAGACATCATATTACTGGGACTCTGTTATAAAAGAGGCGGCTGAAATTGGATAAACGGCAACAATTTCAACAGAGACCAAGGTTATACAGTCAGCAGGGCGTGGGGGTGGGCCCTGGACGTAGAGCGGAAACAGAGGTCTTTAATAGCGAAGGGAGAGCGCCATACCAGGTTCAAATGTGGCGCCGGCGGCACGCTCCACGTGACGTCACGCGGTACCGCAGTACATCAGGCCGCGCTGTCCTCCCGCGCAGGCGCTGTCCGGGCCTCCAGAAGCTTCCAGAAGCAGCGCTGCAGCTATATAAGCAGCACGCCTTGCCAACACCGGCAGTCAGTTATTTTACTCCTGATAACGATGGTGGAGCTTGCCGTAGAAAGCTCGAGGATTTTATCCGACATGACGTAGCTTGTAAACCGAGAATATTTTATGGAGCTGTTCATAAACTCCAGCAACCATAATTCAGGTTGAACATCAAGATGTATGAGCTGTTCATTTTTAACATCGTCTATACCTGTAGCTTTCCCGATCTTCAAACTTTTCATTTCTTCGTCCAGTTCTGATGTAGCTCGGCCACACTGCGCGGTTTGCAGTGAAGTTTACCAGCACCGTGACCAGCTCTTACACCCGGTCAAGTGCTTGATATTTTTTGTTTTGTTTTACAAGGTTTTCTGTTACCATTCAAGGGTTTCTATTTCCAAGATCTTATTTTATATTGTCATTGTGTTGTGTGGCTTTTCTCCATGAAGACGCTTGCTTGAATAAAACGAAGTCTTGGTTAATGTGAGTGTCCACGTCTTTTTGTGGAATTAATAAAAATGTTCCCATCTTTCTGAATTTCCACTACATTCACATACTTCCTGTTAGATTTACTTCCATTGTTCGACAAACTAGGCAGGCCATCTTTCTAATTGAGTGTAAGGGAATATGTTGCAAAGAAAACCAATCTTCGTTGGATACCTTTTTTTATTATAGGAACAAAAATATAAAAATAATTCGAATTCAAAATTCAGAAGAGACACAAAGAGCAATTTCTTACGCTAGTGTTATATCAAATACAATTTCAAGATTTCTCTCTCTCTCTCTCTCTCTCTCTCTCTCTCTCTCTCTCTCTCTCTCTCTCTCTCTCTCTCTCTCTCTCTCTATCACACACAAACAAAATTTCTTTAGGCTAATTCCCACAGAGCAATATCCTGTTGCCACCTGGTCCAGGTACAATCAGTGGCCCTTTTTGAGGCAAAATGCGTAAATTCATGAATACGTTCTTATTTACAGTGTAAGACATACCCAGGGGCAGATATAGACTCTGACCATAACTTGTTGGTTATGAACTGTAGGCTGAAACTGAAGAAACTACAAAAACGTAGGAAAATAAGGAGATGGGACCTGGATAAATTGAAGGAACCTGAAGTTCTTAAGAATTTCAGAGGGAGCTTTAGGCAACAATTGACAGAAACAGGGGAAAATAAAACAGTAGAGGAGGAATGGGTAGCATTGAGAGATGAAATAGTGAAGGTATCAGAGGACAAAATAGGTAGGAAGGCAAGACCTATAAAAAATCCTTGGATATCACAGGAGATACTAAATTTAATCGATGAAAGGAGAAAATATAAAAATGCAGTAAATGAAACATGCAAAATGGCGTACAGATGACTAAGAAATGAGATTGACAGGAATAATAATAACCTCTTAATGTAAAGCTTGAGGCTCCTTCTGCTAACACAGTTTTAAAAAGTTGGGTCCAGTTCTTGACGGAAATAGACGATCGATTCAGCATCTAGACAGCTTCGGCACTTAGTTATGTTGAAGACATACATCGAGAATTCGGATTCGCACATTTACTTTTGGCTTTTTGAAGTAGAACACGTTCTATATTTTTGTACCGAGGGTTCAATTTTTTGTTTTCCATGAAATTTAGAAAGCTTAGAGTTTAACGTCCTGTCGACAGCTTTGTCATTAGAGACGGAGCTAACGCTCTGAGTTTTTGGGTAAGGATGGCGAAGGAAATCGGCCGTGCCCTTTGAAAGGAACCATCCCGGCATTTGCCTGGAGTGATTTAAGGAAATCACGGAAATCCTAAATCTGGATGGCCGGAGTTGAATTAGAACCACCGGCTTTCCGAATGTGAGTCCAGTGTCTAACCACTGCGCCACCTCGCTCGGTTTCTGTTTTCCAAATGGATCCACAGGTATGAGTAACCGTCACTAACAAAGTTAATTTCAAGGTTGAGTGTGCGGGAATTTCTATCAACAATACGCATTCAAACATAGATTGTTGTCTTTCTGGATACAGAAAATCGGTTGACCGGCCATGTGTGTTAGCACCAATTGTTTTGATAAATAATGCTCCAACGATGACGTGAAGCATCGAAGCTGCCGGAGGATTTCATGAAACAAACAGTTCCCAAGCTTCAGTATCTTGTGTTTCAAAAAACCATCGACAAGAGGAAACCAACCGGACTCCCCTTCTCGACATTCTCTGTCCAAATATTATTTTTGCTCATTCGTAGTGTCTAAATTTATACTTCTCCCTTGTAGTTAAATATTAATTTTGTTCATTTTTGAATAATATATCTGCCACATAAGCAAGTAAGAATTGTCAATGTCCGCCATTAGTGGCTTCTGATAATTTGCTACTATGGTCTATAAATGAAAGCCTGGGTATCATCCGAATGCAGGTTGTATTGTGACCAGTTAAAGTACATCTCCGATCCTCACAGCTACCAAATAGTGTCCTACACAATTCCCTTTATACTGACAAATCTACGAGTGCTTCGGATTGCACAGATCTTTAAGCTTTGTACGCCACTCGCTATGTCCAATGTTAAATACTGTCAATAAGAATGGTTTTTCCTTGGGCTAACAGTAGAGTGGTCTTGCAGTTGAGGCGTGTTGGTGAACAGCTACCGTAATGTCTCCCCTTGGCTCGTGATCGTCGAAGATCCCCTGCTGTTGCCGGGCGGCAAGATTACAGGTGACGAAGGCCTCTTATGGGGACCAGTTTGTAGCAACACTGAGCGGAAGTGCCGCTACGTGTCAGGATGGAGTTCTTGGAACCTGTCTCCCTCTCCAGACCAACCCGACTGCCGCGGCGGAGTGGCCGAACGCACTGAGGCGCTATGCTCCGATGCGCAAGGCCGTTTCCTATCGGGGTTTCGAATGCTCCCCGGGGCATGGATGTCTGTGCTGTCTTTGGTATAAGGTAGTACATAAATAGTTTTAAGTTTGGGGACTTATGACCCCGCTGGTACGTGTTAGAATCATTAAAATTACAAAAGAAAATATGAAAGGGTGGGAGGGAACAATAATTTAATTGCTAACGGGGTATAAGCTTACAGCTTTATTGCAGTTAAACCCCAGACAATAGGTGCGGCCCAAAGCGGCTCATTAACAAAATATTCAATTAACACATATGTCCACAAGTCTTAAAATAATAAGTAAAAAGTCAATCTCAATTAAAATAAGTAATATCAAATGTAAGGTCACACACCAACCGGCAACGCTCATCTCAATTAAACTAATGAGCAATATTAAACACGACCTGTTACAGACCTGTTACAGACCTTCTAAGCCATGAAAGAGGCAGGGAGAAGATCCCTTCAAATTTAATCACTCTTACAAGGTTTTGAATAGTATACTACCCGACATGAATAATACAGTTACAAAGCAAAGAACCATTGATTTACCTAGAGTACAATGATTCCGTTAAGAAAGGCATGCTTTTTACAGGAATTGCAAGTCACACTGTACTACGGGAAAACTGTAAATAATTTAAGTTCATAATAAGAAGCAGTTGCACAGTGGTAGAGTGCCAGACTACAAATTCAAACGTCACGGGTTCGATCCCCGCCAGGTCCTAGGATTTTATCTGTCACTTTCCACTTCTTTCACCTCTGGCAGTATTGCTCATATGAAAAATACCGAGTAGCACCGTGGTTCGGAACCCACACGTTAAACTATAGGTCCCCCTAAAGCTGGCTGGGTAAGTTAGTTCGAAGGTCGGAGGAAGGCAACGGCATACCACCTCCAAACAGGACCATGCCTAGTAAAGCACTGTGGTGTTCAAACCAATCTTCGGATTGTTGACTGCTTTACATTTTACAATAAGAAGCAGCCGACCGCATGATGCGCCCTATACCGCTGCGGAATTCAGAATCCAGACAACACACCAGAGGGGACGGCTCGGTGACGAGAGGATCAAGTGAAACGAATACTCATCTAAAATTTTGATCTCCCAGTGGCAAGCAGTATATCAGGATGCCAAGAACGGTCACCGCTCAAACTCGCGTCATCCCTCCGAACCGGCCGTACCGTAGGAAAGGGCACACCATACGTAGCACACGGTGCAATATAACAGTCACTGCACATAGAAAGGACATTTATCACTTAAAATATTCAAGATATTTACAAGGGAATTAACTTAAACTACTTAATATTTTTAACCAAGAAAACTTCACCCTTACTTTTGCCTCTTCAAGAGGAATAACTTAAGATATACAACAATTTACCAGTCAATTACAAAGCTCTGCGATACATTACCCCACAAATGCAGAAAACACGCAAATATATAAAGTTCATCTAACAGCGAACAGCAGAAAATATTTATACCACATCGATGTACGGCTTATCGTTTACCACTGGACCATGAAAATCCGTATCATGGCTCGGGGGCTATTAACACATTTGCCACTTTCGAGCATCAAACTAGGTTACTGAATCAGCCACAAGCCAGTTTTAACAGGCCCACACACACTATATAGTCTTCCAAATAAGCCAGTCAAGCAAGCGCTTCTCCCAAGAACATACAACCAGTTGTTAAACACGTAGCAGATCTCACAACATAGTTTGAGTCACCACCTTCGGGCTTGCAAAGCGATGATGTCAGCTTATCCAGTCCTCTTGCCGTGAGCTACTAGACTCAATGCTTGATATCCCGGAAACCACTGGCTCCACAATAACAACGATGCACCTCTACAGGGGCGCCAAGCCGTCACACCGGAGCCCGAGCACTGCCCGCTCATGTGACAACTGCCGCATGCGTGCAAGGAAATCCCACCGAGCACTCGGTTCTACTCAAAACTCCCGCTCTCCCCACCAAAAGCCCACTGCCCCCTTAAATCGAGCGACGACTGACCAAATATCAGCAAGCCAGAGAGATCGAGAGGACGGCTGAGGTCGATCGATAACCAGAGATCAAACAGGCGCCAGCGCCTCAACGCATCACCCGCAGTTATAATCTTTACAAACCTTTGAACATTTTCAAATGTGGAACGGCAGAAATAAGCAGAGTTCGTACAGGAATGTGTGGTTGCTAATGACATATTGTAGCGCTAGTGTGTACAGAAGTATGAAAGAATGTAAAAATGAAAAGGGAAGTAAAGACAAATAAATAAGTATCCAGCAGCAACAGACACGCGGGCAACTAAGTCTTCAGATGTGACAGGACGCTCATACACCAGGCTTTTAATATGACTGCAAAGGAAGAAATCCTCTCGGATTAAATCAGGTGACCGGGGTGACCAGAGAACTGCTTCACCCCGTCCTAACCACTGCTGGCCGTAGATAGAGAACACATGATACCTGATGTTTAAGGGCACTGGGACTCCATCATGCTGGAACCACATACGTCTGCAAACAGCTAATAAAAAATTATCCACCACTTCAGGTAAGACCTCCAGTAGGAGATCCGTGAGGGAAATAATGAATCCAGTCGGCGAAGTGCTGGAAAGAGTGCACTTTTCGCCGATCTCTTCCATCTCCAGGCATAATAATGATAATAATAATAATAATTCCGTGTGGACGCCACTTCGGCTACTTGCGTGTCCCTAGCCTACCCCAGTTACCCAACCTGGAAAAGGGGACCTACAGCTTAACGTGGAATCCGAAGCACGTGTCGTTTCTGGCGACTTCTCACATCAAATGTTCAAATGTTTGTATAGCTTATGGGTCTTAACTACGGGGTCATCAGTCCCTAAACTTACAAACTACTTATGAACTAACTAATACTAAGGACGGCACAAATATCCATGCCCGAGGGGGATTCGAACCCCCGACCGTAGTGGCCGTGCATACCGTGATTGGAGCGCCTCAGTCCCCTCGGCCACCGCGGCCGGCACTCCACACATAGTTGACAGGTGAAGGATAGGTTAAAGTGCAGACTGAAAAAATACGAGGTCCGATTGTGTTTAATTTCCGACCACACATTTGTAAACGGACCCCTCTACCGGCCGTTTCATTTTTGGGGGTTGGAACTCAAATATTGGCAACACTGCTCTGGAGACACTATGCAATGGAAAAGAGTATTGCCGTTGATAGTGCACTTTGTTGACATACCTACCTTACCTCTGAGCGGATGGACTCGCCCGTCCCACGTCACCGGCGTGCGCACAATCAAGGGAAAACAGTCACTAATGAGAGAGCGGTCTAACGTAACGGTGTCACCATGTTTTAGAAACAAGAACAACGGAGTTGGATCAAGGTTGAATGTGCCAGAGGTCGTACGGCACGACAGTGTCATCAAGGTCTTCAAGAGGCGAGCGGGGAATCGGCATTGTCGTACAGAACAGTGGCGCGTTGGGTAACAGCCTTTAACGATGGTCGGAAAACTGTGGTAGAAATACAATTCACAGTATTACTGTTAGTTTCTGAAACATCACCTGCGATTAGCTTTGCGAAACAAGTGGCAACACTTTCTTCGCAACCCACCCACTGTTTTGCACGACAATGTGCGTGCGCATACAGTGCAAGCTGTGGCTGCTGTGTTCGTTCGTTGGGACTGGGAAGTACTGAACCATCCACGAAGCTCCCCGGACAAGTCCTTGTGAATCTGATTTGATTCCGGAGATAAAGGAAGCACTTCGTGGCATTCGCTGAAGAACTGATCCAGAGATTCGACAGTCGCATCATCAACAGAACAGGCTCTGCTAACGGTATACTATGCCTTCTACATTGCCGACAACTTGTTGTACACAACGCTGGCGACTGCTTTGAAGGACAGTAATAGCTGCAAACATGTAACGCTGTTGTATCGGTTGTGAATAAATAGTTGCCACTTGTAATATTATTGAGATAAATGTCACTAGATAACTGAAACAACGCTAGATGTAATCGGCATGGGCAAGTTTCAGAAAAAAAAAAGGTTTACGGGCTCTACTTCTTTGAAGAAGAAACCGTAACAGAATAATTATATCTTGCAATGCTACGGAACTGCTTATTCCCACAACTTGCTCTTAGCGGCCTTTATTTGTTCAATCTTTATTCCCCCCACGCCAAAACGTCAATGTGGTCATGTGGCCTGCAGTTTTATCAGTCTGTACATTCCTTATTTCTAATATTTCTTACTTAGGAAAGATTTTACGTATTTTTAGTTAATTCCAGTTTTTTTTTTTTTTTAAGTTTGTAAATTTTCTCTCTTTCAACGACTGATGGTGTCCAGAAGAGTCGAAATGCGTCATGTATAAATAAATGAAAGATCACTTTTGTGCAACCAAGACTGTTTTTTTACCAAAATATCTATTACAGTTGCTGTGCCAGCGCCGCAAAAATATGGAGTGGAGTGATTTTAGTTGATGATTGATTTCTATAAACTTCTGTCTTTTGTGAGCAATTTAGTTGCTACTAAATTTGTTGGTGTGAAGCCCTTCTTACTAACAAGTAATTGTATTTAAAATCGGATCATTCTTTTTGGGTTACACTGTACATTTCGCCATCGTGGCGACGTTAGGTTGGTTGCACACACACCTTTTTTGGACGGCCGGTAAAATATCGGACGTCCACATTTCAGCAGTAAACTATTGGCGGGCACTGAAGCTTGCACACTGACTGACCACGGAGCGGCACCGGCAAAACGCCGGTCAGCTGCCACAGTAGGCGACTGCCACTGCAGTGGTACACATACAGTGGTACACATCGTCAAATGGCAGCTCTACTGGCACTCGCAACGATCTTTACCGGCCGACCTCCCTGCACAGTTCTCGCTGTGCCTTCTCGCCATACAGTCGAAGTAGAGCATATAGGACTAAAATACAAAATATTGATTTGGCAGTGAGTTCCCTATACAGTAAATTACAAATATTTCACATTCCCATCTGTTCACGGCATTCAGTTAAATTCAGTGGTGAAGTTGACATTTTGTGCCAGACCGGGACTCGATTTTTTTTTTTTTTTTTTTTTTTTTTGGGTCATTGGCGGATTTACCAGTAGGCTGAATAGACTGGAGCCTAGGGAGACAAATTTAGAGGCGGCAAATATTTAGTCGAAATTTCTAAACTGTAATAAACGTTATTTAATTACGTTTACCGTATGTACATTACCCCCACATTATAAGTAGTATATGACTGTGTTTTTATTAGCTCAGAGATATAAATGAAAACTTTTTTTAAAAATTCAAACCAAATAGTTGGGTTGTAAAAGTAATCTAGTGAGTGATACTTTGATCCCCTAGTTCACAGTCAAACTAATTACGGAAAATAGGTGGTGTGATTAGGACCATTGTGCACAAAAAAAAAGCCAGAATTTCATTGACAAAGAAATATAATTAGTATGTTTGTGAAACAGGGTATCGAATTTTAGAGGTCGGTAGTGGCGGCAAAATTTCAATAGCCTACTGGCGAAAAATGTGAAAACTTGCCACTGCTTCGGGTAGATCGTGCCTTTGTTCTATGATGTTCTTGAGACCTTCACTCTGTTTATTACGGAGGGCGGCTTGTCCTCTGAGACATCTGCTATGCATACACGCTTCTATTCCTGCCCAAAAGGATCAATTATCACATACTAGGAGTGTCCAATATGCCATTTTCTCGCAGCTTTATCTCAATTTCCGCAAGGGATCGAATTTCTTCTATATCGTCACGGAAATGGTCATTTGCTTGTTTGAGGCATACACAGAATCATGTATACCTTTGCTCTGGGTTAAAATGTAAGTGATATACGTATTTCGGTAGTAGAAGCACGAACAATTTTGTAGAGCAAAACTTTGGACACGTTTGAAGATAGAAATGCTACTAGAGTTAAAAGGAGGCAAGTTTCCTGCGAACTAAATCAAGGGTTTTGAGGAAATGGAGAGCAAAGAAATAATGCATTTCGTAACATACTAATGTATGATACGGCACTTCATTAGTTCTTTCTATCATGTCAGCAATATTTGTCATAATATTAGGAAAAGTATTTGGATTTCATTATTTCTGGTTTGGAATCAACTTCACTCGACCACGACAGCCGAACGACTGCTCGTTTGACCGGTAAAATTCCGGCGTGTGTGTAAGCAGCGCTCCACCGATAAAATACCGGCCGATATTTTACCGGCCGTCCGAAATCGGTATGTGTGGAACCAGCCTTAAGTGACCAGCAGTGTGCTTTCGGTTACTCCGGGAGCTTTTACCTACAGGGTGTCCAGAAAAGGACTCCCTGATTACAAAATTAAATATCTCGAAAACAAAGATCGATAGAGGAATGCAGTAAACGGTATGTTTATTGTGAAAGCTGTAAGAAGTATATGCAGCAGTTTCAAATAATAGTTACAAAAGCTGCTAACAGATGGCGCTATAATCGCCATACGTAATGCCTAGTATAAATAGCGATCCGAAGCCCAGAGCGATCAGTTCCACTATTGAAACGTGAAAGGAGGTTAGCGTACCGAAGGGAGAGATTAAAACCATGTACTCCATTGAACAACGCGTTTTTCTGGTGCTAGAGTACAACAGATTAGAAGAGAGTCCTACGGCAACGAGGCGAAGTTTTCAAGCACGATTTAATGTTCCAAAAGGACCCGATGCGAAAACCATTCGCACGCTCTCCGTAAAATTTCAACGAACAGGCAGCGTAACTGATGATCTAGTGGGGCATGTTGGCCGCAAGCAAACCGCAGTTACGCCTGAAAATATCGCCACAGTTTCCGGAATTATTCAGCGAAATCCAATGTCATCCGTCCGTAGAATTGCATCTGACACTGGTTTGAAGCGTTCCAGCGCGCAGAAAATACCGAGAAAGAGCCTACACATGTTTCCATTCAAAATTCAAACTTACCAGGGCATACCCGTACGAGCTGTGCAACAAAGGGTTGCCTTTGCTAATCAGATGCTCACAATGATTGATAGTGAAGGATTTGATGTTGCCTGCATCTGGTTTACAGATGAAGCACACTTCCACCTAAATGGATACGTGAATAAGCAGAACTGGCGATTTTGGGGTTCCGAAAAGCCATATTGGTGTGAAGCGAAACCATTCTATTCTCCTAAAGTTACTGTGTGGGCTGCAGTATGCAGCAGAGGCATTATTGGCTCTTTTTCCATTCGAGAAACGGTCACTGGTGCACGTTACGTCGCCACACAGCAAGCGTTAGAGGATCGACCAGTTACTGAATGGTTTATGCAAGATGGAGCCCGACCACATCGAACCGAACAAGTGTTTCGCCTCCTTGAGGAATACTTCGGGAATCGAGTAATTGGTTTGGAATATCCTAAATTTACTGGTGCAGGCATGGATTGGCCTCCATATTCGCCGGATTTGACTCCCTGTGACTTTTTTTTTTTTTTTTTTTTTTTTTTTTTTTTTTTTTTTTTGTGGGCACAGTGAAAGACATGGTCTACCCGAAGCATCCCGCCACGCTGGACGAGCTTGAATCGCGATCTGTGTGGCATGTGAATCCATTTCGGTTGAGACACTACGAAATGTGATGGCGAATTTCATTCTACGTTTGCGCCACCTCTGTAGTGCCAATGGTGAACATTTTGAAAACATTGTGATGTGATTGTTTGCAAAGAGTGTTTTCATACGATTTTTTCACATATGTATGCTGATATGAGCTGTGCAGCGTACAGCGCCATCTGTTAGCAGATTTTGTAACTATTATTTCGAACTGCTGTATAAACGTCTTACAGCTTTCACAATAAACTTACCGTTTACTGCATTCCTCTATCGATCTTTGTTTTCGAGATATTTAATTTTGGAATGCCCTTTTCTGGACACCCTGTAGACACTACTGCCTAACAAGTGCTTCGTTCCCCGACCGTGGCGTAATGATATCGCGCTCCTCGCCGGGAGGACGCAAATGACGTCGTCGTAGGTGCTGCCTCTGGCACTGAGAAGGGGGAAGGAAGGAAGTGTGTCGGCGCGGCCAGCAGGTGAATGGCGCGCTAGTCGTGACCAGCGAAAGCGGCCACCAGGCGCGGCGGCCTCGGCGCGGGTCGGCGGTCGGCGGTCGGCGGCGCCGCCCTGGGCGGTAACGGGCCGGCAGAGCCACGGCACAGGCACAGGCAGAGGCTCAGAGGCTCAGCTCGCGAAACCTGTTTGCCGCCGCTGCCCACGCCGCGCCGCCGCCCGCCGCTACACCTGTGCTTTCTCCTTACGCTCGCACACTCCCGCTCTTACATCATATCTCGTATTTCCCATCGTAACGCAAGGGAACAGACAGAAACACAATCACATACACTGCTCAAAACAATTCGCACAGTAGGTCAGATATCATACACAATATACACTACTCCAAAATGAAAAAACAACGCCATGAATTCGTTGACCCAGCAGAAGGAAATTTTACTGACGCATTCCTGAGGATACAACACACGACCACACAAGCAGAGCCAAACGCACGCGAGTACAGCCACCAGTGCGTGAGCATGTCGACGCCAGTACTGTGTACGTCCTCCTTTAGCAATAATGCAATAATACAAGCTGTAATTCTCCCATGGAGACGATCATAGTCTTGCGGAATGGCTGCCATGTGGTTTCCACCTGGTGCCTCAGTTGGACCAGATTTCGTGCCACTCATGCAGACCGCCCAACATGACATCCCATTCGTTCCCAAACATGCTCAGTGCGGGACAGATTTGGGGTTGATGATGGGCTGGGCAGTTGACGTACACCTTGAAGAGCACGTTGGGTTGTACGTATTACGTGTGGACGTGCATTGTCCTGTTGGAAAAGTATGTCGCCTTGTTGGTACATGAACCGTGACAAGACGGATTGAATGATGGTTTCACTGTACTGTGCACTGTTCAATATTACATCGATGGACACCAGAGGAGAACGGCTGGTTGTAAGATATGCCCCCCCCCACACCATGATGCCAGGTGTCGGCCCCGTTTGCTTCTGTCGCGTACACTCCAGATTTTCGCGCTCCCTTGCACGCCACACACGCGTATGACTATCATTGGCACCGGGGCAGCAGCAACTCTCATCAATGAAGACGATACATGTCCATTCGTCTCTTCACAAGTATCTACCGTGACACCACTGGAGGCCGGCTGAACGATGTTTGGACGTGAGCGGAGGATACCCTAACGGCACGCATGATCGTGCATCGTTGTGTTGGGAGCCATATCCTACACTGGGTGTTCTGCTCTAGCGATCGTCTAGAGAACATTGAACAGTGCACGGTACACTGAAACAACCATTCTATCTGTATTGCTAACACTCATGCATCAACCAACAAGGCGATGTGCTTTTCCATCACGACAATACACGTCCACATGTGTCCCATACCACCCAACGTGCTCTTCAAAGTGTACGTTAACTAATCTGTCCAGCACGATCCCAGATCTGTTTGGGACCGCATGAAAAGTCTTGATGGGCGGTCTGCGTGAGTGGCAAGAAATATGGCCCAACTGAAGCATCAGGCTATTCCGCAGGTCCACATTCGGCATTTCTATGATCGTCTCAATGGGAGAATTACAGCTTGCATTGCTGAAAAATGAGGGTAGTCACATACTAACGCCGACATTGCGCAACCTCTGGTGACTGTACTCACGTAGGTATGGCGCTGTCTGTATGATCGTGTGTTCTATTCCTCAAGAATGTGTCAATAAAATTTCCTTCTGCTGGCTCCACGAAATCATGGTGTTCTTCTTTCATTTTCCAGGAGTGTAGTCAGAAATTGGTAACATGTGTAATTTGTGTCTAATTCAGTACGATGTCGTCGTTGTCTCAACTCTTTACTTGAAGTTGACATAGCGTTTACTTAGAGCGAGGCACCATGGGGCTACAATAATCTAGTAGAGTTGCACACTTGCTTGGTATTGGCAGTATAAGGTTATCAGTCAGCTCTTGACGGACATATAACCATTCTTCAAAAATGTTCAAACGTTTGTCAACCTAATGGGCCAAACTGTATGATCATCCACCCGAAGACTTACAAACTAACTTACACTATGAACAAAACACACACACTCACACACACACACACACACACACACACCTATTTCTGATGGAGGACTCGAACCTCCGACGGGGAGCACCCGTGCTCCGCAGCGAGGAGCCTTAGAACGCTCGGCCATTCCACTGCGGCAAGTATCCAGTATCCAGCTCTGCTGCAGAGTGAGAGTTTCATTCTGGAAACATCCCTCAGGCTGTGGCTAAGCCATGTCTCCACCATATCCTTTCTTCCAGGAGTGCTAGTCTTGCATGGTTCGCAGGAGAGCTTCTGTGAAGTTTGGAAAGTAGGAGGCGAGGTACTGGCGGAAGTAAAGTTGTGAGGCGGCATCGGTAGTCGTGTCGGGATAGCACAGTCGGTAGTGCGCTTGCCCGCGAAAGACAAAGGTCCCAGGTTCGAGTCCCGGTTCCGGCACACAATTTTAATCTGCCAGGAAGTTTCATTTTATAAGGTGCTTGTGTGGTTGCAATGCGTCTGCCAAGTGCATCCCTGACACGCTCAATCGGGTATAAGTCCGGTGATCAAACTGTCGTCTATATTCGTCAGTTCTCTTAGCTTGAAGGATGTTGTCCACCACAGCAGCTATGACACCGGCGTAGGGCACAACAGAAGGACGTAGGATCTCGTCTCTATAACTCTGAGCAGTCAAAGCGCCATTCTGACTCCTGCCCACACCATTCGTCCACCGCCATGATAAGGTGATGTTTCCTGTACATAAGCTGAGTTCCACGTTCTCTCCAATCCTTATGTTCCTCCGCCTAATTTCTGCGAGCTAAACGGTGTCGTACTTTTAATGGGGCACACGCCATATGTCTCTGTGCGTAGAGCCCACATTCCCGTTGGCGATTTCGGACTGTTTGTGTTGATGATATTGCGCGTCCTGTTGCTGCCTGGAAGGTGCGTTGCAACCTCCTGTATCGACGGGCTGTTAACCGAAGATGACAATCATCTCTTGCTTATGTTACCCGTGGACGACCTTGACCTTGCCTTCCTTTAACGGTTTCTGCTGAAATCGCGTCCAGATCCTGGAAATCACACGTTGGGACACCAATAGCTGCAGCCACCTCCCTCTGTGTCCGTTCCGCTTACAACCCTGCTACGGATCTCCATGCCATAGCTTCGTTTAAGTCACGTTGTTGTTGCATTGCACTACCTGCTCGCCACAGTATATGAACCCAACTGTTTGTGTAATTCGTTTGGAAGGGCAAATAAAAGTCAGCATCAACACTCTGTAGCAAATTTCTTTTATTACGATTTTTTCGGTTTCTGTAATGTTGTTGTCTCCCTCTGTAGAACCGAAAGAAAGGCATCGAACCATTTTAGATTATTCTGCCGATTACAGTAGTTCGGAACGTAGATATCCCAACTGATCCAGTAATTGTATTGGCAATATAAAAAAATTAACAATTTGGGTTTGGTTCCGTCAGCAACAGCCTTCTCCACGACCGTATTACAACTTTAGAGGCTTTGGGAGTCCAGACCTGTCATCACGAACTGTTATCAATCATTTACTAGTATTACTAGTACTGGGAATACATGCACCCACACCTCTCAGAGGATCACTTGGAAAAAGGGTAGTGGCCCAAAGTCTTCAGCCATGAAAGCAGATGCTGCCTGCACGCAACTGATGGCCGTTTACGGCTTATGAAGTAGACTAGGCGACCGCTGTCTCGCTGTGCATGCGTCCATGACGCACTGGCCCCAGCCCCTGGCATCGTTGCCTGGAGTGGGATTAGCTACAACTCTCGTTCACTTTTGGTGATTGTAGAGGGAACTCTGACCAGCGCTCGGTACATGCAGAGTGTTGTAAGAGCCGTTCTTTTGCCATTCTTGCTACAGGAAGATGACGTGTCGTTCCAACAGGACAGGGGAAAGTGTCCCATTATCGGGTACCTTTTTTAAGTTTACCATTACGAGTGAACTAAGTTTACCATTACGAGTTATGGAAAAAGATCTGTAGTAGTACTACGGAATAATTAAATACTAACCTTGCAAAATATATTCTGAATATTTAATCATTCATTAATAGCAGAGGAAGAATTAACCTCTGGAAAATTTGGTTCCTAATTTCGGGTTTTCGCGGTTCCTAATGCCAGGTTGAAAATAAGCACTTAAATGTAATGAATCAGTAACATAGTCTTTATTAATGCCAAATGTTTCATGACACTTATGTTCTCTGTACTTTTGAAATAATCATAAGAAAAGAAATGTTCATTCTTTGTTACAAAATTCATATCCATAAACTTTCGTCGACACCTGCACATAGTTCATGACACCAGCAAAAGCAGGTGAGGCGCTTAATCCACGACACTTTAGAGGTATTAGTTGACCACAGTTGTCCGCAGTACACATACGCCTCGTCCTCTTCATTAGATGATAACTCCTTCATCATGGTTTCATCAAGGCTCATATCAGAGTCTTTCTCAGCACGATCCTGCCAATGTTCGATGGAGAACTTCAAACATATCTTATTATTTGCACTTCTTCACATAGTTTTCTAAAATTGATCGAGGCACGATGAAGCTTTTGGAAGCTTTGAAGTAGCCCCTTTCCTTCTTCTCTGCATATTCTACGGCTTTCCGCATACCTTCTGGGTCCCACAAATGTCGCTTTGGTGGAGGCATCTGGAATAAAACTCGGAACCTTTGGTTTGTGTAAACTGACACCAGACTTTTGGTACCAACTTTGTGATATCAAATGGTCAAATCTTTGTAAATCTATCGGACTCAACTGCTTGGTCATTAGTCCGTAGCTTGTAAACTACTTAAATTAAGGAAAACTAACCTCAGGACAACACAAACACCCATGCCAGAGGGGCGGGGGCAGGGGGGGTGGGGAGACTCTAAACCCTGACGGCGAACGGCCGCTCCCCAGTGCACGCGACTAATCCGCCACGGCGTTATGGTACCCGTAATTAGGAACGAAACATTATTTTTATTTAGGCATTATCTTACCCTTAAGTGAACAGTGAACGACAAGTTTTATCGATTACACAAGAAAGCGCATGATTCTAATTAGTACGTGAAAAGATCGAAGAGGTAAGGAGTAATATGCCCCAAAAATGTGTTCGCCATCTGCATGATAGAATGGATACCGGAATTAGCAAACGTAAGCACAAACGAGCGTTACATCGTCATAGCGTCGATGGTGACCAAAGTTCATAAACCAGTCAAGAAGGCTAGGAGCGTGTTTTTGTTGGGAAGAACCGACAAGCAAATGTTACGATTGCACTTAGAAAATGAATGGGCAACGTTTAATTCTGGGACTATGGATGTAGAGGAATTGTGGACTAAATTTAAGTGCATTGTTAATAAAGGGTTAGAGAAATATGTGCCAGTAAAGACGATTAAGGATGGAAAAGATCCACCGTGGTATAATAATAATGTTAGAAAGCTGCTGAGAAAGCAAAGGCTGTTGCACTCTCGATTCAAAAAAGAACACGCAAATGATGACAGGCAAAAGTTAGTAGAGATTCGTGCGTCTATAAAAAGATCGATGCGTGAAGCATACAATAATTATCACAGCCATACCTTAGCAAAAGATCTTTCCGAGAACCCGAAAAAATTCTGGTCCTATGTAAAATCGATAAGCTGGTCAAAGCCCACTGTCCAGTCACTAGTTGATCATTCCGGGGCAGTAATAGAAGAAAGCAAACGGAAAGCTGAAGTTCTAAATTTAACCTTTAAGAAATCTTTTACGCAGGAGGACCGCACAAATACCATCATTTGATCAACGTACTAATTCCGAAATGGGGGACATAGCAATAGGTATTTCCGGTGTAGAGAAGCAACTGAGAGAGCTAAATACGAAAAAGTCTGCTGGTCCGGATGGAATACCAGTTCGGTTTTACAAAGACTATTCTGCGGCATTGGCCCCCTTCTTAGCTTGCATTTATAGCGAATCTTTAATTCAGCGCAAAGTTCCTAGTGATTGGAAAAAAGCGCAGGTGACTCCCGTGTATAAGAAAGGAAGGAGAACTGACCCATACAATTACAGGCCAATATCGTTGACATCGGTTTCATGTAGAATTTTGGAGCATATTCTCAGTTCGAATATAGTAAATTTCCTTGAAACGGAAAAGCTTCTTTCCATGAATCAGCACGGGTTTAGGAAACATCGTTCATGTGAAACTCAGCTTGCCCTTTTCTCACATGACATCTTGCGAGCCATGGACGAAGGGCAACAGGCGGATTGTGTTTTTCTTGCTTTTCTTGTGTATTCCTTATGGAATAGGTTCACAGATTTGTGACTGGCTGGAAGACTTCCTAAGTAATAGAACGCAGTACGTTGTTCTCGACGGCGAGTGTTCATCAGAGACGAGTGTATCGTCAGGCATGCCCCAGGGGAGTGTGATAGGACCGCTATTATTTTCTATCTATATAAATGATCTGATGGACAGAGTAAGTTGTAATTTGCGGCTGTTTGCTGATGATGCTGTGGTGTATGGGAGGGTGTCGTCTGTAACTGACTGTAATAGCATAACGGTTGACTTAGACAAAATTTCTAGTTGGTGCGAAGAATGGCAGCTAGCTCTCAATGTAGAAAAATGTAAGGTGATGCGCATGAGTAGAAAAACAATCCTATAATGTTAGAACACAGCATCAGTAGTGAGCTTCTTGATGCGGTCGCGTCGTTCAAATATCTAGGCGTAACATTGCAGAACGATATGAAATGGAACGAGCATGTAAGGACAGTTGTGAGTAAGGCAGACAGCCGACTTTGGTTTATTGGGAGAATTTTGGGAAGATGTACTTCACCTGTAAAGGAGACCGCGTATAAAACGCTTGTACGACCACGTCTTGAGTATTGCTCAAGTATTTGGTACCCGCATCAGATCGGTTTGAAGGAAGACATAGAGGCGATTCAGAGGCGAGCAGCTAGATTTGTTACCGGTAGGTTCGACCAATGCGCGAGTGTCACGGAAATGCTCCGGCAACTCAATTGGGGATCGCTGGAAGAAAGACGACATTCTTTTCGTGAATTTCTGTTAAGTAAATTTAGAGGGCCAGAATTTGATGCTGAGTGTAGTACGATCTTGCTGCCGCCTACTTACATTTCGCGTAAAGATCACAAAGACAAGATAAGAGAAATTAGGGCTCGTACGGAGGCATATAGGCATTTTTTTTTTTCCTCGTTCAGTTTGGGAATGGAATAGGAAAGGAAATGCCTAGTAGTGGTACAGTGTACCCTCCGCCACGCACCTTACGGTGAATTGCGGAGTATGTATGTAGATGTAGATGAAGGCGAATCTTTTTTAACCGCTGAATACCATGGTTCACCATTCCAAGTGATACTCTGACGCCATCTCTAGAGACTTCACCTCGTTTCTGTGGCGTGAGCGGGAGAAGTCTCGTTGCTAGTATCCAGAAACAAGTCGTAAATGAGGCATGCCACCATTCTGATTAATACAGTATACGAAATCTATGCTGACTGGTCCAAAAGCATTGATTTCGTATAATGTTTTCGCTGTTAGTAAAGGTTGGCAACCGTGTTAAGAATTTTGCGCTCACAAATCGTCTTGTCTGTAATGTGATACCTACACGATCAGTCACTACAGGCCGCGTCGATTGGCCGCGTGGTCTAAAGCGTAATGCTACGGGCTGGGCGATCGTTCCCGCCGGAGGTTCGAGTCCTCCCTCGGGCATGTTTTTTTTTTTTTTTTTTTTTTTTTTGTATGTGTACGTGTGCGTGTGTTGTGCTTAGTGTAAGTTAGATTAAGTCTAGGGACTGAGCACCATGAAATTTTTGTCTACTAGGTTTACAAACTGAAGTAGAGGCATTGATTTAAAATGTATGTCGCGGCCGGGATTGGAACCAACACCACGTGGAGACAAGGCCTCACAACAGCCCGTGCCACGTCGCACCAACCAGGCCGCGGCCGCCAGCTTACTGGCTGGCCGCTACGAGGCAGTGGGCTGTGCCCCAATGGCCAGCCATTCAGCTGGCGGCCGCGGCCTGGTTGGTGCGACGTGGCACGGGCTGTTGTGAGGCCTTGTCTCCACGTGGTGTTGTTTCAACCCGGGACCTTCTGCTCACTAGGCAGATGCCATAACTACTAGGCCACCGAGTCTTAATGCTTACAGGCCACCACATAAACATCACCTCTGCCCCATGTTTCCTTATAAATACGTATCAAATTGCCAAGGCACTCCAACAGTGGAATAGCACCCCAGCAAAGAAAGTTAACGGGAAATCCTGCCTTATACTTCAGGCACAGGTGATGTACAAATATCCGAGAGACATATTTCGTCTCGATATCTATTAAAGATATTAAACTGGAGTAGAGGCATTGAATTAAAATGTATGTCGTGGCCTGGAATTGAACCCAGAAGCTCCGGTGGCCTAGTGGTTATGGCGTATGGCGTCTGTCTTGTAGCCGCAACGGAGCGGCCGAGCGCATTGAGGCGCTATGTTACGATGTGTGAGGCCGTTCCCCGCCGGGGGTTTGAATCTCCCCAATGAGCATGGATATTTGTGCCATCTTTAGTATAAGCTAGTTCATAAGTAGGTTATGTCCTATAAGCTCTACAAACATTTGAATATTTGATTTTTGTCTGTCTTATAAGCAGGAGGTCCACAGGTTCAACGCCTCTACTATAATTCATTATAATAGATATCGAGACCAATTATGTCTCTGGACCTTGTTTATTTGATATTTAGGTTCACAAACATCTGAACCTTTTTCTCACTGCTGCCCTTAAAATACGACATTCTTGGGGGACGTATGTGCTGCGCAGACACCCAGAATCTCGTTGTCAGAACGTTCATCTGACCATTTCAACCAGCATAGTTGCACAACTGACGCAGTACGTCAAACGTGTGTGTCAGTTCTCCGGAAGGACCATCCCGCCCTCGGAAGATGACAATCTGACCCCCTTCAAACTCGCTCAGTCGCCTGTAGGAAGCACGAGGTCGTGGCATATCGCCCAGTTGTCCCACAGATCGACATCACATTGAGCCTTGTGGTTGTAAATACATCCACTGTGCCTTAGGTGCCATCTGCAGTGACTGGATGTAAATCGACATCCCCTTTCCTGGTGTAAAATTTTTATCCGGCAGTATATAACCGACCGTATGTTGACACGACATTACACTGCTGTTGGCACCGTCAGTGCAAACGTAGTACAAATAATTGGCATTCGACACTAGTAGTGTTTTGACAAGGCGCTGAACATGAAGACATGGTAGGGAGCAGAATGCTGTCTTCCCGTCAACGTTCATTCCGTAACAAGGCACCGCTGCGTATCTGATGCCTGATGACAGTTGCTTTAGGACAACCACGTACTGCCCGGTAAGGCAGTGACTTAGGGTGCCAGATGACACCTCAGATCCCAGAACGCTGGTGCGCCTGTGGTTTGGAGTTTAGCTAGCAGTGTCCGCTGCGAACACGTGTCGGTCTAACATACGGCGGCTGTCGGGTCGCACGCCCACCGCAGTAAACAACCGTTTCTACACTGAGCCGACCGACAACGGACAGGTGGGCGGAACACTGCCCCGATGCCAGATAATGGCGCCTCTTCTCTCTCCTGTCCGCGTCACCACGCCAATAAGATTTCTCTCTACCCTGCTGTTCCTTCCTCGTGGGATGACCTTCGCGTTAGTTAATATATTTGTTTGGGTAGAAGAAATTTCTCGAACACCACCGAGGAATACAGAGGTCTTTCATACACGTGTTGTTTGTTTATATATACATTTTGATATTTTATAGTTTACGATTTTAGAATGACCAGCAGCATATAGTAATACAAGGGGGAGTTGGAAAATAACTTTCCCCTATCGACTGTGGACAGAGTTGTGTATAAAGGAAAAAAAAAAAAAATAGAATGAGACATTAAAGATAACACATATCTTTATTTTTCTACGCAATTTCCATGTACATTGAGACATTTGTCAAACCGCTTTATAGGCTTCAAAAATCCGTCCAGCAAAAAATCAAGGCGTTGCATACGGAAGAAGCATTGATCGGATATGAGCACAAGGCGACACATCAGGTGAACGCGTTTGTGCAAGACACTGATACACCATTGGGCAGAGGTCGACGAAGAATATGCCAATGACTTTCTGTTTCCGCTTGTGGTGGGGGATGAAACGTGAGTCCCCCATTACACGTCCCAATCGAAGGCCAATCCATGGAATGGAAACATACGTGCCGTGTGCTGGGGCGCCGTGCTGCAGTGCGTGCGGGGTTTCGAGTCCCACTCGGGCATGGGTTTTTGTGTTGTCCTTAGGGTAGTTTACCTTAGTTTAAGTAGTTTGTAAGCTACGGACTAATGACCACGCAGTTGAATCCGATAGATTTACAAACATTTGATTTGAAACATCCGTCATCACCTGTTCGAAAGAAGTTCAAAAGCTTTTATCCATTATGTGCAGGTAAAGTGCTACTCGCTGTTTTCTGGGACGCAACGCTTCTTCCGTATGCAACGCCGTGATTTTTTTCGTGGCAGGCTTTATTTAGCTTATAAAGCGATATGCCAAATGTCTCAATGTGCTTGGAAATTGTGTAGAATGGTAAAGATACGTCTTATCTTTAGTGTTTAATTCTATTTTTTTTCCTTTCATCCGCAACTCTGGCCACAGTTGACAGGGGAAACTTATTTTCCAACTCTCCCTGGTATAATTTTTTTCTTATCAATGCGGTATCAAGTTACTCAAACAGAGAGCTGTTTCGGCTGTGGTGCTGCCAAATTGGGTCCGTAAAGCTTGTGAAGTTACAGGGTGGTAGTTCGATGCCTCTTGAAGTTCTCGTCTATCGCCGCTCACGGTAACGACTGGCTGAAGTTCGGCGGGGCAAAACTGATCTACTGCAAATAATGTGGGTGACACGTAGTAGAATTGCAGTTCATTGACACTTTAATGACTCATTAGTGCCGTATTGTCTCCGTTTACGGCCAGCGTACAAATCTCATTATAACAGTTACTAGAAACTAGTATGCATTTCCTTCTGACTGAACAGCTTCTCTTCATGTGCGGATTTAGGAAGCATCGATCCTGCAAAACTCTGCTTGCCCTTTTGTCTTATCTTGCGAGCTATGTATAAAGGGCAACAGCCATACTGCATATTCCTCGATTTTCGAAAGGCGTTTGACACGGTGCCGCACTACAGCCTGCTAACGAAGGTACGAGCTTATGGAATATGTACCCAAATATGTGAGTGGCTGGAAGACTACGTAAGTAATACAATCTAGTACTTTTTCCTTGATGGCGAGTGTTCGTCAAAGACTATCGTTAGCGTAATGTAAGAAGGCGCTTCCGCACGTAGAATCGAAGCGATAGGGGAAGCGCGGAGGGGAGAAACTACCACCGAACACCAAAAGTGGAGCCTGCGGAAGGAACATTGCGTAACTCGCGGCCAGCCAAGAACAAAGAGGATGAATATTATTGGCTGCCAGTGCGGTAATGGAGGGGAATGCGCAGGGTGTGGTGTCGCACAAGTATGAAGTGCGTGCCATGTACTTACGCCGCGCGCCGCCATGCACGCACGGCGCGGCGTTCTTACGACGTCGGTCACGAGCGCCCTCTGCTGCTACCCCGCTCATGGCCACGACTGCTGCATCGGCCACTTGGGAATCAGATAGGCACCAGTTATGACTTGGCTATCGGATAGGCACTAGGAATCATCAGTAGGCAGGCCTCTATCTAAACTATGTATCAACATTATACTAGTCTGCTGCTGTCCAAGTTAAGTACTGTAATTATTCTTGAAATATATCTCTTATACTAATCTAGCTTAGTGTTTCTAGTTTCTGCTGTCCCAATGGCTGGTCACCTCCGTACCTGCACACGCGTGCATCCTTTATTCCTGTGTCGGTCTCTTTCTACTCGGCCACCGACACCTACGACAACCGGCGGAAACTGAACACAAAACAGAACGGCTGAAAACTGGGCCGCCTTCCTAGGTGACTTAGACTATTAGGGTATCGTCAGGTGTGTCCCAGGGAAGTGTGATAGGACTGTTATTATTTTCCATCTATATACGAGGTATGTCCACAAAGTAAGTTCCGTTTGGTTATATAAAACAAAGGTGTACAGATAAAGAAAAAATATTTATTGTACAAAGATCTACAACTGTTAAATTACTTTTCTACATCGCTTCCGACATTTTGTAGGCACTTGTCATAGCGTAGCACAAGGTTTTGTATGCCTTCTTCATAGAAGGTTGCCGCCTGTGTATTCAACCATATGGTAACATATTCTATCAGCTCGTCATTATCGCTGAACTGAACAGGAAATATTTTAGGTATAAGAAGATATGAAAGTCCCTAGGTGCCAGGTGTGGGCTGTATGGAGGATGATCAAATACGTCCTAGTGAAATTCCCGTACGAAACACCTTTTCACAGTAATCCTCGACGTTTGTTCTGTATTGCATGGCGCAATTTCTTAATTGTCTCGCATTAACCGTCTCCATTGATTGTTTGGCGTCTTTGTAAGTAATCAATCAGCAAAATGCCTTTTCTGTTCCCAAAAAACGGAGTACATAACTTTTTGATGTGTCAAGATTTGCTTAGACTTAACTTTCGTTAGGGATGAAGTGTGCCTCCATTCCACTAATTGCAGTTTTGTGTCATGGGTGTCGTACGATACCCAAGTTGCATCTCCCGTGACTATCTGAGAAAGAAAAATCATCGCCTTTATCATTGTAAGGTATCAAAAACTGAAGCGCGCTACCCATCCTTTGTTTTTTGTGTTGTTCAGTAAGTATTTTGGGTACCCAACGTGAGCAAAGTTTTGGAAACTTCAGTTTTCCAGTAACAATTTCATGACTTAGTGAATATGAGATTTGCGGACCTTCCATAGCAAGGACACTAGATGTAAACTTACGACTGTGCTTAATCTTCTCTTCAATTGTGTGAAGCAGTTCATCAGTAATTACAGGTGGGCGACCACTCGGTTCTTCATCGTGCACTGATCACGTCATTCGTTGAACAGTCTGATCCATCTTCTAACCATTGAATCACTCAAAGCATTTTGTCCGTAAACCTCACAGATTTGCCGATGGATTTCCTTTGGTTTAACTTTCTTTGCATTATAAAACGAATCACAGATCTGATTTTACACGCGGCGGTAGTTTCAATTAAGGCTGACATTATAAAGAAGCACTACAAAGCACATGTCGGCAGCAGCGATCTGAAAATGGCGTACATGTCTTCTCCTTGAGTCAGAGTAACTGCAGCAGATACTCCGAACTGCGATCGTTGCTCTCCCGCGGATAGAAATATAAACGGATCTTACTTTGTGGACGACCCTTGTATCTGGATGTGAAGCCACGCCGTGGCGCAAGCAGACTAGTTCGGCTTCTTCCTGAGAATCCGCGCCGAAATAGGTGTATCAACCGAGTGGTCAAGAGACCGAACCGACCCCAGGGGCGAAGCTGCATTAACGATTCCCTTCCACTGTCTGGTAGACTATTGGGAACTACTTGTGAACCGCGGACGCATAATGTGGTGCAGTAGGTGCGTTTACAAGTACGGCCAACAGCCACACTGTAGACCCATTCGGTTGCAAATCTGGGATGCATTTCTCTGGTTGACAGTCTATTGCGGAAGTTACCGCCATTTTGTTAGAAGTGTTGCAGCTGATCGTTTTGTATTCCGACCGTCCGCGTATATTAGCAAAGATTCGCATTAACAAGCTTGCAGTAGCGAAGCGGGTTCCTACCAAGCAATTATACGTCTTGCACCTCTAATGAACTAAGTTTGGTTCATTGGCCCCTGTAATACATATCTCGTGGCTAGAATATTGAATTGTTGAACCATTCTTCGCTCTCTCTCTCTCTCTCTCTCTCTCTCTCTCTAGGGAATGCACGAAATCTCGTGTACTTTCCAGGTATATCGTTTTCTCGTCTCACAGCTAGGCGGCTTCGTGCCAAGTTTTCAGATGTGAGTGACTCCTTTATGTTCGGCAGTAGTAAAGGTGTACAGCAAAAACCTCAAAATCAATTCTGAAGACACCGTTCATAAGACCATCGATAGCATTAATTTTTTGACACTTCAGCGGGTCATGCAGAATTTCGCTATTCATCTGCGCCACATTATCGGCACGCCAGACAGGCATAACAATCATGCCGTAACCTAAATCAGAATATCAGCAGTGCATGTTGAATGAAGGGTGTGTACGCCATAATCTGTTATTACTTTACGTTTTGTTACATATAGCTCTGCCGTCCCCGCGGATCAGATCGTTTCACCATTCACAATTTCAAAATAGGAATCTGAGTCTGCCGCAACTGCGAATCAGACGTCTCTGTACGACGCCAGAGACTGGAGTGTTCGTCTCCGGCCAAACAATGACCTCTGCGAGACCAACCAATGATATTATTACACCTCTGTATATCTTTGGCGCGTATTAACATCCTACTAAAAAATTAATTATTTTTGTACCACATACAAACAGACGTATTTCAAGTTAAATAATGTATGTATACGACATTAAAATTATCAAAACAGGGAGAAACACCTTTGGTCGCAATGAAACCTTTCTTTGAATTTTACCCAGTGTGTGACTATCTTCAGCGCTGCAATAAATCACAAATACAAAATCATCCTCTACAGACGTAATGTCATTACAATATTAAGGACGTAAGAAACTATGTACAGAAATATAGTATCATACCTAGAATCGAAACCCTGTGGGCCCACAAATATTAGCGGTTTGCATGTTAACGTTATACCAGAACTGAATATAGTGGATGTCGATCATATACTGCACTTCAAGCTCAGCTGCGTGTGTGCAGATAGCACCCAGTGCCCTCTACACAAATTATTACAAGTTAGTATAAGCCAATTATTTTTTATTTATTTACTTTTTATTTTATTTTATTTTATTTTTTTACATTGATACACAAAATTTATTTGGGATACAAGATATGAGCAACAAAAAAGTTTACACATAGCAGTGTATAAAATGAAATCCACAATAAAATATCCAAGTTGTACTTTTGCAGTGTTGTTTCAAATGTTCAAATGTTTGTAGAACTTATGGGACTTAACTACGGGGTCATCAGTCCCTAAGCTTACAAACTACTTATGAACTAGCTAAGACTAAGGACGGCACATATATCCATGCCCGAGGGGGGATTCGAACCCCCGACCGTAGTGGCCGTGCAGACCGTGACTGGAGTGCCTCAGTCCCCTCGGCCACCGTGGCCGGCTTGCAGTGTTGCCCTCTATAATATTATACAGTACGTAAAAATACAAAAGTGTCATAAACTAAAAGAGTAAATATTACAAAAAGGCACAAACTGAAATTACATGAGTAGGAGCAGTCCATGATTTCAAAATAAAGTAATATTCATTAAAACAAGGATTTATAGGATATGAAAATCCGCCTACTTGCGCCCTCTGTCAAACTGATCAGCAACTTTATACAAAAGTTGTCATAGCCCTTTAAGAGGGCATATAGTAACTTATAATAATTTGTTTAGAGGGCGCTGGGTGCTATCGGCACACACGCAGCTGAACTTGGAAATAAGAAATCATATATGATATAGGTGGGTGGATTGCGTAACTAACGAGGAGGTACTGAATAGAATTGGGGAGAAAAGAAATTTCTGGCACACCTTGACTAAAAGAAGGGATAGATTGGTGAGGTAAAAACCGCAGAGGAAGACCAAGAGATGGATACAGTAAGCAGATTCAGACATATGTAGGCTGCCGTTCTTATGTGAAGATGAAGAGACTTGCTCAGGATAGAGTATTGTGGAAAGCTGCATCAAACCAGTCTCCGGACTGAAGACCACAACAAAACAAATGTGATTGACTTCCACTATATCCAATTCTGGTGAAATGTTAACATGTAAACCGCTAATATTTGTGCGCCCACAGGCTTTCGATTCTAGTATGATACTGTATTCTCCTATTTTGTTTCCTCATATTGTGAGGACTTATACGTCTGCATACAGTTTCTTACGTTCTTAATATTATGATGACATTACTTCTACAGAGGTTGATTTTGTATTTTTTATTTATTGCAGCACTGAAGGTGGTCAGACACTGACTGAAATCGATTTGTAATTTAAATAAAGGTTTCAAACGGACCAAAGCTGTTTTTCCCTGTTTTAAGAAGTTGAATAATGTAGTAAAAATATTTTTCCAGTTTCATCTACATCTACATCTACATGGAATACTCTCCAAATCACATTTAAGTGCCTGGCAGAGGGTCCATCGATCCACCTTTATACTATTTATCTTCCATTCAATTCTCGAATAGCACGCGGGAAGAGAGAACACCTGAATCTCTCCGTTCGAGCTCTGATTTCTCGTATTTTATTCTGATGATCATTTCTACCTATGTGGGTGGGGGTCAACAATATATTTTCGCTTTCGGAGGAGAATGTTGGCGATTGGAGTTTCGTAATAGCCCATGCCGCAGCGATATGCGCCGTTGTTGTAATGGTTCCCATCCCAGATCCTGTATCATTTCCGTAACACAGTTTCCCCTGTATCGTGACAATACAAAACGAGCTGCCTTTCTTTGTTCTTCGTCAAATCCACCTGATAAGGATCCCACACTGGGCAGCAATACTCTAAAAAAGGACGGACAAGCGTAGTGTATTCAGTCTCTTTAGTAGTTCTGTTGCATCTTTTAAAGCTTCTGCCAATAACACGCAGTCCCTGATTCACCTTCCCACGACATTATCTACGTGCTCTTTCCAGTTTAAGTCTGAAGTAGTAGTAATTGCTAGGTATTTTGTGGAATTCACGACCTTCATTTTTGATTTATTTATCTTGTAAACAAAGTTTAATGGATTTCTTTTCGTACTGATGGACGACTTCACACTTCACATTATTTAGAGTCAATTGCCAATTTTTACACCATAGTAATATCTTATTTAGATCGTCCTGCTGTTGGTTTTGATATTCAGATGATTTTAATAGACGGTAAATGACGGCATCATCTGCAACCAACCTAAGAATGCTACTTAGATTTTGTCCCAAATCATTTATGTAAATAAGGAACAGCACAGGACCAATGACACTACCCTGTGGAACGCCCGATATCACCTCTATTTTAGTCGATGCCTTACCATCGATTACTACGAATTGTATCTTCTCTGACAGAAAATCTCCTATCCTGTCGCAAATTTGTGGCGATATACCATAACCACGTAATTTGATTAAAAGCCGTTTGTGAGGTACGGTGTCAAAAGCCTTCTGGAAATCAAGAAATAAGGAATCAATTTGAGAACCCTTGTCGATAGCACTCATCACTTCGTGTGAGTAAAGAGCTAGATTTGTTTCGCATGAACGATATTCTCTAAACCCGTGTTGATCTTGGGTCAATAGATCATTCTGTTCGAGATAATTCATATTATTTGAATATAGGATATGTTCCAAAACCCTACTGCAAATTGACGTCAATGAAATAGGCCTGTAGTTTAGTGGCTTACTCCTACTACCTTTCTTGAATATACGAGGCGCGTCCAGAAAGTAAGTTCCGTTTGGTAATAAAATGAAATTGTACACAGGTACAGAAGAAATTTTTATTGCACAAAATTCTACAACTCTTAAACTACTTTTTCACATAACTGCCGAAATTTTGTAGGCAGTTGTCATAGCGTGCCACAAGTTTTTGCATGATCCTTCACAGAAGGTTGCTGCCTGTGTATTCAACAATGTGGTAACAGCTCTTTATCATCGTTGAAGTGTTGACCACCAAGGACAGATTTTAGGTGTAAGAAGAGATGAAAGTCGCTAGGAGAGAGGTCCGAGTTGTATGGAGTATGATCAAAGAGGTCCCATTGAAATTTCCGTAAGAATAATTGTTTGATCACATTCGGTGTGTGAGGTCAGGCATTACCGTGGAAAAAAAAATCTTTTGACAGTAATCCTCTTCTTACACCTAAAATCTGTCTTTGGTGGACAACACTTCAAAGATGATGACGAGCTGAAAGAACATGTTATCACATGGTTGAATATACAGGCGGCAACATTCTATGGAAAAGGCACACGAAACCTTGTGCCATGCTATGACAATCGCCTACAAAATTTCGGAAAATATGTAGAAAAGTAGTTTAACAGTTGTAGATTTCTGTACAGTCAATATCTTTTCTAGAATGAAACTTTCACTTTGCAGCGGAGTGTGCGCTGATATGAAACTTCCTGGCAGATTAAAATTGTGTGCCGGAACCGGGACTCGAACCTGGGACCCTTTGCCTATGAACAACAACAAAAACAACAACAACAACACACACACACACACACACACACACACACACACCTATTTCTGATGGAGGACTCGAACCTCCGACGGGGAGCACTTGTGCTCCGCAGCGGGGCGCCTTAGGACACTCGGCCATTCCACTGCGGCAAGTATCCAGTATCCAGCTCTGCTGCAGAGTGAAAGTTTCATTCTGGAAACATGCCTTAGGCTGTGGCTAAGCCATGCCTCCACCATATCCTTTCTTCCAGGAGTGCTAGTCTTGCATGGTTCGCAGGAGAGCTTCTGTGAAGTTTGGAAAGTAGGAGGCGAGGTACTGGCGGAAGTAAAGTTGTGAGGCGGCATCGTGAGTCGTGTCGGGATAGCACAGTCGGGAGTGCGCTTGCCCGCGAAAGGCAAAGGTCCCAGGTTCGAGTCCCGGTTCTGGCACAAAATTTTAATCTGCCAGGAAGTTTAATATCTTTTCTGTCACATTCGGTGTGTACCCGTTCGTTATATATATAACCAAACGGAAATTACTTTCTGGATGCGCCACGTAGGTGTGACTTGTGCAACTTTCCAATCTTTTGGTACAGATCCTTCTTTGAGAGAGCAGTTGTTTGTGGCTATTAAGTAAGGAGCTATCTTTTGTGTCTCAGCCTCGTCGCCGCTTTTGTGACTCGTTTCCGTCGTAGGTGTCGGTGGCCGAGTAGAAAGACCGACACAGGAATAAGGGATGCACGCTTGTGCAGGTAGGAGGTGACTAGCCAGTGGGACAGCAGAAACTAGAAACACTAGAGTAAATTAGAACGAGATATGTATTTCATAGAGACTAAGTAATACTTAACTTTTACATAGCTCAGTACTGCAGAATGCTGATACATAGTTGAACTATAGGCCTGCCTAGTGATGAGTCCTAGCGCCTATCTGATTCCGAAGTCTTAACTGGTTCCTATCTCAGTCCCAAGTGAACGATGTCGTTCAGTGGTGGCCACGAGCGGGATAGCAGCAGAGGGCGCTCGTGGCTGTCGTCATAAGAACGCCGCGCCGTGCGTGCATGGCGGCGCGCGGCGAAAGTAGGTGGCGCGCACTTTATACTTGTGCGACACCACACTATCTCTTCAGCATAATCAGACAGTAATCCAGTGATTATGCAGGACGGACCAGAAGACTTGTTCTTGTTAAGTGATTTAAGTTTGAATTAAGATATAATTTTAAAAATTAAACTGGGCCCCTTGAGGTATGGGGCCTGGAGCCAGGGGTGAACCCAGCCACGTCGCTGGCAGCTGGCGGAGTCGGCACACAGTTTGCCGTCGGCTGGACACTGGGCACTGTGCAGAGGGCCCCAGTCCCCAGTGCTGGTGGAGGCGGCAGGCGGCGGCGGCGGCGTAGGCGCTCTAAATCACGCGTGGGCTGTCGGCAGCTCGTTGTGCGAATTACGTAAATGCGGCGCCCGGTCAAGGATGGTCACCGCGCCACCCGTCAATCGAGTTCACTTACTGCCAGGCTAATTTTAAAAGCTGCCCGTCACACCCGCCGGCCGCCGCGTCCTCTGTCTTCCTGGACCACGGTTTCCTCGAAGTTGTTTCTTTGCTCCCCTCCCCGCTCCCCCAGCCAACCAGAATTGTTGCCTTCTGGATTTCTGAGAACGATCTCCTTGGCGCGAGATCTCTATACTCCGTTCACTAAAACGAGAGCCGCGCGGTAGTAGCCGAGCGGTCTGCCGGGCGCCGTGGCTCAGCGCGCCCGGTCAGAGGGCTGAACGTCCACTGTAATAAAAAAGCTGAGCCAACTGATCAACGAACGACCAAGTACGAACAATAAAAACTACCGCAGATCATAGGTCTACCTGAAAAAAAAAATGGCGGTTTGGAGCGCCACGTTACGGATCGCGCGGCCTCCCGCGTCGGAAGTTCGAATCCTCCATCGGGCATGGATGTGTTTTTCTTTCTTTTTTTTTTTCTCAAAATATCCATGTTGGACACGAACTGCAGCTGTAGCGTAAATTAACGGTTTATTTTCGTGAAAAAAATTGCAACCAGCTGCCTTTTTGGATGTTTTTTATTTAATCCAGAACTAGTTTTCGAGCCACTGCAAACTCATCTTCAGTGGATAACTTTACAGGAACATTTCCGCTAAGTGTAGGTTATGCTGTCATGTTGGTTTCTGTTCTTATTGTAGGTGTAGGGGAAGGTCGGGTAGTATCGAACGGCGGCTTATATCGGACAAGTGGTGTTTCTAATACTTGCCACGGGACTCAGCACCAGTAATGGTCACAGAAGTGTTGGCTGTGACGACAAAGGGGTCGTTACGCCATATTGTACCGGTGCGACTTTGTGTATGAAACTGAGGCCGCATTTTCTGTATTGTGTGTTTTCGTGTACGAAGATAACTTTGGAGTGCTGTGCCCAGCTTTAAAGTAAGTGTAATTCTGTTATAAGGTGGTTAGTAGCAATAAGGGGTACTGCACTATATGTTTATAGGCAGTTAATCTGTTTACACTTATTACTAAGCACTAGACTGTCGAATTATCTTCCCATGTTGGTCGGGTTGTAACGGACATTAGCATTGAGGGTTGTATCGGACAACAATCACAGCCAACAAAAAGGAGGTTTTAATGGATTTGTTTCATTTTACAGGCGAAATGGGCAAAGTGAGGCATATGTGGAGGGAAGAAAATATGAAGGTGGATGTCGGAAAAGTACGTTTAATGAAAATGACGATTCGTGAAGCTAGCGAGCGTTTTTCAATCCCAAAAAGTACCCTTGGTGACCGGCTTAAGAACTTTTTGGAGGGAAAGGAGATAGAACTGAAGCCAAAACTAGGAAACTCTAAGGATTTTGCTAAAACTTTCAGTAATGAGCGAAGACCTGACTTTAACTCCATACAATAAACAACTGGAAGTGAAGAAAAAACAACAGGAAAAGAGAGAAAAAGCTTCTGAAGCTAAGAGGAAACTTAGAGAAGAGAAACGTAAGGAGAAAGAAAAAGGAACAAGCCTCAAAAAAGCCTGTATGCCTAGCTAAAACCAAACGTTTAACTAAGAGAAAAATGGGGTGGTATAAAAGGAAGGATGCTTCTGCAACAGAAAGGGAAATATCCAGCGAATATGCAAGGAAAAAACTAACATTTGACAATAAAGACACTGGAAGTGATGGCGTGTCTCACTACATTATTTGTGACGAAACTTTTGAATAGGACTGGATCCAGTGTCGACTGTGTAACGCATGGGCCCACGAAAATTGCGCAGACCTTGAAAGCAGCACTCTGTATTATGAATGCGATAGCTGTTTCTTGAATAAAGGACAAAAGTTGTGTTAAAGAGGTAGTAAAATTGATTGCTAGGAGTGTAAAATGGAAAAATTATTATTACTTGTATCATTTAGTGAATTTTTTTGCACCGAAAATTATTAAAATCACTCAATTGAATAAACATTTACCATCTGATATATATTAATAGAAATAAACAAATGTTTTGATAGAAATATTTGTTTATTTTTTGTAATTTACATCTTGTCCGATGCAAACCTCCAACATTTCTCCGTAGTTAAAAATCAGATAAATTTTAGAAGCCAACAGATAATAGTAATTATCTAACCTCAGACTAGTTGCTAAGATGGTTGATGTATGACTTATGAGAGTACATTTTGATGGCTATTATTTTCATATCAAGACATTACTCTATTCAAAATTTGAAAAAAAGCTTAACCGTCCGATACTACCCGACCTTCCCCTAACCAAGTTGTGTATTGGGCACTTACGTTTTTTTAACACATGAGAACATTTTTGCTGCGCTTAGCGTAACACATTACAAAATATAAACAGCAAAAATGTTCTCATGTGTTAAAAAACGTAAGTGCCCAATGCACGACTTGGTTACACCTACAATAAGAACAGAAACCAACATGACAGCATAACCTACACTATGCGAAAATGTTCCTGTAAAGTTATCCACTGAAGATGAGCCTGCAGTGGCTCGAAAACTAGTTCTCGATTAAATAAAAATCATCCAAAAAGGCAGCTGATTGCAATTTTTTCACGAAAATAAGCCGTCAATGGGTGTGCGTGTTGTCCTTAGGTTAGTTTAACTTAGATTAAGTAGTTTCTAAGTCTAGGGACTGATAACCAACGTACTTGGGTCCCATAGGAATACAAACATTTGAACCAAAACGAGAGACTGACTGTAGAAACCAGATAGTCGTGTGACTAGGGGTGTGAGTGACGAATGGATCACGCAGCAGATACCTACATATTTTTAAGTGGAATAAATTTGTGAAGAAAATTCCTGCATAATGTCGTGAGGTTGAAGTACTTACACGTCGTTGGTTTTATCTGCTGGTAGTTGCCGAAAACAGACAAATTTTGGACATACTGGTGAGTGAACTAGATTATCGTTTAGATATGAAATTAATATACAGTTTCTGAAGTTTTATTTTTATTTTTAATTTTTATTATATATATATATATATATATATATAAAAGTCGTGTAATGGTTATGTCCTTGCATTTTTCGTAGTTCATGTATAAAATATAAGTATATAACACGCAAGAAAATACTCATCAAAGACTAATCCATAACCTCAATTGTTTTCTTCATTTACACTATGCTCCGATGACGACATGTTCGTGGTCTATTCGAATATTTGGCCACAGTACAGGTCAATCTGAATTTATAGGTGAACCCTTCAGATCTGGAGCCAGAAACCAAACAGTTTTCTTAAAATCGGACGAAAAGTATTCCGTAGAGCAGCCAGGTCCGCTTGGACAGAACTACGCGAAGTTCCCGCATCTGTCCATCGGATATAACACGCTGTATCTCGAGAATGAAAAGAGTTATCGTTCTGCTCTCTACCTTAAATAAAATTTCGATATCTTCCCTACATTTCGTTCGCTGCATTGTATGTGCTAAAATCAACCATACGCAAGTCTATGCAATGCGATATTTCCTCTGCAAATTCTTCAAAATTTTGCGCAGTAGTTTACTTAATTTGATTAGCACGAAAAATAGTAAGTAATAATGAACAGAAATTGAGATCATTATCAAGCGAATATGTCACACTATAACACGTGAAAAAAAATTTTTTTTTATTGAATAGATTTCTCAAAATCGGCTGATAAGTATTGTTAAGCGCTGGGAGCGTTGTAGCGGTCGGTTCATAAGCAGCAGTGAAATAGGCCCAGCATGGCTGCCGCTGGCAGGCTGGCCATTTTTTCCCTATACAGGGCTTTAGTCTGCTGTGGTGTGGTGTCCATCCAGCGGCGAAGATGACAACTGCGGGCTATTATTATGCAAGGATGGGGCCCCTCCACGCCCACACCAACGTGGTGACCATAGTAAAAGCTCTACTGTCACCTCCGTAATTTGGTTAGTTTGCTAAGGTGGATCACGTGTGGGCACGATCACCCATTAATACGGTGCATCTGGAGATAGAATTGGTCGAAAGGTATACGAAGAGTAAAGGTATGTAAGGGCAGAGGAAAAAAAGTGCCAAGGCAAGAGCCAAGGGGGGGGGGGGGGGAAAGCTCTGCGACAGTGGGGTAGGTTTTAAGGGCAGTAGCGGTATGCTATCTGCGACACATCATGCAAGGTTTGGTAATGTTAGTAAAGGGTATATCTCAGTACCGTTAACTTTGCTAGGTCGTCATAAAGAATCAGTCCGGTTGATGCGAGCAAGACTAACTACAATATATCAGACCTGAAGGCAGAATTCAAGACGGCGGCGGTCTTAGGCCAAGCCAAGGCCTCACATTTCACGTCAGTGGCCGTCTGTGAACAACAGGAAAATTGAATAGCGACTTGTCCCCCTTTATGGTGTAAACTGCTGTGGAAATTTTGAATGTATTTTCATCCATTCGGTTATACAACCTTCCTTTGAGTTAGACCATAAATACAAGTTCACATCTTGTTACATAACAGTACCAAAAATGTTGAAATATAAAGGCATCTCCACCAATAGTCAAAATAAAAGCTGCTCAATGAGAATAAAATGTAAAAGCAGTGATTACTCTTTCTGAAAATGCAATCTTGAGTAACAACAGGAATAATACCCCCCTTCCTCCCTCCCTCATTAAGAATATCAAACTTTAACAGCAACATTATCATGTCTTAACTGCATGACAATCACGCTTACCTAGGTGAAAAGTAATTCTACGGGAAAAATTTATTTCCATTCCTGAATGAATGAATCAGTTTTTGTACTTAGAAGTTGCTTACACCCATGCAACACATCTTTCCCATAACTGTATATTGTATTTATATTTGATTTGATTTGATTGTTCCAGGGAAGCCAAAACAGTCTTGGTCGAACCCGCCACTGCCCGCAGAGAAACTAAGTTTATTGTGCGGTATCCCTCCCTGTATATCTAGTAAAACCAACCACTGCCCTTGAACAGTGCAAGGAGTCCCTTTACCAGTTCTTTATTAGACACAATTTCTTAGGGTCTGGTTGTCCTAAATGTTCTGTGCCTTTTACTCTCCAATACAATGCATTCGAAGATTAGATGCGATGCAGTTTCATCACCGTCATCACAGATCCTACATTTAGGGTCCTCTTCAGTTATTCCCATTGTATGTAGGTGTTTTTTGAAATTCCCATGGCCTGTCAGCAATCCAAACATGAGTCTAATCTCTCTCCTGTTCAGGCCCAGGATTGCAGAGCTTCTTTTAAAACATGGCTTTGGCATCATTACCTTGCCATGTTTTTGTTGATGGACTTTGGTCCAATATTCTACGTGCTGTCTTCTGAGCCAGTTACGTAGCTCCAATTTGATCATTGCCTTGGTGATTGTCAGGACAGGTTCTGGTCCAATAAATGGAGACTCTGCCATCCTGGCTAATCTGTCGGCATGTTCGTTGCCATTGATCCCCGAGTGGCCAGGGACCCACAATAGGTTTACTCTATTGCTTTCCCCTAGCTCCACCAGAACCCTGTGACATTCTGCAACAATTTTAGACCTTGTTGCAGGAGCTGCCAGTGATCTCAAGGCTGCCTGGCTGTCTGAATAGATGTAGATGCTACGATCTGTGTAGCACCTACGCAAATTCTCCTCCACACATACCCTGATGGCAGTGATTTCGGTCTGGAGTACTGAGGCCAGTTTCCCTAGAGAGATGACGCCCTCCAGTCTTGGCTGCACCCCGTATACCCCGGCCCCAACGCCTTGGTCTGATTTCGACCCGTCAGTGAACCAGACAATATCCCCCATACGGTGTCGAACTATTTTCTCCCACTGCTCCCTACTTTCAAATGTTATACTGAAAAGCTTGTTGAAGCAGTATGGGGTTATAATATAGTCGATAGGCATTTCCCCAACCTTTCCTATATTTACCTCACTCACTGTTTTCGTGTGTGATTCTGGATATCCCAAAGAGTTCCGGTTGTTACCAGTTTTGAACCTGTATGCACCAGCTGCTGCCTCCATCTTGACCCAAAGGTGTAATGGGGACATATCCAGCATGGTTTCCATCCCAGCAGTTGGTGTGCTGCTAATTCCGCCTTTTATGGCTAAGCAGGCTAGTCTCTGCACCTTACCAAGCTCCTTAGCAGCAACCTGCTGTTCTACCTTCTTCCACCACACGACCGCCCCATAGGTGATCCTGGGTCTAATCACTGTGGTGTATATCCAGTACATACACTTGGGGCCCAGGCCCCAATTTTTGCCACAAGCTCTCCTGGTACTTACTAAAGTACCTTTTGCCTTGGAGCAAATATTCCTAATGTGAGGGGTCCATGACAGTTTCTCATCTAGGGTAACCGCTAAATATTTCACTGTCACCTTCACAGGTAGCACTTCATTGAAAAGCTTTAGATTCCAACTTGAATGTTGGATATGTTTCCTTGTGAATGGTACAACAACAGTCTTCTTAGGACTAACCCCCAGATCCTGTTTTCTGCACCAGTCTTGCACAATGTCAAATGCACCTTGTGCCATATTCTTCACTGTGTCAGCAAATTTGCCAAGTATTACTATGACAAGATCATCTGCGTATCCTTGGCAAAAGTACTGCCTAGAGTTTAATTCTCCAATGAGATCATTCACCACTAGATTCCACAGTAAAGGGGAAAGAACTCCTCCTTGCGGGCAACCCCTAGTGGTGTTGATTACCATTTTTTCATTCATCATGGTAGCCTCTACCTTTCTTCCACTGAGCATGGCCCTAGTCCACCTGCATATAGCGGTCCCTAGGTCATGCACTTCTGCTGCCCTAACCATGGAATCGAAGGTCGTGTTGCTAAAAGCCCCCTCAATGTCCAGGAAGAAACAGAGGGCTATCTCCTGAAAGTGTAGTGCTTTCTCCACCTTCCCAACAAGTTGGTGGAGAGCTGTCTCACATGATTTACCTGGTTGATATGCATGCTGGTTTGAATGTAGAGGAACCCTACTTAACGTCCTTTCTCCAACATGCACATTAACCAGCTTTTCCAATGTCTTAAGAATGAAGGAGGACAGGTTGATTGGTCTCATATCCTTGGCCTTGGTATGATCAATTCTCCCTGGCTTTGGAATGAAGATAACCTTCACTGCCCTCCAGGCATTGGGAATGATTCCTGCTGCTAGGCTAACCCTGAATAACCTGCATAGGAATCTAATAAGATTTTTTCCCGCTTGATGCAGGAGAGCTGGATAGATTCCATCGGGGCCAGGTGACTTGAACGGTTGAAATGTTCCCACCGCCCATCGGACCTTACTGAAATCGACACACTCCTTGGCCAGATCCCAGTCCTCTTTGCGAATACATGAGAACCGTTGTCTCTCAGGAATCACATTCTGGTCTGAGTTATCCCCCAGAGTATATTGAGGAAAGTGAGTCTTGAGGAGCAGTTCCAGCGTTTCATGTGTTGTCTTTGTATACTCCCCATCCTCCTTCCACAATGTTCCTCCTGGATTAGTTGGTACCCTAGTGAGGATTTTATGAAGTCTCGCTTGAGCAGCCGTGCCCTCCACTTCCTCACAGAATACCTTCCAGGATGCCTCCTTTTCCAGTCTGATGGCAAGGTTGTAATTGACAAGGGCCTCACGATGTTTTGCCCATTGTCCTTTGCACCTCGCAAGGTTAAACAGTCTTCGTACCTGTTTCCTTTGCATTTCCAGGTTATTATTCCACCAAGGCACACTCCTATTTGTGCACTTCTTGCTAATTGAGCAGTTGTCCTGGTATGAGGTCACTATAGCAGAGGTTACGGCCTCTGCTACTTCCTCAAACTTTGCCGGATTCCTTATCGAAGTTTTAATTTCTGACAGGCTGAAATCAAGGTCTCTCCTATATGTCTCCCAGTCCGTTTTCCTGGGATTCCTGTAGGTCATGGTCTGTCTGGTTCCCATTTCAACCTTGAATTTAATATACATTTGATCTGACGAGGATGGCTCCAGGGCCACATGCCACTGTTTGACGTAACTTCCCATCATCATGGAATCAAGAGTTATGTCAATTACTTCTTCCCTTCTACTATTCCTGAATGTAGGTTCATCACCCCTATTCAGGATCACCAAGTTGTTAGATAGGAGAAATTCAAGAAGGTGCTCACCTCTACTGTTGGTGTCCTTGCTGCCCCACGATAGATTGTGGGCATTGGCATCACATGCCATCAACAGTTCGTCACCTTGCTGATGGCAGGTTTCCGTCAGTCTCCTCACTTCCAAAGGAGGAGGAGAGCTGTCTTCGTAAGGAAGGTATGCTGAGGCCAAAACAATTTCCCTCTTGATACCTTCCTCACATTGCTGCATCCTGATGGTCACCAGGTCCCTGGAACAAAAATCCATCATTGGTATGAAAGGTATTCCATTTCTAACATAAATGCATGTTCTGGAGTTTTTTAGATTTCTGGCATAAATCAGCTTACCTCCAGTACCACCGAGTCCCGATACAGCCCCTTTGTATAAATAGGGTTCTTGTATCAGGGCCACGCCCACCTCCTGTCTCCCCAGGCGACGGCTTAGGGCAGCAGTGGCTCCTTTACTGTGCTGCAGGTTTATCTGCAGCACTTTCAGTCCCCATCTTGCTGCCATTATTGCCTTCAAGGTTTTTGATTACCCTGACGGCGACCTGCGAGAACCCTAAAAACAGTTTCAGGCCTTGCTCTCGCATTGCCTTCAGGGACTTCTCTCCGACCTCCACCACCAAGGTTCGTCCATCCGGAACGACCTTTTGGTTAATTACCCTACAATCCTCTGTCGAGACTTTTGGGTTCTTGACCCTTTTGGGGGTCTTGGGCTCAAGCCCTTTTGATTCCCTCCACTTATGTTTAGGAGGCCATTCTTTTCCTTCCTTTTTCTTCTGTTCCTTGAGAAGTTTCCTCCTCTGAGCCCCAGACAAGGCCTTAATCATAATCTGGTCCAACTTCTCTGTTACAGTTCCCACTTCTTGCTCAGGTCTAGACCCTGACTGAGAAGTAGGAGTGCACTCCATCGGTCCTGATCCCGATATTTGAGTATCTGAGGTCTCAGATTGCCCCTCGGATTCTTTTAAAATATTTTTTTTTCTCCGTGTCCATCTTAGTCCCACGAGATTTGGGGATTTATATGGTCCACACCACGATAACCCCGCGCGGTGCAAGGCAACTTACTCAGGGAGGTCGCCCTGCATTCCTGAGGCTCCGTTCCAGACACATCCACCCATGTGCCACGCACCCCTTAGCACAGGTCGCTCCACACCTTGGGTTGGGAGGCAGTTTAACGTCGTGCCCGGGACGATTGTATTTATATTAAAATTTGTGTGAAAAATTTCCTGTGAAGTGACACTGCACTTAGTCCAATTAATCAAGTAGATATTTCATTTATATGGTGTCAACTATATGCAACAGGGAAAAGCAAGAAACCGGAACAGGTACACACTGAATTATTTTATTTATCAACAATGCTTGGATTTCCACATCACCATAGAGGTACAGAACCTGACGCGTTACTCATTATTTTGCATAGTGAGTTTCCCCTATAGGTCTAAACCATGTTACAAACAAATTAATGGCAGATCATAGCAATGATTTTGTAACAAGCTAGTAGTAATCTGAGGGACTGCTCAACTTGGCTTCTTTCAAAAATGTTCAAATGTTTGTACAACTTATGGGACTTAACTACGGGGTCATCAGTCCCTAAGCTTACAAACTACTTATGAACTAGCTAAGACTAAGGACGGCACAAATATCCATGCCCGAGGGGGAATTCAAACCCCCGACCGTAGTGGCCGTGCTGACCGTGACTGGAGCGCCTCAGTCCCCTCGGCCACCGCGGCCGGCTTGGCCTCTTTCCTTTTTGTTATTTTTGCTGCTCAGCTTGGCCTCTTTCCTTTTTGTTATTTTTGCTGCAATGTTTTCATGACGTTTCCTTTTTTGTCTTACTAGTGTTCTAGCAATTTCCTTTGAAATGTTCAAAGTCGGGTATATTGTCATTTTCACACCACTTACTGAAACTGCATTTATCACGTTGCAAGAGTTGCTGAAAATGTTCTTCAGGTTTCTTCCTCTCCTTAGGAACTGGCATTGAGTGATTAGATGGTTGATTGCGAAATATGGTAGGATATGTATCATTCGTTAGTTTTGGAAGTTTTCGTGGCACACGCATAGGTTCGCCGTTTTCCACAGGAAAAATGTCTTCCTTAACCACAAACTTGGGTTCGAAATGCTTAATGCATACCACAGTATTATCGTTCACTTCGAAATGGTCCCTGTGAATTAACTTAATTCATTTGTTTCTTAACGTTATTTCTTTGGGAAACTTGAATGTTGAGGTATCATATGTTTTACCGTAGTTGGACTTACAGCCTGGCACACAACAACTACGACTCATCACACTTTATATTATAAAAATCTTACTGTAGATTCTAAGAAACAAATCCTAGCGTAGCACTTGAGACGAAATTCGCATCACACCACATAAATACGACGCACCATACTTCAGTTAATAATCGCAGCACCTTAGCATATACAGTGTTACTCAGGTGTAGGCCTAACGTAAACAGAAGCACGCTGCTTTGTTTCCCCCACGATTGCCGCCATATTGTCGACTATCGATACCTGCCTTCAGGTCTGAGATATTGTAGTTGGTCTTGATGCGAGGTTCTGCTGCAGCTGAGCTCCTGTGAAGTCTCCTGAGTCGGCTGCGGCAGAATACCTATGAACATAGCCAAGTTTGTCATGGTAGTTAGACAGTTCGGTCATAGAACTGGCTAAGTGTGTGGGACTGTATAGCTTTGTTTGTGTTTAGTGAGCCGAATATGGTTTCCCTGCCTTGCCTGTTGGTCGGCGGTGAGCTCAGCTGGCATTTCCAGTCAGTTTGCTGATCTGCAGGGGTTCGCCATATTCATCGCGTTTGCGAGTCGGTGGTCCCTATGACCGTAGGTGGTTAGGTGGGGCTAGGGCGGGCGCGGCGTTTTAAATGGGTGGTGTGGTTGTCGGGGTAACGGGCCGCAGGTAGCCGGGCGCTGAGGAGGCTGAGGTGAGGCTGAGCTGAGGCGGTGGCGGTGTCGGCGCGTCCTTGGCTGGCCGTTCACCTTGACACCGGCTGCGTGTCTGGTGCGCGGGCGGCAGCCGCGGCCGCCGGCACAGGTGCACGCACGACGCGCACACGCACCCAGCACGCTACACGCACAATTAATTCGTATCGCTCCGCTCCCCTTGCCTGGTCCTGTCTCGCGCTCCTGGGGGTGCGTCCCGCACCTGACACTGACAACTCGGCGCCACTGCGTCCCAACGGCAGCGCGTGGGCGTCTCCACTACTGCAGGCACTCGCAACAACACGGAGCGTTTATCTGAAAGCAACGAGCTTACATTTCATACAGTGGCTGACACGCGAGTTACAGCGCTCTTCAGGCAACCTACGTAAACTCAGCCGCCATATTTGTGGTCGTCAGTAGACTTGACAGGAGTCTGTCACTCGTATGTTGTTAAGCTTGAAGTGCTGTATTTAATGTATACTGTATTTAGAGAGTATTGTCTGTACAATTTTTGCTACTGAAATATGTCGAAAGTATGTTCAACATAAGGTATCTTGAATGACAACAACTTCTCACCTTTTATGCAATATGTTTTTATTATATTTTGGTGTGGTGTCTGTTCTTTCGAACGATAGGGGCGTTACAGCCATAGCGTGCGACATGTAGGAATTTGAGACGGCCAGGAGGCGAGCACGGGTGGCCAAGTGGTTACGGCGACCGCTGGCCCAAAGCGCGAGACCCGGATTCGATTCCCGGTCCGGCTCACATTTTCATTTTTTCGCCATTGTTTCATTTCAATGCCCTAAAGCAGCCACTGTCAATCCTTTCCTTCCTAATCCTTCTTCCTTCCTCTCCCTTATCATTAATTTGCAATATGTTTTTATTAAATTTCTCCCATTGCCAGTTTCGATATGCCCTGCATATCATCATCAGATGGTGAACAGTTTTTTTTTATATTACAGATGGTGTGTAGTGGAATTTATATTTACAAAAAGAAAAAAAAGTGAACTATGTGGTGACCATAACTAACATAAAAATATTGACTTAGGCCTAAATGTTGCTACTTACAATTCGTATTATCCATAAATCCATTGTCACATGCACACATTAATTGTGCTGCTATACACTTCACACGTATTATACAGCATAACTTGTAGCATGCACATATTTATTGTGCTGCTAAACACTTTATACATGTTGTACTATACAGTTTCCATGCGGAATAAAATGTAAACAAACCAAAGATCTTCGCAAAAGATGTTGCACAGGTACATTACCCTTTTGTTGACACTGGCATTATTTGGTAATAACACATTTGATTGAGGATATGTCATGAGTTTAAGTTATATAATTTCTAATATTTTAAAGTTAATTATTTGTGGTACAATAATTTTAAATTATTACAATTCTTATTTTTATTTTTGTTAACACAATGAAACAGGACGAAATTTTGTCAGTAATTTAATAGTAGTTTAGAGATGAATTACCTTAGGTATTAAACTTTTAGGAATATAGTACGGGGCAGGGCACAAGACGAGGAGTTAGTGTCTGTAGGGATTGACAAAGGGGGAAGAAATCGGAAAGACAGAGAGAGACGCAAAGTGTCTGTAGGGAGAGACAGAGGGGGGGGGGGGGGGGTCGGAAAGACAGAGAGAGAGGCACAAAAAGAGTGTGAGAGATAGGCACAGAGAGAGACAGGTAGAGAGTGTGAGAGGCACCGAGAGTGTGTGTGTGTGAGAGAGAGAGACAGGTAGAGGGTAGAGAGAGAGAGAGAGAGAGAGAGAGAGAGAGAGAGACAGGTACAGAGAGAGAGAGAGAGAGGGAGAGAATCGTTATACCATGTATTTACTTCAGAGAGAGAGAGAGAGAGAGAGAGAGAGAGAGAGACAGGTACAGAGAGAGAGAGAGAGAGAGAGAGAAAGAGAGAGAGAGAGAGAGAGAGAGAGAGAGAGGGAGAGAATCGTTATCCCATGTATTTACTTCAAAGTTGCTGTCATTCAAGATACCTTATTTCACCACAGTCGCAGTGTTCCTCATCCATAATGAATAAAAGTTTTATGTTCAACATGTAAATGCACAAGTGATAACACGACAAGTACTTCATGCAAGAACAGCAAATGTTTTGCCTTGTTTGAGCTCAAACTGTCTATACTCGAACAAAATTCTTGACTAATGGCACTTCGCTGCCCCAAGACTGAAGTTTCAGATGACCTGTCTTGCAATTCCCTTGAAGTACACGCCATAAAAAAGTGCTTAGTTTTCCAGCTAGTGTTGGTGAGCTTTTCAGATATTTCTTCTTCTTTTGCTCCTGTGGTTGATGAAAACACATTTTTGAGTCAGACTTGATTCCATGGTGGAATTTGTGCTCCACGACTGTATTTGACTTGTGGAAATTTTTCAGCAATCAGTCGTAAAAATATTTATTTATTTGCAGATGTAGATTTCGACTACTGTGTGATCATTATCAGTGATTAAAAACAATTAAAATACTTAAAATATTTCGACCTCCATGTTGGAGGTTGCGTTCGTACTGACAATGATCACACAATGGTCGAAATCTTGATCTGCAAATAAATAAAATATTTTATCGACTGATTTATGAAAAATTTCCACATTTTTGAGTGTCAACACCTTCTTCAAAAATATTTTTGTTTGTTGTTGACAATAACTGATCGAGCATGGTTCATCTGTAAACAGGGAAAATTGTGGAAGCAATAGTAACAGCCAGAAGTTTTTCACTTGTATATGTCTGTGTTCTTTACAACAAGTATGTACTTATTTCAGCGTGGAAACAACGAACGTTATTAATGATACATTATTTCGGCGTGGCAGATGACCCAGGCGCATTTTTAATGCAGTATTTTGTTGTCACTTTAGTTTTTGTACTCAAATTTCGTCCACCGAAGTTCACAACCAAACACTTGGACAGCAATTTTACAAGTTTGTAGACTTAATGCGTTTAGTAATGACAAGATAAATGTATACTAGACTTTAGGAAAGCAGTTGTTACACTGTTTATCGTAACAATTACTGATATTCTATCAATAAGCGGACCAAATATGGACAAACTACATGTAAAGTGCATAACTATTAAAATGTAACCTGCAATATTTTATACCATATGAAGATGAGCTGCTAGGCAGCTTGAAACCGGTAATGGTTTAAATAAATCTTCATTAAGAAGAAACAAAAGGCGACTGGTTGCTGTAATTTCTGAAACCTGTTCTCCGTATGTTTCGTGGCTCGTTTAGACCCTGTACTTGCATTAAAATCAACACAAATATTTTCACAGTGGCTCTTTCGTTGTTATTGCATACCTAAACTATTATACTTCGAACTGGAACTGTATTACTGACAGGTTCGTGCCGGCCGCGGTGGCCGAGGTGACTGAGGCGCTCCAGTCACGGTCAGCACGGCCACTACGGTCGGGGGTTCGAATCCCCCCTCGGGCATGGATATTTGTGCCGTCTTTAGTCTTAGATAGTTCATAAGTAGTTTGTAAGCTTAGGGACTGATGACCCCGTAGTTAAGTCCCATAAGTTGTACAAACATTTGAACTGACAGGTTCGTGATATTTCATTACGGCATTTTAGAGGATATATTACCAGTCTCGTCAATTTGAAACTTCGATGAAGTCTGACAGAACTTGATCCATATCCAATAGTCAGTCTATATTTAAAACGTGAAACTGCAAATAGGTAAAATTCTCGAGTGGGTGTGTCGTACCACCTGTCAGCCGATACCCCAAATAACATGGGGACGCCAGTTCAGTTTGCCTCAAATATGGCGGACCTATCACCACTCTATGAAATTCTAGCTCGTTGTGTGTGGTCAACGTGCCGAGTCCAACGTGCGGCTGACCCCTCGGAAACGACGCGACTTTTGCATACGAGACGTGTGCCTCAACGAGCTACTCGCGACCACAGCGCGCTCCAGCGACAGTTGTCGGCGGCAGTAGGTTCTGGAATCACACTCAAAAGACTGGAATTCCTGCTTTACCTCTAATAAATAGCTTATTTCCTCGCTTGTGCATATGTTCGTTATTTTGTATCATATAAGCCTACACAAGTAACAACAAAAATGTATGAACATAAGACTCTTATAAAAGTTGCGTGTTATGTCAATAAGTGCAGCTAATCATAAACTTTTCATGACAAACTGAGCGATATAAAATTAGAAAAGGCCTTCACGTAAGGCAATCATTATTGCAACAGTCTCGCTTTTTAGTAAATGTTAGTCATTCTTCCACGGTTAGTGTTACTAATCAGTAGAATTTTAGGAACGTGTAAAATGCTATACGTGAAACAATAAAGTCCGTATTTTACTCTAAGTTAAGGTGCAAACTGCCTTTTTCTTAAAACGAATCCAACAAACTCACTCCGCATAGGATGCGCACTTATGTTTACATAGCATCGAATGTTATGGAATATACTTCTAAGAAATTTATAGGAAAGTGTCTGAGTCTATTAGATAAACCGATCCCCCATGGTGCTCACGGTTCTTTCGTGAGTACGTGCATGGCGAGCACGGGGCCCCGAGCTAATGCAGTCTTCCTTCCTTCTTTACTTCCCGGACTGCATTTCCTTTCCCTTCCCCTACTTTCCTACCCTCACTTCTTCCCCTCCCCACCGGGGGACTGATAACCTTAGCAGTTCAGTCCCCCTATCCCAACCAAACAAGCCAACCCAACCCCAGAAAACCCGAATATAAGAAGAAAAAGTACTTGTTTCCGAGGAGCCTTATCCAGCCCCGAAAAACATGTTACATTTCTCTGTCTACGACTTTACTGCCAACACTACGGCCACTAACGTAGCTGGGTATTACCGACTAAGATATTAAACGTGTTGTATACACTACTGGTAGATATTCCGGTTGCTGACATGTAATTGCAACAAATGATATAAACAACAATTCGTGTTGATAGTTAATCAGTCCGTCTTGCGTTGAAACGGCAGATTACTGTAATACTACATATAAGAAGCTGGGAATTTGTATCTGACGGGAGGCGTGCCTAGGTAGTCCTTGCAGGTGCGGTGATCACTGTGTCCCCCGTGGTGTAGGGGTCAGCGCAACTGCCTAGAAAGCAGGAGACCCGGGTTCGAATCCCGGCTGGGTACACATTTTCAGCTTTGCCCAATCGCAGTTGATGTCATATATTCTATGAATGTTAAATAATAACAACTGCAGGATCAGAAGTGACGTCTGTTCTTTCGGACACATGTATATATACATTTACACACATGTATATATACATATAAGACGATTCCAGTCATTTATTTCAACATATAGTACCTCTAATGGCCGGTTTTGGAGAGATTCTCAATTTACTCAGTTACTTTTACTTACTTTGAAATGTCATACGTTCATAAGACCTAACTTATGTACATACAACCCATGAAATACAACGGCCAATATGGCGTCTTCATCTCTCTATCGAAAACACATACCCCCCTCCCCGGATAGCCACGTGGTGTGACGTCGGTGGCGTTCTGACTGATACTGCCTCACGCGTTAGGAAAGCCTCACCAATGTGCGGTTCGCACGTTCTGACGTAAGAAACTCGCCACGTTGACACCACTTGTACAGTCGTCGCTCCGTGTGTCGACGGCTTAAGGTGAATGGTTTCTCTTTAAAAATAATTCTTTTAGGTGAAACGTTTCTCTTTAGCCCTTTAATTTAGCAATACTGCTCTCAAGGAACATCAAAATACTGTTTTCTGTCAAATGTTTCAAGTTTCGTCCTTGGGTGCTTGCCACCAGGGGCGCCGGCTTTTGATAATCAGTGTGGGTGCCCTAGTTCTCAGGTCAAAAATGTTCATCTACATCTACATAAGTACTCTGTAAGTCACATTGAAGTGCATGGCGGAGAGTTTATCGAACCGCTTTCTTGATGTTTCTCTACAGTTCCATTCTCTAAAACCTCCCGGAAAAAGGAACATCTAAATAATCCAGTTTTCGATCTGATTTGTTTTATTTTGATTATCAGGTCTTCCTATGTAGGTGGGTGCTAACAAAATATGGTTGCATTCGGAACAGAAAGTTAGTGAAGGAAATTTCGCAAATAGGTCTCGTCGCAACGAGTAACGCTTTGGTTTTTAATGATTTCAACCCCAACTCGTGCATCGTTTCCGTGACGCTCTCTCCTAAATATCGCGACAAGACGAGCTGCCCTTCTCTGAACTTTCACTAAATCGTCTGTCAGTCACACTTGGTGAGAATCGCACAATGCGCGACAATACTCCAAAATAGGACGCACAAGTGTGGTGTAAGCAGTTTCTTTAGTAGAACTGTTGCATCTTCTAAGAGTTCTTCCTACGAAACGTGGTCTTTAGTTCGTCTTCCCTACCAGTTTTCTATGTGTACTTTCCAATTTAATTTGTTCATAGCCGCGGTGGAGTAGCCGAGCGCTCTAAAAGCGTCTCGCTGCAGAGCGCGCGATTGCTCGCCATGGAGGTTCGAGTCCTCCCTGGGACATGTGAGTATGTGTTTGTCCTTAGGTTAGTTTACCTAGGTTTAATTAGTTTGTAAGCTACGGACTGATGACCACGCAGTTTGGTCCGATAGATTTACAAACATCTGAACATTTTTTTTTTGTTCATAATTGTTACTCCTAGGTATTTAGTAGATTTGACAACCTGTAGTTTTGACTGATTTATCGTAGTTGTCATATGGATGACTTGGCACTTCGCATTATTAAGGGTCAATTGACTTTTTTGCATTATACAGATATCTTATCTCGATCACTTTTCAATTGCTTTTGATATTCTGGTGATGTTACTAATTGATAAATGACAGCATCATTCCCGAACAGTCTAAGAGAGCTACTCAGATTGTCTCCTAAATCGTTTATAAAAATAAGGAACAATAGGAGCCCTATAATACTTTCCTGTTGAACGCCAGATATCACTTCTGTTCTACTTGATGACTTACCGTCAATTACAACGTACTGTGTCCTTTCTGACAGAAAACCACGAATCCAATCGCACAATTGTGGCGATATTCCATAAGCATGAGTTTCAAATGTTCAAATGTTTGTGAAGCTTATGGGACTTAACTACGGGGTTATCAGTCCCTAAACTTACAAACTACTTACGAACTAGGACGGCACAAATATCCATGCCCGAGGGGGGATTCGAACCCCCGACCGTAGTGGCCGTGCTGACCGTGACTGGAGCGCCTCAGTCACCTCGGCCACCGCCGCCGGCAAGCATGAGTTTGATTAGAAGACGCTTGTGAGGTACAGTGTGAAAAACGTTCCGGAAATCTAGAAATACAGAATCTATTTGACACCCCTTGTCGATGGCATTCATCACATCCTGTGTTTCACAGGAACGATACTTTCTAAATCCATGTTGACTATGGGACAATCGGTCGTTCTCTTCGAGGTAGTTCATAATATTTGAGGAAAGTGTATGTACTAAAATCCTGCTGCAAACCGACGTCAGTGATACACGCCTGTAATTTTTGCGGATCACTCCTACTGCCTTTCTTGAATATTGCAGTGACCTGTTGAACTTTCCAGTCTTTAGGTACAGAACGTTCGCTGAGCGAGCGGTTGTGAATGATAACTAGGTATGGGGCTATTGCATCAGCGTACTCTGAAAGAAATCTAAATGGTATACAGTCGGGACCGACAGACTTACTTTTGTTGAGTAACTTTAGTTGTTTTAAACTCCAGTCGTATCTACTTCTAAATCAGGCATGCTGGAAGCTATCTTGATACGAATTTTGGAGTATTTGCTTCGTCTTCTCTAGTGAAAGTGAACAGTTTCTCTTTAAAAATAATTGTTTTAGGTGAATGGTTTCTCTTTAACCCTTTATCTGACAATGCTACTCTGAAGCAACATGAAAGTAATGTTTTCTGCAAAATGAGTATTCCCTGAGAAAGACTCCTGCAACGGATTCGAAACGTTGAAAAGATTTTATTATCATGATGCGGCAAATAGCTCAGAAGAATTTTAACGTCAACAATAATGACCGCAAAAGCCTACGTTCGTACAAACTGTTTCGTTCTTGGAACCAGGGGCGCCGGCATTTGAATACCAGTGTGGGTGCTCTAGATCGGAAGACACAAATGTTGGAAACTACCCTCCCCCCCTAATGACTACGCTGTTGACGGGACGTTTAACCCTACCATTCCTTCCTTCCTTCCTTTCTTCCTTTATTAGCAAACACACTCAAGGCGATCGTCCCCTGACATAGAGCATTAACGTCAAAATATGTCGCACAGTCCTAATGGATACACTCGTCATACGTCCCACTGTGATTTCTGTGGTTAGTTTCGTGCAGTGTTCCTTGCCTGTTAACACTGACAATTGCAGGCATACCCCGCTGTTCTCTGCCTTGTGTGATGTCCGAGGAGGGTTCAAATGAAAAGGTACGAATGAGCAGAACAGCACCTGCTAGAGAATACAGAATGCAGCAACAGACTGTCGCAATATTCCCTCCAGAGAGTTTCTACTCTATGGCACAGACCATAGATAACATAGACAGCGCGTCTCCCAGATGAATGGCGTCACCCAGTCTGTGTCGTGTTGTGGTTTGAAACCAACACATAACGTTTTTGCTCCCAGTCTAACATTTTTGCCCCGCGTCTTGTGATGGAATTTTCGCCGTTATGAACAACCAGTTTTCTCATTAATAGGTGAAATCAAGCTAGAATGTAGGTGTCATTGGTATCGTTTCCATTCGTAGAAATTTAAGCTATATCTTACCGATTATTCTATATTTTATAATCAGGTGCCACATGTCATTTCTGGCGGATCTTCACTTAGTAGAAAGGTGAAGGCTACGTTAAAGAAAGAAAAGAAAAGAAAAGAAAAAAAAGCTATGGCTCCAGGAATCGAACCCATTGATCTACCACAAGACCCCTACGAAACCAGTCCTTGTAACGCCAACATAGCAGATACTCTTCTGTGAAGCAAAAATGTTTTCGAGAACGGAAATAATATTTACCGATGTTTGACTTTTTTCTTCCATTACAGGCTAAACACTAGGCCTACCTAAATACAAAATTTGACGTTTGTGGGTCGGCTAGAAGTATCTTAGAATTTTGATGATGGATGAGTCAGTGAGTGACAGAATTAGCGATTTTCTAATCCTAATATTTCGTAAACTGTAAGATGTAGAATAGTAGAATTTGAAAAAGTTAAAGTAGATACTTTTGGTAACCGACCGAGCGAGGTGGCGCAGTGGTAACACACTGGACTCATATTCAGAAGGAGGTTGGTTCAAATCCACCTCCGGCCATCCAGATTTAGGTTTCTCGCGATTTCTCTAAATCACTCCAGGCAAATGCCGGGATGGTTCCTTTGAAAGCCGCGGTGGAGTAGCCGGGCGGTCTAAAGCACCTCGCTGCGGAGCGCGCGGCTGCTCGCCGTGGAGGTTCGAGTCCTCCCTGGGGCATGGGTGAGTGTGTTATCCTTAGGTTAGTTTACCTAGGTTTAAGTAGTTTGTAGGCTACGGACTGATGATCACGCAGTTTGGTCCGATAGATTTACAGACATTTGAAAATTTTGTTCCTTTGAAAGGGCAAGGCCGATTTCCTTCCACATCCTTACCCAAACACTCCAAACGTAAACTCCGTCTCTCATGACCACGCTGTAGACGGGACGATAAACTTCAAGCTTCCTTCCTTCCTTCTTTGGTAACCAAAAATCCAGGCTTCTAGATTTACCGACAACGGAGATACATTGAGTTCGAAAGTGCCGTGAATTGCTTCGAGAAAAGGATGGTACGTCCTTACGCTCGAATTGGCGGGGCACTGCCGTGCTCCAAGGTTATTATTACTATACCCCAAGGAAGAGGAACAAATCAAATGTTCAAATGTTTGTTAAGCTTAAGGGACTTCACTAGGGGGTCATCAGTCCCTAAACTTACAAACTACTTATGAACTACCTACAACTAAGGACGGCACAAATATCCATGCCCGAGAGGGGATTCGAACCCCCGACCGTAGTGGCCGTGCAGACCGTGACTGAAGCGCCTCAGTCCTCTTGGCCACCGCGGCCGGCGAAGAGGAACAGCTGCGGTGGAATGGCCGAGCGCTCTGAGGCACCTTGCAGCGGAGTGAGCGGTTGCTCCCCGTCGGAGGTTCGAGTCGTCCCTCGCACACGGGTGTGAACATTAGAACCCAATCACAGTTACAGCCTCATCCACCGATTGTGAACGAGCCAGCAACCAGCTCTTCCACTGTCGCTATTGGCACACACATCTGAAGTGCCTATCAGATAAAATTGCGAGTGGACTTGGCCACCTCCACCAGCAGCCCTCACGTGTTGAGAGTGTTGCAGGCTGCGAGATTCGGGGCCTGTCCGCGTGCAGCCGTCTCGGTCGGTGGCTGCTGAGGACGTGGCCCGGCGCAGGCGCCGGCGGCGGCACCCGCTCATTACGGCAGAAGAACACGGCCGGAGATGCCCCGGTGGCCGCAAACCTGTGGCCGCGCCGCGCCGCACCGCCCACTCGCCGCCTGCCCGGAACTCGTCCGACAGGCCGGCCGCCGCTTTCTTATCGGGTGCATCGCACTGCACGGGGTCTGCCCAAAGTCTCGCTGCACCGCAACCGGGCCCAACCGACAGGGGGCGTGGCCGGACCGGACCGCAGCGGAACGACAGGCGCACACGCAGGTGGCCAGCCACTCACCTGACGTCAGTGACCCCTCTACCTTTACATATACGACTGCCTCTGAAAACTGCGTGCAAAAATAACACTACTCACGTGTTTGGGGATAACCATTTTCATTTTTCGACATAGAATTCTTTTAGACTTATACACTTTGGTGCTACAGAAGAATGTTGAAGATTAGGTGGATAGATCGCATAACTAATGAAGAGGTACTGAACAGAATTGGTGAGAAAAGGAATTTTTGGCATACCCTGACTAAAAGAAGGGATCGCTTGGTAGGACACATTCTTAGACATCGAGGAATCGTAAATTTAGCATTGGAGGGAATTGTGTGAGGTAAAAATCGCAGAGGGAGACCAAGAGACGCGTATATTAAGCAGATTCAATTGGATGTGGGTTGTCGTTCTTATGAGGAGATGAAAAGGCTTGCTCAGGATAGAGTAGAGTGGAGAGCTGCATCAAACCAGTCTCCGGACTGAAGACCATAACAACAACAACACTTTGTCCAACGCTGTTCTAATTTGTTGATCCCTTCCGAATAATAGGAATAGTCCAAGGCTGAAAAGTGTAACACTACATCGCGGTCGTAGCATTAGGTTCGCTATTTTCCGTCATTTGTAAATATTTCATTATTTTTACGAGGCAGAAATTACGTATTTTTCTAAAATTTAAGCAAGTCAATTACTCAATTACTATCTATGTAAATTAAAGTAATAAAGGCCATAGAATAAATAGTCAAAACATATTAAATTACGGTAATCTTTTGTCACAATATTATTAAAATCAAGGAGGTTAGAACAAAGGGAGATGGCATTATCTATGCCGACCATATACGTCAGTTGAAGCCTGTCCGCCATCTTGGTCAGTTTTGGAATGATATTTCTCCGATAAAATTATGCCTTGAGACGACCCTCTTACTGTTAGTGCATTGAACTGACAGTCACTGCAAAGTATGTACTTTCAAACAATATACTTTCTTGAATGAATAGTGATAAATACGCATCATAATATATTTGAAAACTTATTTTCAGTGGGTAATTTGCACTCCTTAACATGTTGTACATCACGGCAAAACCATCGGACGTTTTATTCCTGTTTTAAGTGACATAAAACATCAAATCTACAATACGAAAACTTCCCCAAAACTTAGCAATGTGACGAAGGCAGGCTTCACTTTTTCAGCGTAAGGGCCTCTCCCTGTATTCTAACCTACTTGTTATAAATAATACACGCAGTTGGGTTATTCTCTCTCTGTAAGTTTAGCTCTCTGTAAGTATTGCCCTCTTCGAGTTCAGGTCTCTCTGAGTGCATTTATTGTAAACTGTGTTATGAAGAATTATAGAAACGAGTGAGATTTTAAATTGTTTTAAAATCTTCAGTAATTAAGAACCACTCATCGGATAGATAATATCTTTGACTTTCAATAGATCGCTAAATGTATGTGAAAGAATAATTTATCAACTACTTAGTGAAAGGAACTTTACCTAAAATCTAATCTGTAAGGTCAATCCCACGATGAAATCAAGCATAAACTATTTATTTTGTAACTGGCTTCGACATAAATCTTACCAAATTAGAAGCCCCCGAGTAAAAGAATCTTCATGTTCAATCATTACCCGTATCTTAAAGTAAAAAAAAAAAAAAAAAAAAAAAAAATAGGCTCAGAAAAAAGATAAATATATCTAGTTAAATAAGAGAGTCCAACATGGATATCTTGAAATAAGAGAGTAATTTATTACGAAAGATTATCAGGCATACCAACCTACATTTCATACAGGCAAGCCAAGTAAAATTTAGAGCCTTTTCATCCACGACGAATTACCTCCAAACCAAAATCATTATGAAGAAGTCGAGTTACAAAAGTAGCTGTTACTTGCTGCAATCGCCTCCTCTTTGAATGAAATCTTCATCCCGCCAGCCATTTCTTCAAATTGGGGAACAAATAGTAGTCCGAGGGAGCCAAATCTCGAGAATAGGGAGGATGTGAAACGAGTTGGAAACCTATTTGGAATAATTTTGCGACCACAACTGACGAAGTTTGTGCTGGTGCATTTTCGTGATGGAAAAGGACTTTTTGTGAGCCATTCGCCGGCGTTTTTCTTGCAGCTCGGTTTTAAAACTGTCCAATAACGATGAATAATATACACCTATTATAGTTTTACCCTTTTATCCAGATAGTCGATGAGGATTATCCCTTGCGAATCCCAAAAGTCCGTCGCCATAACCTTTGCGGCCGAAGGACAGGTCTTCGCCTTTTTTTTTGGTGCAGAGTCTTCTTTGGCAACTCATTGTTTAGATTGTTCTTTGGTCTCAGGAGTATAGTAATATATCCATGTTTGATCCACAGTGACGGAACGACGATTAAAGTCCTGCAGATTCTTTCTGAACAGCTACAAACCTTCCTTGCAACACTTCACACGATTCCTTTCTTCGTCAAGCGTGAGCAATCGTGGCACCCATCTTGCGGATAGCTTTCTAATGTCCAAATGTTTATGCAAACTTTTATGTACCCGTTCAATCGAGATGTCCACAGCACTAGCAATCTCACGCACCTTAACTCTTCCGTCATCCATCACAAAATCGTGGATTTTATTAATGATTTCTGGAGTCGTAACCTCCACAAGGCGCCCAGAACATCCACCGTCACTTGTGCCCATATGGACACTCCGAAAATTTTTAAAACCCCTTATAAACTGTTCTTATAGAAGATGCAGAGTCACCATCATGTTTATCAAGCTTCTCTTTAGTCTCATGAGGCGTTTTGCCTTTCATAAAGTAATGGTTACTCACCACACGAAATTCTTTTTCTTCCGTTCTTTGACAATGACTCAACTCCCTTGATTCACACGAACGCCAAACACAAAGAAATAGAACAATATGGCTGAAACTTGGTGTGCGTGCTTTCCAAAGATGCTACTAACTAGACATGACCTCGATATGCGCCGGTGGTGCTATCCCTCAGACTCGCACGGACTTTTCAAACGTCGCTCGTATACTCAGCAATCCACGCAAAGGTGCGTGGCGGAGGGTACCTAGTACTACTACTAGTTACTTGCTTTCCTGTTCCACTCCAATAACGAACAAGGGAAAAAGTGTGCTTGTATGCATATGTACGAGCCCTAATCTCTGTGATCTCGTGTTTGTGGTCTTTACACGGTATGTAAGTTGGCGCCAGTAGAATCGTTCTACAGTCCGGTTCAAATTCCGGCCCTCTAATTGCTTCAACAGGGTTTCGCTAAACAACTTCGCCTTCCCTCTAGCAACACCCATTTGAGTTCCCGAAGCATCTCAGTAACATTCGCACATTGATTGAACCTACCAGTAACAAACATAGCCGCCCGCCTCTGAATTGCCTCTTTCTCTTCCTTTAAACTGACCCACAGTGGGACGGAATCCCCAAAACGTGGCCAAACCCCAAGAACGCGTTTAATACACACAAAACCCATCACATGGGGGTTTCTGAGGTCGCTGATTACGAATTTGATGGTAAAAATTGTCTAAAAAATGGCGGAGCTAATGTAGCAACGTGATAATAGTGTATATGTAGTCTTCCGACACTAATAATTAATAAACTGCTAACGTGATTTGGTTATTATAACAAAATAACAGAATATTTATCGAAATATATGAGGGAAAAATTCTTCGATACCACACACATTGTAATTCAATAATATCATGAAACAATTTTCAAAGTCGGTGACAGAACACAAATAATAAATGCTAGAAGTAATAAGTGTAACTAATAAAGACAATCGTTCTTAACATTCATGATTGAAGATGTTGTTCTGATGTATATAAATTGATATGATTGGTTTTATATCTAGCATCAGAGTCAGTATTGCCCTCGAAGTTCTCAGACTCAGAATCCATATAGAATTTTCCATGGGCGGTCGTGGTGTAATTGGAATTGCTGAGGACAGTATCGGCTTTATTGCCTCCTTTGACAAACTTCTCACATGTGTTTGTGGAGTTTTCTAATACTGGATATGTATGGATGTGAAGTTACCAGAAGCCTCTTTAAAACGTCTATTATTTTTACACGTGAACATTTTCTAGAAAAGTTGTTTTGTTTCAAATATATGCCCTCTGTCCTTTTAGCCTTTTTCCAACTTGTTCCCAATTTACCAAGGAATGCTGAATATTTATTGCCGAGTGAATTTCACGTATTGACTATCCGAACCTGTGTGAAAAATATTACAATAGCATTAGTAACACATTAAGTGTAGACTAATGATCAGATATCGTAACCGTGTGGTACGGGAAACATATAGTTCTGTAGCCTACCGCGCCGCACGCTGCATCGACCATGTTGGGCTACGAAATATCGGCCGCACGGGCACTTGTAAATATTCATTATGCAAGAGAAATGGCAGATTTTGGCAGCTGATTCTTGTCAATTCCATCAGATAATTAATCAATCTATAGTCTGGGAGTTGAAATTCCGCGGTATATGCTACTTTTGCTCTAGTTCAAAATGCAAGTAAGGAAAAGCATGGTCGCTTTGCACAGGCATCGGAAAAAATATAATATAAATAGGATAACTATGAAATTTATACCGATTTAGTACAGGAACACTTTGTACATACGAAACGTTTCCATCTTCTAGAACTGAAATTCTTCACTTCATTACCAAAATATTCACTCACAAACCGAGAGGAAATTTGCCTTGCTTTCACAGCGCCTGTATGCTCTCGACGCTTTTGAACTGACGTTACTCTACAGGTATCGAAGCTGGCGACCTCTCCTTCTGGAATGAGATGCACCAATCCTTCCCCTAGCCAACCCACCTATCAAATTTCCGAGAATTTAAAATTAATTTAT